>CAMXCT020001063.1:0-86872 GCA_947184155.2 Cladocopium goreaui
AGCGTCTTTATGGGTAACGCACTAACACATGTAGGAGGAGTTACACCCTACCAGGTAGTGATGGGAAGACAACCAGCTTGCCTTCCGCCAATCACTGACAACGCCGGCTTGGAAGAGAGAGTTGATGCTCGCATCCGCGAACTTGCATTGCAGTCTATGGTTTCAGCCACGAGTGCATCTCGTATCAAAAGAGCTTTGGGGTCCAAAACTGCCTTGTCGGGAGAAAACCGTTTTGCAAAAGGAGACTTGGTAGAGTTATACCGAACGCCCCCGAGCAAAGACATGAGTGGCTGGACCGGTCCCTATGAAGTCGTAGAGTGTGTAGCCGCAGATGGCATTGTAGCTCTTAAAATAAATGGACAGACCAGACCATATCGCCTCCAAGATGTACGCCCAGCACAATACTATGCAACAGTTTCTCTTTATGGACACACCAATGCGGATATCTGTTTGAATGCCATGGGATACATCCATCAATTTTTGAATGAACTCCCTGATGGCCGTGTTGAAGTTTTTGGGTATGTAAATGACAGACTGACAAGAACCACCAAGCGATGGCCCAAAATTTCAAAAGCACTAGAGTTCATCATAACAAATTCCCTCCAGATGGATGATATCTGCACTGTAAGAATTGGACATAAAATCAAACAGCTGCAAGATCTGGACGACAGATACCGCAATGGGATTTTCAATTGGAACATGAACAACCCAGATGCAATGCTCATACATGTTGCTGATCACCCGAGACAAAACATCAACAAAATCTTTGGTCCACAGGAGTCCTTCGTCGCAACAATGCAGTGTTTTATGCTAGACAGAGATGTCGGAATGACACTTGATGATTTTGAGGAGAAAGTGCTGGACCGTCCGTCGGCTATGGCGCATCTCGATCGAGAGATCGAGGTGGGTCGTAGTGATGGGCGGCTCAGTACGATCGCCGAGGAATCTCAAGTTAGCATTGACTCTCCAGAGGTTGAAGCATTGTACTTGCAACACTTCGAAGGTGCTCCCAAAGAAATCCAAAGTGATCTCAAGGAGCTGTGCTGGGTAGTTCTCAACGAACCAGTAAATGAAGTATCAGATGTGGAGATTAAAGATGATTGGTGTTATTTTACAAGTCCAGACAACCATAATGATTGGGATTCAATACCACCAACAGTTAATCCAGATTTCGATGAGTATGATCACACTTTTGAGTTTGATGAAAATGATGAACCATTCCTTGAAGTGTTGATCTCAGAAAACATCACTGAATGCTTCCAAGACAGTCGCGATGTGTCTAAACCCAATTTAATGAAAGTATTCCTTAATGCAGAAGCTAAGAAAGAAGTCATTGAGAGAGATACTGACTTGCTCACAACTAAGGAATTAATTGACCATCGCAAGGAAGTTGATGAAGCAACGGTTAAGGAGTATGAAACCTGGCATAAATATGGTTGTTTTGAACGAATCCCCAAAAAGAAGTGTAAAGTTCTGATCGACGCCAAGCTAGTTTCTAAGTGGAAGTATGTAGACGGGAAGCGCATCATCAGGATGCGGTTGGCCTTGCGAGGGTTCAAGGAACCGCAAACCGAAGATGAGGTGAACTTCTCGGCCACTGCGCAAAGAACATCCCAAAAGATTCTAGCCAGTGAAGCAGCCTGCCACAAAGATTGGAGTTTTGTCGCTGTGGACATAAGTAAAGCATTTCTTCAAGGGCTTACCTTTTCCGAGATGAACAAGTTGACTGGAGAGCCCGAGAAACACATAAGCTTTACCGTCCCGGCAGGAACAGCCAAACATCTCAGACGGATCCCAGGATATGAGGATTTTGATGAGCGAACGGAAGCTCTCAAATGCTTAAAGCCTGGCACTGGCTGTAGAGACGCTCCCAGAGCATTCAACTTGAGGCTAATCAACATCCTCAAGGAATTAGGGTTCCGAGCATCTTTGTATGACCCCCAATTGTTAATGTTACATAAGAAAGAAACCCTAGTCTTAGCCATAACCGTTCATGTAGATGATATTAAAATGGCAGGTATGAAGTCAGAAATAGATTCTTTGGTTAAAACCCTGGAAAGGCACTTTGGGAAATTGACTTATCAAGAAAGTGAATTTACAAACTGTGGTATATGTCATAAAAGACTCCCAGATGGTACCATCACTCTTGATCAGACAGAATACCTTAGTGCATTAAAACCTATAAACCCAAAGCACTATGCCAATCTCCAGAAGGACGCACAATGCCCCGAGCACCTCAGAGCGCTGTATTGGAGCTTGTTAGGAGCCGTTGCCTATTCCGCCCTAACACAGGCGTGGGTCTTAGTCTACATAATTTCCCTCCAACGTGTAACTCAGAACCCCACTGTTACACATGTCAAAAGACTGAATGCACTCACCCGAGAGCTTCAACGTCGTCCCCAGAAATTAGAGTATAGTTCAATGACTTGTAGCAGGGTTGTTGAGCTATATTCTGATTCAGCATTCTCCAGAGAAAATGACAAGGGATACGCTCTGAGAGGTGCAATATACCTTCGAATGGGCACTGATGTGAGAGGAGTAAAGAGATGCCATTTGATTGAGGCCGTTTCTCAATCTCATAAGCTCGTGGTGCGCAGCACATTCGCCGCTGAGCTGTTGGCACTCACAGCATCCGTTGATCAAAGTTTTATAATCATAACTACCCTTCATGAAATATGTTTCGGACCTCTTAGCCCCCAATCCAGTATAAATTTAAGAGAAAATGGTGGTTACCTTATCGAACTCTATGTCTGGATAGACGCCAGGTCCGTTTTCAGTGCGGTGGAAAATGAAAATTTCAAATACCCAACGGAAAAGTCACTACTCTCTCATATCTCATGGATTAAGCAGTTGACCACCTCGAAGATCATTCGCATTTTAGGTTGGGTCGACACACGCGACATGATAGCCGATGGAATGACCAAAGGTTCCATCGATCGGTCGCAACTAATTAGTGCAATGAAGGGGTATGTACGAAGACTACACCCCGCTGAATTCATGAAGACCAGAGGGACACGTCCTCCGGCAAGCACAGATACTGAAGTTTGAGCTCGAGCCAGTTACAACATCTTACCAACTTACAGGAGAACACCCGACTTGAAAGGTACATGATCTACCATGCCTCAGGTACATTGTTGTCCATGTAACTGTTCTGGCTCTAGAGCTCGACCTAGGTAAACACAAGACTTCGTCACAAGCGGACAGAGGAAAACAGACATTTGCGGAAACAGTACTTCTTTGTCACTTTAGTTCCTCTATTTTTCGAGTGGTAGTAGGTAGTAGTAGGTAGTAGTAGGTAGTAGTAGGTAGTAGTAGGTAGTAGTAGGTAGTAGTAGGTAGTAGTAGGTAGTAGTAGGTAGTAGTAGGTAGTAGTAGGTAGTAGTAGGTAGTAGTAGGTAGTAGTAGTTAGTAGTAGTTAGTAGTAGTTAGTAGTAGTTAGTGGTAGTTAGTAGAAGTTAGTAGAAGTTAGTAGTAGCTAGTACTAGCTAGTACTAGATAGTAGTAGTTAGTACTAGTTAGTAGTAGTTAGTAGAGTTAGTAGTAGTTAGTAGTAGTTAGTTAGTAGTAGGTAGTAGGTAGTAGGCGGTAGTAGGCGGTAGTAGGCGGTAGTAGTAGGTAGTAGTAGGTAGTAGTAGGTAGTAGTAGGTAGTAGTAGGTGGTAGTTGGTAGTAGTAGGTAGTAGTAGGTGGTAGTTGGTAGTAGTAGGTAGTAGTAGTTAGTAGTAGGTAGTCGTAGGTAGTAGTAGGTAGTAGTAGGTAGTAGTAGGTAGTAGTAGTTAGTAGTAGGTAGTAGTAGGTAGTAGTAGGAAGTAGTAGGTAGTAGTAGGTAGTAGTATGTAGTAGTAGGTAGTAGGAGGTTGTAGTAGATAGTAGTGGGTAGTAATAGGAAGTAGTAGGTAGTAGTAGGTAGTATTAGGTAGTAGTAGTTAATAGTAGTTAGTAGGTAGTAGTAGGTACCAGGTAGTAGGTAGTCGTAGGTAGTCGTAGGTAGTCGTAGGTAGTCGTAGGTGGTAGTAGTAGTAGTAGTAGTTATGCAGTGACTTCACGTATTGTGACGTAGCCGCAGCGTAGCATCCACGTATGTAGGCAAGGTACATGAACGTTAATATCCCCCCCACCCCACCCATGCCCAGTGACGTAGCAGCAGCGTAGCATCCATGTATGTAGGCAAGGTACATGAACGTTAATATCCCCCCCACCCCACCCATGCCCAGTGACGTAGCAGCAGCGTAGCATCCACGTATGTAGGCAAGGTACATGAACGTTAATATCCTCCCCCACCCCACCCATGCCCAGTGACGTAGCAGCAGCGTAGCATCCACCTATGTAGGCAAGGTACATGAACGTTAATATCCCCCCACCCCACCCATGCCCAGTGACGTAGCAAGCAGCGTAGCTCCAGTATGTAGCAAGGTACATGAACGTTAATATCCCCCCCTCACCCCACCAAGCGCCAGTGAGTAGCAGCAGCGTAGCATCCACGTATGTAGGCAAGGTACATGAATGTTAATATCCCCCCCACCCCACCCATGCCCAGTGACGTAGCAACAGCGTAGCATCCACGTATGTAGGCAAGGTACATGAACGTTAATATCCCCCCCACCCCACCCATGCCCAGTACCGTAGCAGCAGCGTAGCATCCACGTATGTAGGCAAGGTACATGAACGTTAATATCCCCCCCCACCCCACCCAACCCCCTTTTGCTAAAATATGTATTTCGGTCCACGGCGGTCTATGCGCCGGGTACCAACTACAACTACAACTTCAACAACAACTTCAACAACAACTACAACTACACTACATAACGCTACACTACATATCACTACACTACACCACACTACACTCCACTACACTCCACTACACTTCTGACTACACTTCTGACTACACTTCTGACTACACTTCTCACTACATTTCTCACTACACTTCTCACTACGCTACACTTCGCTCCACTACACTGCACCACACTACACTACACGACCCTACAGCACTTTACACTACACTCATTACACCGCCACAAATGCAACTGCAACTGCAATACACTAATTGCACAACATCACACCACAACTACAACTCCACTACACTACAAATACAACTACAGCTGCGCTACACCACGCTACATCCAGCAGTTGTGGGTGAGGTGACCGACCAGGTGACCACTGCAACCATTGTAACCACTCCAAAAAACACAACTCCAACCACCTTTTAGTCCGTCAGTGGATTCGCTCTGCCATCCGTGATTCACAACAACCAAGCTCTCCTATAGGTTTCCTATTCTGAAACTTCCGCCACCGCCTTGTGCGGTACTACTGGTATTATACTATATATATATATATATATATATATATATGTTCTTCATGTTTGTCACATTATATTCTGACATATCTATATACTATATATATATATATATTATCTATATATATGGTATATATGATCCCCGTTCAGATTGGACCCGAGGGGTTGGGAGCCCCATTTTGTAGCTACAGAACGGCGTCCCCAAGGTGCCCTTCTTACAAGTTGGCAGAACCCAACGTTCACCGAGGAAGGTTTTTGTTACAAAATGGCAGTCCAAGCTGACCCCTAGTTACAAAATGAGTCACCGATTTTGCTCGACTCGCATCCGCTCGCATCCGTTGGCTCGATTTGCCCTTTACAGAATGGTGGGGACTGGGGGTGGCTATACTCGCACTATCCTAGGATCCCTGGGAAGTAACCTGCAACAGCCCGGCCAACCCGAGTCGCGGTTCATTTTTTCCGTTCTTTTGCGTTCATCCGTCTGTTTTGGCGTGACGCTGTCTGAGTGGCCAAGCTAAACATTAAATACAACGTTGGATGTCATAATCAAAAAATATAAATATCGATATATATATATATAGATATAATATCTGACCCCTAGTTACAAAATGAGTCACCGATTTTGCTCGACTCGCATCCGCTCGCATCCGTTGGCTCGATTTGCCCTTTACAAAATGGTGGGGACCGGGGGTGGCTATACTCGCACTATCCTAGGATCCCTGGGAAGTAACCTGCAACAGCCCGGCCAACCCGAGTCGCGGTTCATTTTTTCCGTTCTTTTGCGTTCATCCGTCTGTTTTGGCGTGACGCTGTCTGAGTGGCCAAGCTAAACATTAAATACAACGTTGGATGTCATAATCAAAAAATATAAATATCGATATATATATATAGATATAATATCTGACCCCTAGTTACAAAATGAGTCACCGATTTTGCTCGACTCGCATCCGCTCGCATCCGTTGGCTCGATTTGCCCTTTACAAAATGGTGGGGACTGGGGGTGGCTATACTCGCACTATCCTATAGATCGCTGGGAAGTAACCTGCAACAGCCCGGCCAACCCGAGTCGCGGTTCATTTTTTCCGTTCTTTTGCGTTCATCCGTCTGTGACGCTGTCTGAGTGGCCAAGCTAAACATTAAATGCAACGTTGGATGTCATAATCAAAAAATATAAATATCGATATATATAATTATATATATATATATATATTATCTGTCCAAGCAACAAACTTGATGCACAAAAATTCTACATTTGATTCTTCTTCTTCCATGAGCAATGACATAAATCGCAAGTCGCGACTGATGTTAAATTTGTTCACGTTGGCATCAATAAAGTACACTTATCAGACTGCATTGGAACTTGATGCATTCAATATACACTCTTATTCATCCAATTTGTAGTGGTTATTGATTAGCCCTCCAGACTCCGACAGAATGGTCGGGACTGGAGGGTAACAAACTCGCACTTCCAATGCAAAATTCCGGTACCAGGGGGGGGTCCACTTACAAGATGGCAAAACCCAGGGTCAAAATTTTGCACAAAATGGTAGCCAAAAACCATTCTGTAACGGCCCTGAGGCCTCAGATTTAGTAACAAAAAATTCAACGGGTATTATATATGTATGTAAAGCATATTATAATATCTACGTATCATATACGTATCATATACATTCATATACCAGTAGCTCCAGCCACCCCTCCGGAGACCCTTCGGGTGGCAAGGCACGTCGCACGGCCTCGGCCTCCGAGATGGTCCCAGCGAAGAATTTCCGCATCTCCGTGGCGAGGACCAGATGGGTGTAGGCTTTGGCACCTATGGCGGCCATGGGATATGGCAGTGTGTCAAAACCTTGTACCCCTGGTGAACATCAAAATAGCTGGTAAATGGATGTTCATCCCCCTAAAAATGGTATGTATAGGTATTGATCCATAGCCATATCATGGGATCCATGGGATTCGTGACTGGAAGATCAAATTCATAGATGAAGAGCCCAAGAGCCACGAGGGTCTATTTTGGCGAACACGCCATGATATGCCATGATCAATTCAAGGTTCAAGATGGTTGTAGTCTATTCACTTACATCTCACATATTTCCTAATAGAATCAGAGGTGTCTGGACAGTCTTACAATAAACATTATTAACCTGTTCTCTGAGCGAAGATCATCTCTGATAATTATTCTCTGATTCTTCGAAGGGAATTGTTGCAAGGCATTCAGGTGGGAAGGATTAGAGAAAAGTGCGCGGTCTTCCGGCCATAGCCAGCACAGAGTGATGGATTTTTCAGTGTGGACCTCACCAAAAGATGCCAAAAGGGGTTCCAAACATATATTTGCAAAATGATGTCAGCATGTGCCAGGATGGAAAGCTGACTGCCTGTTGCAGCCAACATAGCCAACCAGATCTTACCAGATCTTACCAGATCTCCGTCCCCAAGATTCCCCACCTGGCAAGCGAATATTAAACGCGCCATTGGAGTTCTCCCCAAGAGCCCACGTCATAATGTTCCGGTGCTCTCGATATGCAGCCTCTCACCCCACCCATGGAATTCGTCTAGGATTCAAGACAGTTGTGTGGAACGTTAGAGGACAGTCGGGATCATTTTGTTTTACCCTTGCTGTATATATTTTAAACGATAAGGTATCCCAGAAATTGATGCGTAGAAGCACTTAAGATACATCAAAATGACAATTTTTTGAAACATAGCCCATTTACAGACCCCTTCATCAAACTGTGGATGTACCGCAACAACTATCCGATATCCCACAATGGTCACAATGGTCGCAATGGTCGCCAGCCTCAGACCAGCCAGCTTCACGAAAGAGTTGACCATCTTCTGGCAGCTGGGTGGTGCGCCAAGCATCCAACCAGCTGACATACGAGGCAACATCCTGAAGGACTGAAGGACTGAAGGATTTGTATATTTTCTATAGATTTCTATGGATTTCTTGGCTTTTTTTGCACATTGAAGACTTGAAGTATCTTAAAATCGAATGGAGTTGACTCATCTCAAGCAAGTTGGCCAGATCTAGTAACTCTATACCAGTCAAGTGAACGAAGAAAATGAACACACAAAGTGACGGGATAAAGATAAAGAGAGGCCATTAGTAAACCTCCAATTGCAGCCTGGATTGGCAGGTCCTTGGCTGAAGTCACTGCACTATTGGTGTAGACCATGAAGTCCCACATCATGTCCTGACGCGACGCATGCGCAAAGTACTCTAGGAAGAGAAGGTTGACAGGGCTCATCTCGTAAATCATACTGGTCAAATAAATGCTTCAAAATCATAAAATCTAAAATACATTATCATCCATGATGCAGTAAACGCGTATCATCACGTATCCTAATATGTATGATCTCGATTGATATCCAATGCCAATCCATCCTGCAAAGAACAACTTGAATGGCAGGGAACATGAAACAATATCAAAATTACAAAGATCCCTCAGAAAATCTCAAGTTGCATCGGATTTCAACTTGTTCAAGATGACTGACATCGATTGACATCGTTCATAGCGATTACATGGTGCCTTGATCTGCTCTGGAGCTGTCTTGCGGATCATGATCCCAAGACCTACGCCATGCTGTGAGGGAGGAAAATGCGGGGAAACAAGGATCACCTGATATCACCTGATATCACCTGATATCACCTGTATTGTCTGTGTTACGATGTGTTACGGAAAAACCATGAAAAACACACACATAAGCAAACAATCACTATAGATTCATACGGTCAAATAGGTAAATTACAAAGTTCCATACGTATGATGCGTGTGCAGGCAATTGCAGGTATGGAGATGTATAAGCACCTGAGTGTTGAGCGACGGAATGTATTTGAGGTTGCTGCAAAAGGGGAGGCGACCCCTTCCTGGTTCTCCATTCCCATACACATTTTTGAGCACTGACCTTGTTTTCCAATGACGTAGTTGGCTCGTATCTTTCTACGTCTTCAATCTTGACATATTTTGACCGGTGTAGCTTTTTAGGTGCCCCACATCGTTTTGAATTTAAATGGCGGGGTAAAGCAGAAAATCCACCTAAAGACTAGAGTACATATGTGCAGCAAGAACGGTTTGCTCAAAAAGCACATAGGCAACACAATGCAACACTGCAACAGCTAGAGAAATACACAATGTCAAAGAGATGTAAGCGAGATGAGCCATGGGGCTATAGGGCTTTGTTAATATACCATAAATGGAGCTGTCTTAAAATCATGGGGGTTGTACCCCCAGACCCCCAGTTATATCCATTTTTTTATGTTCGGATTTTCCATAAACCATCCAGCGGTAACCCCCAGGCCTCCACTCCAGAAGAAGGGAGCACGGTTGATCAGCTGACCAGCCAATGGTGACACGGGCAGCACCGCGGCGCGATCCTCGGAATGAGACATTCTGGTGATATAATGATAGTAAAATGATGATAATACGTAACTTATATATATAATATAATATATATATATGTATATAGTTATGAAATTTGATTTAATGGACTATCTGAAGAATTACAGAATTATAGAGTAGCAAAATATTGGTGGTTTAATGGTGATTTAACCATCAAATATGGATAACGTAAATCCCTCGCATCAACCAATGGCCTTTCTGGGACACAGTTTAACGCAGTCATTTGGATTTCCAGTGCTCTTCCAATATCCATACAAATCCAGTGTAATCACATTGGTTTAAGATAGCGTACACAAAAACATTCATCCCATCATACAGTATCATATAGTATCCCATTCTTCATCATTCTCTTCCCGCTACAGTAAATGGGAATGTTCTTGGTATATATATTCCATTTTCAGACATACCCACATGATCCAATCATGATCCCACATATACATTTCATGTGCGCACATTGCAAGCTGGTTTCATTGTCACCATGGTGACCTCTCTCAGGAATTCTCTCGGCAAATGGGCAGAGAAAGGCTGTGCATTCCTGGACGCTTTGACGGGGAGAACGTACAACCGATGCTGAGAATGACTAAAATTTGGCTTTGAATGGTAGCCTGGTGAACCGCAAAATGTGTTGTATAAAAATGGATGTTCCTCATGAACGGGTGCGTTTCCATGCTTTCCCACTAACCACAATGTCGATGCGGTCCTGCAAAATACCGTCGACCTCGACCTTGGTGGTGCCGAAGGGCTTGAACCTGTAGGGTTCTGCATAGCTCCCATTTTGCATCTTTGGCTGCCACAGCACTGTGCCATTCTCATGCTTCCGGGCAATGCCATTCTTGAAGACACCTGATACAGCATCTTATACAGCCATGCGGCCATAAAAAGCCGTGATGAAGAATAGCATGGAATAGCATGGAATAGATTTGTGCTGCGACCCGCAAAAAAGGAGACTGAACACTTTATATAACGACTGCAAACATGAACTAGACGCAGATTCAGCCGGCTGCATCACGATACATCACGAGTGTCTCATCCTTTGCTTCGGCTAACAGTAGATCATCTGACTGAAGCAATCCTGTTGACAACATGATTCTAAAGTTGATGCGCTTGTTTTCCGCTGCGGATTGGCACAGATTTTGGCGGTTCTAGATTAGACCCTTGAGGTTTAAATGGACAATTATTGTTTAAAACCATTACTGTAATTTTGAGGATTTCCTAAGATTTTTGGTATCTCCATCTTCCAACGGTAGCTTTGTCGGTCACTTCGTTTAGGGGTTTAGTGGGCCCCTATAACCACTCCACATGGAACGCTCGAGCGCCTTTCCAGCACCCTGGAGGTGAAAAGCCGATGGCACAGCGTCCTCACAGTTGGCGTTTCTAAAAATTGGGGTACCACAAATCATACTTACATTTTATTATTGTATACTTATTGTTTCAATTGTTTCAATTGTTTCTCATTAAAGATCGACATATTTGGATAACTTCGGATACCCCATGACTTGAGCGATGCTCTGTGACTCCATACATCTGTGTGTGCAAGCCCAAACTACCGAACTCCCCAAAAAACACAACAACATGCCCTCTTCTCATGTCATGTCAAATCCCCAGTTCCATTTCAAACTCTCGGTTACATCACATATCGTTTTGGCGCTGTACCCAGTTGAATGCATCCCATGTCCTGTGCTGAAGTAATCCTGGGATTCATGTCTCGCAACGGATACTCCAAGGAACCGCTCCATGGTTTCAGATTTACGGTGAGGGACACTATGGAACTCTGCCAAGGTTGTTGCCATCGAATTGACTGGGTTCCATGTTGCTCAAGTAATCTAAGTTTAAATATGACACATCCAAATACATCCAAGAAACAACCAATAACCAACATCTCTCTAGGAGCTTTTGCCGGCTGGAACCACCAGTCACATGACACAAAGTTCAGAGCTACCAAAACATGGCGATTCCAACGGGCAATGCTCATGAGTTTGGCTAGAACATCCTTCAACAGGGCGAATGATCTTGGTAAAGAACAAATCGGCTTGTGCCATTTGATGGGGAAGCTGTTGATCATTTTTAATGGGATATTTCTTGGGATCCTATTTCCAGACCAGTTGCCACACCGGAGATAAAGGCAGGCTGTGCCGTGAAATGATTTGAGCTCGTGCTTCCCAAATACATTTCCAGGCGCAGGCTGTGGGGTTCGTGTTTCACTGGGTACAAAATAGTAAGTATTTGACACGTATATATTATCCATCTGTCTGTTTAAAATAGATAAAGACATATTGGGTATATATATATATATTGTTGTTATTATAATTATACTTGGTTGAAAGCACTTGTGTCTGCGAACAAAGGGGTCAAAGTCAGCTAACACATTTAAGAAACTTCCTTGGGGATTCCAACACCACAAGCCCATGGAGATCGTTTCAGGCCAGTGACGCTGATGCATCCATCTGCTCCCAACTGTGCGGCGGTGTGTCATTCGACTGTGTTGAGGGCTCTGTCATTCTAAGGTCACCCTGTCTGCATTCAGCAGCTGTTTCTCTAACCAAGCATGGTCCGAATTGAACATTTCTGGATTTTGCATCAAAACAAACAAACCTCAATCGTGTTGCCTCCATTTTTTAAATAATAGGATATAATAGGATACTGGATGTAGAATATACTTCGATCACACAATAAACCAGAGCTTGGATGGGCACATGGCACCTTTGCAAACCCGTGCAATAGGCGAAAATACCATGTTTCCACAATACAATTTTCTCATATTTTCTTGCTGTTGGATCTCCGCATTTTTTACTGCCAGAGCATCCCATGCCATTCGGCTTTGTCTTGAACTGGGGTATCCCTAAAATCCATTAAAATCCATTTCCCATATAATTATTGGATTAGCCACAAGTTGGTGGTATAGTGCTTGTTGCCGGTATGCCCCATTTTCACGCACACAGCAACCCTCCTTTTGGAGGTTTCCACCAGCCCTGGCTTTCCCCGCCTGCCACATGGTTCTCATGTGTTTGATGGCTTCAGCAAAGGCAGGACCATTGATGTTTGGCTCCAGCGTGCGGGGATCGAACAGAAAACCCTGCGTGGTGTCCTGGCGAGAACTGGGAACTTCCTGGCTTTGTAAAAAAAAACACGGCCCGAGTTCTCGCGTTGATCAAGTCAATCTGATGCACAAAATCAACATAAAGAAACAACACAATATTGAGATATATTGAGTGTTGGTCCATTCTGAACATTTGCTGTGGCTCCTTTCAGTTTTTGTTTGGAATTTTGGATACTTTGGTGGCTCCCTCATCCTGATGCACAAAGCCAGTAGAATGAGCACCGACCGCATATCATATGTCACCCTTCTGTTTAGCTGGTTTTCTTGTCTTTCTGATGAAAAACAAAGCAGGTAGAAAGCAGGAGTACCTTCCCTTTGCAAACAGACTTCATCATTTTGCGCCTGGACTTGGGAGTAGGTTGCCCAAATGCCATAGATCAGCTCAGCCCACCACCAATCCTCAACTGCTGTGGGATCCAAAGCTTGAAGTTGGTTCTTGCTGGGGTCATATGTTGATACCATTGCATTTGGCTCGATGAATCTCGATGATGTCGCGTTCATATACAACTTTCAAAGAATAAACAGGATGTTACTGGTAGCAGGGGCGTCGCAACTGCGAACAGGTCGCAAAGTGGCCAGCACCTTCACGTGGAAAATGGCAAATGCCAAAGTCTGGCTCCCCGTCATCATTGAGGTCCGTGTTGCTATATCCTGAATCCAAAACAATGGCTGCCTATTGGGGATATAATGTAAAGGAATAGAATGATGCGGGTGTGTCATAAAATTTAGGGAACAATGGATTAAAACCCAATTTCCCACTAACATGGTCATGAATTGGTGGAATACTCCATTTCAGACACACGCGCAGTATATATATACACGCATGTGCATGATATAATATAATATAATATAATATGATATATATATAATATATATATATATACAGATCACGGCTGACACATAGGATTGTGAAAGTAATGTTTTCACTACACACAATCAGATTGCATCGGTCGGGAAGTGGTTGTGTATGATCATGTGGACTTCGTGTGGTCCCATGACCCACACTTCTTGTCTTGAAGCTAAGTTGCAGCAAAGTTGTGTCTGGTGAAGGCTTACCACCCAGCAGTGTATAGTATCAAGTTTGAGAAGGGATGCCAGTTGCACTCACAACAATCTTGCGTTTGTTGGTTGGGATTTTGACCCTACAGACATGCCAGTGTCAAAAGTGTATTGACCGATATGATAGAATCTGTGATGGTGCTTTTGCCATCTTTGGCCACCTTGAAGAAAGAAAAGCGGTCCTCTCTTACAATTGTTTGGATCCCCAGGACTTTCCCAACTATCACTTCTGTCATTTCGGAGGTATTTGGAGTGCCAACGTTTGAACGTGTTTGAACCACCACCAACTAGACAATCTCATTACAAAACCAACAGTTCAGCACACTTTGCAGGATGATGTCTTTAAAAAAACAGGTGCCGATTTCGAATCAATCCCAATCACGGTGGTTTCAGACCCCGGTACACCTGGCCGTCATTGCTACTTTTCTCTTGACTTCCTGATCCCAAATTTGAAAGGCACCAACATATCAAAATACTGGTATTATACTTTGCATACGTATGTACAAAATGTATCAATATGTGTATATATATAATGTGTGTACGCATGTTATCTATATCTATATCTATATCTATATCTATATCATCATCATCATCATCATCTTCATCATCATCATCATCAGATGTCATAAAATGATCCATGTCCCTCTCTACTGGTTGGTTATGATGTTGTGTCAGTGGATGTGCCAACTTTTTCTGGTCAAACTGCTTCAAGGACTATCTACTTTCCATGTTGTCGTCCAATGGATTTGCTTCAAAATGACAATGTGTGATTGATACTCTACGACCATTGTTTTATAGATTGTTTACAGGGAACTATAGGAACATGATAAAATGATGATCTTTCCATGGGTTTTGTGCCAAATTCTTCGGCCAAGGCTCTCTCAGCTAAGTCCATGACCTCCTCCCAGGTGTTGGGCAGAGGTAAGTGATCTCGTTCTAAGAGATCCAAACGAATCAGGGGGACGAAGAAGTCACCATCATACCTTGGACCAAGGTCCAGAAATGGTCCAGAAATGGGAATGGGATGGACTATAGCCTATAGATGGAATATGGCAAATTGATGGCAAAGTTCATGTTTAGGGATCCTTTTTAGGTGGAGAAAACACCATCTCCGTTTTTCTGACGGCGAGCTGGCTTTTAGTTGTCATCTGTCACCGCCTGTCACCGGGTGCAGGTGCCTGGGATTGAACAAACATCTTGTGTGGCTGGATTCTTACGCTGCAGCAAGACACATCAGGAATTGTAGGTCTTTAGTACCGTTTCTCCTGACGCTGCAAGTCGGCCCCAGGACCCAGGATTCGGCACTGTGCTGAAACATCCACCAGTCGCACATTCGCAGACAATACTTCAAAAACCAAACAACTTACTGTATGCACTTGCTGCTTTCCAAAGACAATGGCAACCTTACTCTCGCAGGATTCCAATCACCATGTCAGAACCAAATTCGGCTGAGTGCCTTCAGTCCCACGCGAACCCATTAACGCATGAGTAGAACATGACCCAGTCAGAGTGTCCAAGGGGACGTCCGCATTGAACAGCTCAACCAAGAGACTTTTCAAGCGAGTGATCTAAGAAGGCACTTCACAGTCAATCCACAATTTGCTGGAGAAGATGTTTGAATGTAAGAGTGCCTTTTGATGTATCCCCCTCGCCAGCCAACAAGGAGTGCGCCAACTGTCCTGTATCTGCCCATTTCCTGTACCTGCCGGCAGAACTGTTTGTGAAGTCGTCAAAAAAACTTTCATGTCACACATCATCATTCAGAAGTTCGATAAAAAGAAACACAAAAAACACATATCTCATATAATATATACAGTATATATATATAATATACAGTATATACAAATCAGTTTCCCAATCATGTCTAGCAGTCTAGCCTTGACCATCCTCGACCTACAACAATCGCTTCGTCTCTCAAATGCAGTCCTGAAGATGGCATATGGCTTTCCTGCCTTGGGGAAGATGTTTTCCCACTTCAAATGTGTGTTGTACAGCTCCACACGCCCGCTGAGGCTTTCCGCCATATCCAAGGAACTAGCTTCCTCAGCTGACACGGGCACAGGGAGGTGGGAAATGGCTGAGGCTGAGGTTGAAACAAGATGAAACAAATGGTGATGTGAAATCATGCACGTAAAACATAATAAATCATAATCAAGTGTAGAGATGTGCAAAGTACGCATACTATTCATCCACATAGATGCGCCATGTACCTGAAGGTCCTGGACCTCAAATGGATGGAGATATCAATGGATCGTGCTTAATCTCTGAGCACCCCAAATCCGTGGCACAACATGAATTGAGACAGTTACAAAGAGACAGAACTTGCACCAACAAGTTGCAATAGGCCTAACAGAACTAGTTTGAAGTACAGTGACAAGGTACATCAGGAATGCCACTCTTTGAAGGTACCAGAATGTACCAGGTACTTGTATCAAATAGCTGCACATGTTGATTTGTTTGATCTCAATCCGTACGCAGTGTATTCAGTGGGTAAAGTACATCAATTAGAGTCGTTTACAGCTATGTCCACAACAAATATTCAGATCCACTCCAAACCTTTGTGGGAGCGCAGTTTTGGATGGAAAACTATACTGCTGTGGGCTATGGGTGATTTCACGGTGGTCATGCGTGGTCAGTCCGGCAGCATCGTGCCAAGGCTGCTAAGGAGCAGGAAAGTGTGAGTAGCTCATAAAGTACGCATGGTAGATCCCCAACCCATCCTTTTCCTGGCAGGATCTTTTGGATATTTCTGATGTCAAAAGTGCTGACTGGATGTGGCTATCTCTGGATGAAGCTAGTGTTTATCATGGATCACAAAAGTCTTAACTTTGTGATTTTGCGTTGACAACTTGTCGAACCTGCCCACATTGCTGATGAACTTGTGATCATAAAGTCACATACAACGCCATCGCAGTTGAAGTTCCAAGGTACCTCTAGTTGAAATTCCACCCACAAGTTCATCCACCTTTTCTGCACATGGCAGCTCTACGTCAGACGATAGGCCATGCCATCTGCGTGTGTCTGAAAATGGGGTAATTATGCAATTACCCACAAATGATAATTTTCATGAGGAAAATTCATGATGATAAACAAAGGGATTTTGGATGGATTTTGGTATGCTCAGACAAGCACTTCGTCTATGTTCAAAGGGCACTTCGTCAGCCTTTGTGTGGGGAACTGAAATCATCCTGACTCAGCCGACAAACCAATAGACATACCAATCACTGTCGGAGTATCCAGTGGCCTCATGACCAAGATCCCGAATGGGATCTTCCCAAATGTTGCTGGCTTCTGAAAAGCTGATCTTTCCTCCGGTGCATTCCTGCGGTGCACTAAGGGCTGTCGGGATTGTCTGTCAGTTGAGTTTTTTTCCAAAGGAAAGGACTCTCCAATGGGAGCAACTAAATCATTGGCGTGTATGATGCATTTGCTGTGTGGATCTTCAGGATGCGTTCCAGGGTGGCTGGTGAAAGATGTCGAATATGTTTATTGGAGAAGGATGGAGCATTCTGAATTCTGTACTAAATGTCTGGTGAGGGTTGTTAGATTTTATCAGAGCTGTTCTCCGCCTCCTCTGCCTCCTCCGCCTCCTCACCCGCCGCCTCCTCCTCGCAGTCCAGATCCCAGTGGGCACAGCCGGACCCCCACCGCGAGCTCCAGATCCCAGTGGGCACTGCCGGACCTCAACCGCAAGTTGCAGATCGCAGTGGGCACTGCCGGACCTCAACCGCGACTTCCAGGTCGCAGTGGGCACTGCCGGACCTCAACCGCGACTTCCAGATCGCAGTGGGCACTGCCGGACCTCAACCGCGACTTCCAGATCGCAGTGGGCACTGCCGGACCTCAACGGGAAGAATGTGAGAAAAGGTGTCAGATCGAATGTCAGAAGATATGCCAGATAGAATGCCAGAAAGAATGTCAGAAAGAATGTCAGAAGATATGCCAGACAGAATGTCAGAAGATATGCCAGAAAGGATGTCAGAAGATATGTCAGATAGAATGTCAGAAGATATGCCAGATAGAATGCCAGAAAAAATGTCAGAAGATATGCCAGATAGAATGTCAGATAGAATGCCAGAAGATATGCCAGAAAGAATGTCAGAAGATTTGCCAGATAGAATGCCAGAAGATATGCCAGAAGATACGCCAGAAGATATGCCAGATAGAATGCCAGAAGATATATCAGATAGAATGCCAGAAGATTTGCCAGTAAGAAAATGTATAAATGTCATGGTGGGGATCACACGAAGTAAAGTAATTTTTATGATATCACATGTATTCACAAATACTCGATATCCTGTGATATATAAAGAGATATGAAATGTGGATAACTTTCTGTGAATGGGTAAAACCAGCACGCGTCCTTCTTTATCTTGTTTCTTATCGTATATTTCTGAAAGCCTGAAACCTGCCGTTTTTTGGTGCAACCGAAAGAGAATCTGCAGTGAACCTTCTCGATTCAGGTCATTTTGGTCCTCGAATTCACGGGCTCGGGGGATGAAGCTGGGCGATGAGGTCTCGGTCGCGTAGGACAAATAATTGGCCGTCAAGCCCTGGTACTTCCCCGGTCTGAGATGTTCAAGACCTGGTCAGGGTTGGCAGGGCTTGGGTCACGGTCATGTTTGCTGATCATCGGGGGAAAACATTGATTGCGGGATATGAATGGATATGGATGGATATGGTAGGTATGCTTAAACAATCTGACTGGCTACATCAAGTGCAATCCTTACATATCAAACGAAAGGGAGACAATGAAGTATGTTCATGCAGTTTGCGACTCTTGTTCATCGTTAAAATTCCATAGATTCAATGTGCCTGTGTGGCCTTAGCCATTTCTTCAGCCCCAGTCCCTGGTCCCTGGTCGCTGGTCTTGATGGAACCGGCCTGGATATGAGCAGTTGTAGCTGCTCCGATTCACGCAGCATTGATCGCACACATCCGTGGGACACTCCTGCCCGGCTACCCAAGCCTCAGCGTACTCTTCCGGCTGCAAAAACACAAGTGGAACCTGCAATATCCTGGTAGATGGGGACGCCTGAAATGATTCTTATTCGAATTTGGAAATGGCACATGTTCGTCTCGTCTTGTGATTAAGAGGCGACCATGGGCCCTTCTAACGCTTCTAAGTGATAAAACATAATAAAACACTCTCAGTTCTGCATTTGTCATGCCATTGACTGACATCATGCAAACATCTGACTTTAACATGCGAAATTGGATGAACTGAGATCCCAATAAAGCACGGTCTTTCCACGCTCGCCTTGACATGGGAGGGATCAACCAATCCAAGCAACCAGCAGAACTGGGATGATGAAAAACATTTCATTTGCACGCTTCCCTTTGGGAACTGCATAGCTGTTGAGCCACACCGGTTGCGCACATGCATATCAGTGCCATGCCACCAAACCATATAAAACATAACATACACTTCAAATCACAGCAAAAAATCATATACAGTAATGCTTACATCTGCCTACACAGTTTCATGAGTTGCATCTAGTTGCACTCCCATCGTCTGTCACCTTGCCATCTCCTCTTGGGCCTTTCTTCCTTTCTTCTTACAGTCTGTGGATTTTTCCTCACAAGTCTCAGGGCCCCAGCCGGAAATCTGTGAAAATGGAGAGTCGCTCGGTTCTCCGAAAGCACGGCAAAAAGCATCACGCCAGTCCTACAGTCCCACTGCAGAGATGAGAGCAATTCAACATGCAGCACTTGTTCCTTCCGTATCTCATATATTGCATCTACATAGTGCATAGTGTCATTCATCACAAGTTGCTATGTGTCCTAGGCCATGCCGAGTGAGCTAGTTTGCATTCTACATGAAATGAAATTCCATCTTCCGACCTCTTTGTCCTTGACATTTCTTTTTCTCGACATCTTGTCTGATGCTGCCACTTTCTCTTGATCCGGCTTGCTCCTGACATCTCTGGATCTTGACAGACCTTCCGGTTGCTTGCTGCTTGTCCGAACGTCTTCTTCTCCCTGACATTTCTCTCTCAACTTCTTTTTCTGATGATGCCACTTTCTCTCCATCCCATTTGCGCTTGTCATCTCTGAATCTTGACAGCCCCTCCTATTGACAGCTCTGGAACCCGGGACCTGACACGCTCTTCTCTCCTGACAAACTTCTTTCTCTCCTGACAAGCCCGGAATCTTGACGCTCTTTCTCTCCACATCCCCTTCTCTTGACACGGCTTTCGCTTGGTTTTCAAGTTTTTGTTGATACGTCTTTCTGTTCAAAATTATGTTCCTTTGAGGCCTTCTATCTTGACATCTCCTTTGTCTTGAGGTGGTTTTTCATTCTCAGGTCTTTCTCTTCGCATCTCTTTCTCTTGACATATTCGTACTTTGCTAGCAAAACCCATCCTGTGAACTACAAAACTTGCACAAAGTCCTTCCTACACCAAAAAACTTGCACAAAGTACTTCCCAGTAACCCAGTACTACTTCGTACTACAAAGCTGGCACAAAGTACTTCCCAGTACTACTTCGTACTACAAAGCTTGCACAAAGTGCTTCCCAGTGCTACTTTCAAAAACAAGACTTGCACAAACGAAGGACTTCCGAGTACTACTTCGTACTACCAAGCTTGCACAAAGTACTTCGCAGTGCTACTTTCTAAAACAAGACGTGCGCAGACAAAGGACTTCCGAGTACTGCTTTGTACTGCAAAGCTGGCACAAAGTACTTCCCAGTGCTACTTTCAAAAACAAGACTTGCACAGACAAAGGACTTCCGAGTACCACTTCGTACTACAAAGCTTGCACAAAGTACTTCCCAGTGCTACTTTGAAAAACAAGACGTGCGCAGACAAAGGACTTCCGAGTACTACTTTGTACTGCAAAGCTGGCACAAAGTACTTCCCAGTGCTACTTTCAAAAACAAGACTTGCACAAACAAAGGACTTCCGAGTACTACCCGAAAACAAGACTTGTACGGACAAAGGACTTCCCAGTACTACTTCGTACTGTAAAGCTTGCACAGACAAAATCCCAGCGACAAAACACAGGGTTTCGTGCGATTTCCAACCTCCAAGCGTCACCTGGACGAAGCAATTCCACTGCGACTGTGATCTGCCGTCATTGCCTTGCAAATCACAATGTAACTGCGTCAACGTTGTGATGCTATATTCTTGTTGTAATGTATTGTTGCGATGATGTATTGTTGTGGTGATGTATTGTTATGGTGACGTACTGTTGTGGTGATGTATTGTTGTGGTGATGTATTGTTGTGGTGATGTATTGTTGTTGTGATCTTATGATGTCACATGTCCACAGTACGTATAACGGAGTTTAGACTTCTAAACTTCCATTTACATTACATCTATTCATACCTATCTATCTATAGTAATCCCTTCCTCCAAATATTAAATGCACAGCCCAGAAACCATGGTCTAGTAAAAAAATACACATATTTGGGACTATAGAATTTGGGTGTGATTAATAATTACTAGGGGAAAAAAACTTATCATCCCGTTCTTGACAGTTCAGTCTGTCATGTCCCTATTGTTCATGATTATATCCCATTAAATCCTATAAAGTCCCTATAAAGTCCCATTAACTCCCTATATTTTTGCCAATATTCTGCGAAATTTTGGTGTCCTGTGCCGTGGCAGCCACAGGCGCATCGAAGTGAGCGGGGATGATTCGCTCCATGTCCTGGCCGGTGAAAAAAGATGGGTGTACCCAATTTTGACTCATACGTATACTACCCAATACTACCCACAAAAAGTGAATTGTGGTTGCGGTTGATTATGGTTAATTATGGCTACTAGGGTGAATTCGCATGAACTGGCTGGGATGAAATAAGCACCGAAGAGGGCTTGATGGTGGTCAAAACTCCCTTAACAATATCAATGCTCAACATCACAGGACTAGGCACTTCAATGCACTTACAGACATAAGAAACAAGACCTGGACAGGGATTCTTTGGATAATCACAGGGCCGTTCCCACAACTTCGAAACAACAGCCACTATGTAGGAACAGCAGTTTGACCGTGGGGTTGGCTATTGGTTGTTTTTCTCCAGTTGCGAAGCAAATTCGCATCGACCAATAATATGACAGCAAAAGGCATGGCAAAAAAAAACATTACCGAACTTTTTTTGAGGCCATCAGAATTCAGCCCGATCATCCGTGGATAAATACAAGCCCCTACATCATCGCCACCAGTGGCGATGGGTCCATCCAGGTTGAAGCAGAATGAACCACCACAGTAGCACCCACAGCTTAAGTTTAAAGAGTTGCAAACACAATGACACCTGGTAACAGCTATAATCATCGATTATCAATGCTTTCATTAAATTACTGTTTTGGATTGTGGGACTTACTCGTTAATTATCAGACCATCTACCAGTACTAGAAGATTAAATGGGAGCAGGCGCTTCCTCTGTTCCAGGTGAAGTTTGCTTGGCAACAATGCTTTGCTATAGTCATCCCGCCTGTCACGGGCAAGCACCGTCCCTGAGAAGATGACCGGGCAATTGAGGGAACACATTGTCACATTGCAATCAAGTAAGGCCGTTTTCACTGATGCTGAGCGGCTCAAGAACACACTGCAAGCCGATAGCGATAGGGAACCGAAAGGCTCAGGATTCATGCTTCACCTGCACACGTTCTGTCGTCGCACCAGCAAACTTCAACTGATGGCTTGTGAAATATGAAGTGCTGGAGAACATTGTTGCAGAACCTGTGGCGGTGTGCGCGCGGCAGGCCCTGATTTCGCCATCAGCGTTTTGAATTCCTATCTGAGCCCCCCTAAGAACACCTGAAGCCGTTGCCAGAGTTGCCGTCTTTCGCATGGGAATATTTTTCCAAATGTCTGCAGCCCAATGACTTCTGGGGCCCCTGCCTATCTCACTCAAGTCCAGCACATGGGAGCAGGTGCATCTTGAGTGAAAGGTTAAGATCTCCAGTGTCAAGGCGCAGCCGGTGAATTTCGGAATTTCGCATTGCGTCTTAAGGTGATAGCCGTGCGGTGTCTGGATTTGCCACTGCTGAGCTGACTTCAAGAGAAAGTTTGGAAACTTTCATCGCGCTCACACATCATGAGTCTAGCAGAGGTAGTTGTAGATCATTAGGCCATTGTGGAATTGGATTTCGGCTTCACCAACAAAGGCATTGGGGAACTGCAAGCGTAAGCTGCCGGGATGCAATGGAAGGGAAGAAGGCGGGGAATGCCGATGAGGTTGGACTGGAGACGGCACAAAAGATGAAGACCCAGCCAAGAACAGCACCCCGCCCCAAAGCCGACTGGAAAGGGCATGGCGGAGGACTTACATACAACATTATATACTGCAACGCGACGGAACGCGAATATAGCAGTTGGCCACTGTGGCACGCAGCCATTCTTCCCGGCTGTAGCCGTCAGCAGCACATGGCTTGAATTTTGATCTGCGACGTGGGTGCGAAAACAATCGCATTAATTGCTCGCACCAAGAGCTGATTTCCTTTGGGCTCAAGAAACACATGCATGCTCCATCACAGAGGACGCAAATCTTTTTCGGTGCTGCCGGCAAAATTGTGTCCAACTATGTGGCACTCTAAAATCTAAAGCCTTGGTTCGCTCAAAATTGTACTGCCTATCGTTTCTATATCTTCTGCTCTACGCGTTCTTTTGACAAGCCAAAAGGTAGAAACACTTTCTCTTCAAGCGGCTATGCCACCAAGTCCCGTATCGTCTCAACTGTATTGGTCCTTTTGATGAATTTGAATCATCCCAAGCACAGTGTCACAGCGACACCCTGCTTGGTGGGATTCGGAATCCACAATCAGAAGAAACATTGTTGCCTCAGCTGCTTCTCTTGTATATGTGGCCAGTCCAAGCCATCTAAGCTTTCCAAGTGGGATTCGGCATTTTGAATCATCCCAAGCACGGTGTCACAGCGACACCCTCCTTGGTGGGATTCCCAATCCAGAATGCCCGGAACAGCTCTGGAAGGTGCCCGGATTAAGGTCTCTGATTGCCTAGGTCTAGAGGCGCTGGCGATGCAGCTGTTCTGTGTTGCCATGTGTTTGCATCCAGGGTGGCCTTTGAAGCGTCCATTCAAGTTCCGGCATGCATGCTTGTTCTTTCAAGCTCTGCGTAGCAAGCACGAAAAACAACAACACGCAAGTCTAAGTTAGGCCCACCGGCACTCCACAATTTCAATAGTCTCCACAAAGCCGTTTCAACAAGATGGAAGCCATATTAAGGAACCCTTCGGATATTAAAGAATCTGCCAAAAAAAATATGCTTTCAGTTCTTTTCTCAATGAGCAGCCAACCCAAATGCATTAGATTGCAACAGTGAGAACATAAGCTCACACCATTCCATCTCCTGGGCCTTCAGCTTGTATAACTCCTTCCGTCACATGCGGTCTAGGGCGCGCGGCTTTTGCGCGCCTGGCGCCCCTTTGGGCGCCCAGCTTCTTTATGGGTTCAGTATACCGCCGGAAAATCATCCCAGTCTGTGTGTTCCTCCTGTTTGGGGTTGTATCCCAGCTTCTGTCAAACTGTTGCCTCCGTTGCTTAAAACCACCTACCAAACGGTAGTAGGGCCTACATAAAGGCGCGCGCTTTTCGCGCGCCTATTGTAGGCGCGCGCTTTCTGCGCGCCTGGGGCGCGCGCTCTTTGCGCGCCTATTGTAGGCGCGCGCTCTTTGCGCGCCTGGGGCGCGCGCTTCTTGCGCGCCTGGGGCGGGCGCTTTTTGCGCGCCTGGTGCGGCGAGTGCTTTTTCCAAGCCAGGCCTAGCCGTTGGGTATTTTTGTTGTGTTTTGCACTACCCTGGTTCATGGCCAAAACCGCTCTGCACTGCAATATCGTTGTCCACGCCAATGTCCTCGGGTGTGCTTCATTCCAGCACCCTAAGAGCCATCTGCTCCCTCCCCCATTCATCCTTCTTTCTGTACCCATCTCTTCCACCAAAATCTTATGAAAACGGCCCTCGTCCATCAAATTATTCGGTAATATATATATATATGTATACTATCTGTATGTGTAAGATGCGGCCAAGCAAAATCAAATATCTAGGACCACCTCTTCCACTCCGTTCCGCTCCCTCACATCCACATCCCTTCCAGACGATGGGCGGAAAAACGGACGTGCTGAAATGTAGTTAAGCGATTATGCCTTAGATATGTAGAATGCCCATTGACGCTGCACGTCGGGAATTGATAGATCCATCATAAACTTGCGGCCTGCGGCCGGATGCTGTTGGTCCCGTGGGGCCAAGAGCGGCAACAATAGAGCTCCAGAATGCTAGACCGAGGAAAGAGTAATGAGAACATCTGCCAACCATAATGGGATCGAAATCCGTGCGTAAATGGCTTTAATAATGGGAATACCATATTAATAAGATAGTCTTGCTGGCATCTACCAGGAATAACGGGATGACAAGCAGCCCGCTATGGTTGGCATATATGCCTAAGGCCTATCACGAAATTGTAGCCAACTTGCTGATATATCATATGAATAGTTCCTCGCATTGACGCGTTCCACTCATCATTCCAGGCAATCATTCATTCGAGGACCTCGAAATCCATGATGTCCGTTCTTGTTAGTAGGCGTTTCGCGTATATACCCAGTTGATATATACCCATACTTGATTTCCCCGTTCATTAGCTCTACAATCCGTAATGGTGAAACAAAAACAAGGTTGATTTCCTACACAATGACAGCCCCAGTTTGGCTTTTGGGCACGCCCCTGAATCAACCTGGTAGCTTTGGACATTTTGGTACCCAGGCTGATTGATGGTTTGGATTCCCCTGAAAATTTGGAAACATATGAATCAAATTCCAGTCGCTATCCAAAAATGGTTATATATATATAAGCTTAAACAAACAAAACTAATGAAACCAATGGGTGATGCATGTGGATTGTGGAGGCTTCGCGCTCAAAGGTCGACCAAAACATGCCATGGGGCACGGGCCAAGATCTTACTGTGTCCTCCACAAAGGGCCAAACCTGGGAATTGCGTATTCTCCATGATGGTCATCATGTATGAGTACAGCATGTATTTGTATATATATATATGTATATATGTACACATACATATTAATGTGTAGACATATATATATAAACATATATGTATATGCTATATACATTTGCACATATACACATTTACACATGTATATATATATATATGGTCCCGTCCTCCGTCTCTCCACCCCCCCCAATGGGTTGGGTCCACAGGTAGCACCCCCTTCCCTTCTATTTGCAAGCTATTGGCAGCATTTCTGAGGTCCAGCTTCGTTTTTGCTAGGTCTTTGCAGCATTTCTGACTACCAGCCTCGCATTTACTAGGTACATGCTACCTTTTAGACGATCTACGTAGCACACATACTCCCTCAAAGTACCTACGTGCTACCTATAGTCATATATACATGTGCTATGTATCTACTGTATCTACTTCCTATTTACTACCTGTGTACTCTGACAACACTACCTGTGTTTAACATATACCGTACCTACCATACATGTCAATGATGCCATGCATACCATACCTATCATATCTATCATACATACCATACATACCATACATATGAAATGTAATTACCACACCTACCATACATACAATAGCAAACATACATGCCATACATACCATACCTACCTTACATAGGAAATATTCCATCATAGTAACCATACATACCATACAGACCATACATACTGTCATATCAAACATACCATACCCAACAGACTTACATACCATACCTACCATCCATACAATACCAACCACTCATGCCATACATACCATACCTACCATACATACCAAACATACCATACTTTCCAAACATGCCATACCAGACCGACCATACACACCATACATACCCAACATACCATACCACACCCCCACCACACCACAGGGGGGTGGCAGGGCCTGGTGCATATATATATATTAATATATATATATATTAATATATATATATCAATATATATATATATTAATATATATATATATTATACATGTAAATATGAACATGTGTATTTTGTCTGTCTCTCTCCTTCTCTCTCTCTCTATATATATATATACATGTACAATACATACATACTGTCAGTGGCTCCTGCCACCATCTACTTGTCATAGTTTATGGATGCAAATCTACTTTTTCTGCATAATTCAAAGTCCTCGCAGCTGTAGGCCACTGTGGTCACTGTCAAAGGAAAAAAAAAAGGCACCCGCCGGGAGTTGCCCAAAAGTTCCTTCAATCAGCGTTGCTGCAACGAGTCTCGTGGCTCCACGTGGCTTATAGGTGGAAGCTTGGAGTAGACTTGGAGATCTCCACCTCCTCGTCGTTCATGTCTACACTGATGGATGCGAACAAGGGAGTGGACAGGTATCGCTCACCGGTGTCTGCCAACATGGCCACCAAAACCGACCCCTCTGGAGCCTTCTTGGCCATCTCAACCGCGGCATACATGGAGGCACCTCCAGAAATTCCAGTGAAGATTCCCTGGGTCTTGGCCAACATTTGGCTCATCCGAATGGCAGCATCACCTGGGATTGGCACATATTCATCATAGCCAGTGGCTGCAATGCCCTTCTCCGCAATGAATGGGATGAAGTCCGGTGTCCAGCCCTGGACGGGGTGTGGCTTAAAGGCCGGGTGGGGTCCGGTGGCGCTGCCGTCATCGTTGCGTTCGCTCTTGGTGCCCGATTGGACCAATGGAGCGTCCGCCGGCTCGCCCAGGCAGATCTTGATGCCGGGACGTTTCTCCTTCAACGCCTGCCCAGCACCGACAAGGTGCCACCCTTGCCGTAGCCCAGGACGCAATAATCCAACTTCATGCCCTCAAAGTCGTTCAAGATCTCCTGGCCAGTTGTGTCGTAATGAAACTTCGCGTTGGCTTCGTTCTCGAACTGGCGGCACAAAAACCAACCGTGCTTCTCAGCCAACTCCTTGGCTTTCGCCACCATGCCGCTGCCTTTGCCGGCCTTTGGTGATGATCACCTTTGCGCCCATAAATCGCATGAGCTTGCGGCGCTCGATGGAGAAGGGCTCAGCCATGGTGATGACACACTTGTAGCCCCTCTGCGCGCACAGCATGGCCACAGCGATGCCGGTGTTGCCGCTGGTGGCCTCGATCACGGTGTCTCCCGGCTTCAACTTGCCAGTCTTCTCAGCATCCTCGGTGATGGCGCAGGCCAAGCGGTCCTTCACGCTGGACAAAGGGTTGAAATACTCCAACTTGGCATAGATGGCGCGACCCTTTGGGCAAATGGCATCCGAAATCTTGACGCACGGAGTGTTCCCCACTGTTTCGGTGATGTTCTCATAGACACGTCCGCGTCCCTTGCCGCGATCTTGGTAGCCGGTGGGTGAGGGAGAGGAAACTAATCCAGCAAAGCAGGACATCTGAACTGCTCGCCAACGGCCCGTGAGTTTCGCACCGCTTTATGCCAAAATGATGACGGATGCCTTAAGGGGATACCCCCGTCAACATACCCCAGAATAATAAAGTATTATTCCGGCATACCTTGAGTTCAAAAAAAAAATTATTCCAAGAACTCACTGAGATATATGGAAATTTGGAATAATTTCCATCAAAATGATACCGGTATAGTCTATTTCTAGCCAAACGCAAGTAATCGTAAGCAGCTGCGCGCAAACGGCCGAAAAAGGTTTCCCTTCTTGCAAAGCTGGGGCACAATTAAAAAAAAAACATAATCAGATAGGATCAAGAAGAGTCAGAATAATTAATATCTTGAAACAAATGTCCCCTCAGCAACCCACTGGTTGAACATGGTTTTGATTGGTTTTGGATGTTTTTCCAGTTTCTGGGCTAGTTTGGTGGTTGTGGCCTTAGTGGGAATGAGTGGGAAAAGGAAAATATTTGGTTGTCACTGGTTTGTTTTTTTGCAAATTTCTGGGTTTGTTTTGTGGTTGTAGCAGCTGCCCACTTTTGCTTTGGAGGGGTGCCAGGCATCTCCAATAGAATATTTTTTCCCCTGGGGAAAGCCCACAAAATGGCACCCAACCTGGCTCTCTCCTAGAAGTTTTCCCGACTTTGCGTACGCCCCCCCATTTCTTCCATATTCCGTTCATTTCATTCCAAAAAGCTCCCGTTGGCCATAGTGGGAATGAGTGGGAAATGTTTGAGTTTCATTTGTTTTTTTGACAATTCTTGCCAATTTCTGGGCTAATTTGGTGATTAGCTGCCCACTTTATCCCACTTTGGTTTTTGAGGGGTACCAGGCATCTCCAATACCCCTAGAATAATTTCTCCCCTGGGGGAAGCCAGCAAAATGTCACTCAACCTGGCCTTTTCCTAGGCATTTTCATAACTTTGCGTACACCCCCCTATTTCTTCCATATTCCGTTCATTTCCTTTCAAAAAACTCCCGTTGGCCATAATGGGAATGGATGGGAAATGTTTGGGTTTCATTTGTTTTTTGGCAATTCTTGCCAGTTTCTGGGCTAATTTGGTGATTAGCTGCCCACTTTGGTTTTTGAGGGGTACAAGGCATCTCCAATACCCCTAGAATAATTTCTCCCCTGGGGAACCTGGCCTTTTCCTAGGCATTTTCCTAACATTCCCTATTCATTGCCATCCAAAGAACTCTCGAGAGAAAGTACCGTGAGAGAAAGGTGGTCCGTTGGATACTAGTTACTAGTTGCGCTTAAAAGTACGCTGCAAAAAAAGGTTTGCAGCAATTGCCCAAACTGCATGATGTAAACAACTGCAATTGGCATTTCCAGCAAAAAGCTTTCAGGCAAACACCGCCAAGCTAGGAATGGCTTTTGGAAGGGCCAGGCCAAATGTAGGAACATTATAGGCTGCTTCGAGATGTTTTAAGATGCTTTTAAGTTAAAGAAAATTATTCCAAAACATAATTATTCCGGGGTATCTTGACGGGGGGGCGATCATGATTTTCAAGGTTCCGACATGCATCATCGTATACCTACCCCTTGAAGAAATTATTTCTTGAAAATTATTCCAAAAAAATGTTCCATAACCTAGTTGATACCCTAGAATAATTTTTTAAGCGATGGGTCATCCAAAATGGCTACGGCTAGAAGGCTGCTAACCCCACTTTCCAGCCTTGGGAACGTATATTTACCCATCAGAACCGAAGAGTCTGGGACTCTTGAGCTCCCCATCCAGTATGATTATATCAAGCCTATGATGTATCTTTAGCAAACGTGCCCAAGATGAATGGCTGAACAATGTAGTTTTGAAAAGGAAGCGGCCGCATGACGCAACTGCATTCCCGAACTGGGCCCTAGGTTTTTCAATACATTGCTGTGACAGTAAGACTCTGAAGGATTGTGCATGATCTTAAGCCAATCAAAAGCAATCATCGCTTCTCCGCAAAAGTCATTTGCCTTCCCCAAAGACCTCTCTGAACCAACTAGTTCAGGCCACTTCTCAAAGAATTATAGATCCCATGGCGTCTTCCCCTGGCACTTTGCCCCGCATGGCTGGGGTCACAACATCCGACGTTAAGTATCGATTGAGGATCAACTCGGATAGGATGGGTGCAACGAACAAGCCGCCACCTGTGAGTCCGAGGTGGAGGTAGGCCAGATTACTGGTTTAGTCATCCATGAGTCAAAGGAGCGTCCGGTCTCATCACTTGTTGGTTCTGGAATCCTTCTGGATCGATCGTGAAAAATGAACTGCATTGTGGGGGTGCTCCTTCCAAGATACCCACTCGAAACCGTCTACCCAGATTCAGTGATCGACTCTATCTCAGTGTCTTCACAATCATCATCATCATCATCAGCAGCATCATCATCAGCATCATCATGATCAATAATGATCATTATCATCAGCATCATCATCATCATCATCATCATCATCATCAGCATCATCATGATCAATAATGATCATCATCATCATCACCATCACCACCACCACCACCATCTTCATCTCCCGCATCACCATGACCGTGACTGCAAGATTATTTCCATGACCATCATCATCATCGTCATCATCGTCATCATCGTCATCATCATCATCATCATTTATCCCCTGGTACATCTTTATTTCTCCAATAGATATTGTCTTACATTGAGATCCATGCTCGTGTTATGCATCATCCTCATGATGTGGAAAATCAACGAAGTGTATATCATTTTTCATGGGAAAACACATGTATACATTTGTTTGCTGCAGGGTACCCCTCCTGTAAACTAAGATAGATTTGGAGAATCCACTATTTGTAGACCATTTTCCGAACCGGAAACCATTGGTTTTCCACATCCATTCATGCAATTTATAGATAGTGACCCCCATTCCCATAATCTTCCCATACTATTGGGGTTTCTTATTATTCAGCAGATCGTCATTACTTATCCATAATATCAGGTTTTCTTCCCATTAACCCTAAATTATCTTCCTATGAATTATACATAATTCTTATGGGAGCAGTTTACCCCACTTGTGGGTGCAGTTGAGGTTATAAATGGGTACCTAGCCATAGTCATACGGGAGTATATCCCCAACTTATGGAGCTTGCCATAGTTACTATTCTTCCAGTAATAAACCCAATTGGCAGAACTTACGGATCTTGTGTTTTTTTTTAACTATACCGATACCCAAAATATATTAACTTTGTATATTCAATATTATTTCATGAATATTTCATGACCATAGTTATACCCAACTGGAATTATTTAAGCACCTCTCAAGGCATCGAAGGACTTCTTCCAGTCGCTGCGGAAACGCCATGGGAGGAGCCCACCCCAGCCTCGAGCCATGGAACCATGATAGATGAGGACGTAATGATACAGTGATGGATATGTAATAATGTGCTAATTATATGTAATGTATATGTATGTATACTATATATATATATATTATATTTATATTGTATATACACGTGTATTAAGTCTGTATATGTATAATAGTGATGTATGTATATGTATTCAATACACTTCAATCCGATGTATCGTCCCCAGAAGCTACACCTTTGGTCATGGGAAATCACCATCTGGAAGTTTGGACATTTGAACATGGCTTCATGGCGAAGTTTCAGGAAGTTTCCATTGCCAGGTTGGAATCTGGGTAATGTTTTCCAAGGTATATAGAATTCATTACCCCTTCATACAAATTGGGCCATTGGCCTCAATCAATCCTTTCAGTTTCTTTTTGCGAGTAAGACCATTCATGCTTCATTGATTCTTACGGACCAGGGTGGGTGATGGATATCATTCAGCTGTGAATAACCAAGGAGCTACACGCACTTCTTCAAAGTTGATTAAGCCATTGCAGAGCAAAGAAATTATATATTGGCAACTGACGAACCGATCTACAGAGCAATGTAATTATTTCTCAAGCATTGAAGGCCTACCATTCAATCTGTGAGGATAACGTAGGATAACAATGGATAACGACACTCCATGCCAGCTTCAATAACTTAGCCACGGAAATTGACACCCTGGCGTGCGCTGTATCCTGCTATCCTGCAACACCTGTCGCCGGTGTCCAAAAATGGCCCGCCAAAGCCATCTGTCAACATTTCGGTAGAGGGAACCCGCAGAAGCCAAGCAATACTGATTGGGAAAGCAGTCAAGTCAAGAATCAGTATAGAATCAGTTATCATCAATTCGCATCATCTTTTGGTCATGTTTTTAAGGCACACACCCATGACCCGTGGAGAATTCCCCTCCCAATTCCTCGACACCCCGAGGCCCCAGACCCAAATCCTTGGCTTCGGAGTTCCAGGCATCACCCACTGCTTTGGACCTGGTGTCCGCTCTAAAGATTGGACGCTCCAAAATTGAAAAAAAAACACATGGTGGGTTTATGTGGATAACTTTATTTGATAAATCATATGATAACTTTAAGTCATTAGTCACAAATGGAGTTTTTCCCATGTGTACAAACCAGCTATTGGGCACTGGGCTGACCTTGCTAAGCTTTGGATGTCCAGAGCCATGATTTTAAGTATCCAACCCAGAGAACATCATAAGAGAACTCATCCACATTGGGGATGCTCTTCTCAACATGTTACAATACATCATATATAATAACACATATATATATAATTATACATGTACTAGACGATACATATCATATCTATACGTAGGGATGTTCGCATTGGTACCTTTGTGAACACCTTCGCAACTATCCGTAGCGGCTTGCCAGATGACAAGTGGTGACAAGTGGCACAGGCTCAGGATCAATGGCAGAAGATTGGAAAAACAGGGCGAACAAGGCCATCCGACCTTGGACCGGGGTTGGCACGTCAGCGGCAAGTCAGCATACGTCTTTCGGTCCATTTAATATCACTTAATATCATTTATCATTTAATATCAACTAGTATCAACTAGTATCAATTAGTATCAATTAATATAATGTAATGAATGTTTCAAAATCATAGTTCATCAAGTTTAGCAGCATTAATAGTTTTTAATTATAGCTGCACCATCTGTTTGTTGCTTCGCAACTTTGATTCATGGGGAAATAACATTTGAACTTCATCTGACCCCTGGAAGCCCAGAACTTGCCGGAAAACAATAAGTGTTCCACATATTAGTAAAAGCAAGGCAATTCCTTCATGCATGTTTCACCTCATTATATATTCCTCCATGGACCATCTTCTCCTCAAGCTTGCAGTTGCTATGCAGGGCGCTGTCTGATTGGGCTTCACTGGGAGTAGTTTCTAAGGGCTTTGTCTTACTAAATCGATAGTCAAAGAAATTTTGGAAATGTGGGGGGTCCGAATCCCCGGCATGCCCGTCACCCGCGCCGCCTGGGTTCTCACACGCCAACCCCTAAGCAATGCCTCTGGTGTAGTCTCAAGAGGTGATAAGGCATCATCCCGAGCATGGAAGGCAAGAGCTCGTGGCTCCTGCTGTCAGGCACTTGTTCGCACACTTGTTCGCACACTTGTTCGCACATTGGCCACTAAATCCTCAAGATTCCTCAAGTATTTCATTGTCTCTATTATTCTCCATTACCAGCTGGGGACTACCCAGCCTCAGCCACGATTTCAGGAGCTTGGTCTGGCACAGAGACCACCAGGTCGGTCACAAGCATGGTTCGGAGCCTACAGTTGGAGAGACATGGAGAGGTTTTTTTTTTCCGAGATCCAAACCAGCAAGACCAGCGCAACACAAACACAAATTGCAAACAAACGGCAAAAAACAAAGCGTATCAAATCCCTGATTTCTATTGATTTCTGGGAAAAATGGTTGGTGATTGCACGTGCGGTGCAATTGGAGATTCTATAGATGTAAGATGATAGAAGCCATGCTTATCCATGTTTCAACAAATCCCCCCGACCAAACAAGAAAAGTCAGGGGGACATAGCATCCTAAATCGTCTATTAAAGTGTATTCATCATTCCTGGGCCAAAGATCCCAAATCATACGAAATCCCCAGAGTTGGAATGCTGGGGCGCAGGCCGACGAATGTAGAAGGCCTTGGTGTGACATTAGTGGAAGGGCACGTTCCATGCAACATGTTCAGACATACCTGACCCCCACACACTCATAAGCTAAATCAACGATTTTAATCCTTAATCTAAGACGCGTCTTTTTAATATTACATTACCTCACTCAAAAATAGATCATCAAATCATATCATTTAATCTCTAAACTCGGGGGATGGAGAAATTATTTGAGACGGTATGATTGGATGTATAGTGACTCAACAAATACAGTATGTTCAATATCAATATTGTAATCATACACATGTTCTTTCATTTGACCATAATATTATGTACATATATGTATATATATGTATATATATATACAGTTATATACATGTTTTTCATCAACAGATTAGTTGAACACTTTGTTGTGTTTATGCATGACTCTTAATAAGCCTTTTCTCATGTTCAACCCCTATATGTTCAGTATATGCATATGTATATATATATATGTATATACACATATACATATATATATATACACTTATATATATATATTTATATATATATTTATGTATATATATAACGTAGATATAAATATATAACGTAGATATACATATATAACGTAGATATAAATGACAACTTTGCACTCTGTGCATTGGGGTAATTCACGGTCTTCTTTGAGTATCGTTTATCCTGATTTGCATGAAATGACGACACCGTCTTCTCAGTGGTAATGAAAACCATGACTGCCAAGGCCAAGAAACGTGTCTTGTATTTTTCCAAATTCCACCTGTTTGGGGTTTTCAGCTATACTTTCATTCTCTCATTCAGTGGCTTTTGTCTTCATACTGTTCCATCAAGTATTGGAATTTGGGCTTTCTTTTATCCTTGTCTGTCTTTCTAGTGATGAGTTCGATGAGTTCGTCAATATTCTTCTATTCAATGGATGTCTGAGCTCTTCTTTCTCCGTGCGAAGATTAATCAAAAAATCTGAGGTTTTTCTCGGTTGAAGATTATAATATACCATTGTGGTCGCTGCTCATTTTCTTCTTGTGCCGTCTACTAGAGCACCGATATATACTTTATAGATGAGTGTATTGGCAGCGTCAGGTATATCATGGGATATGTATGGATATGTTAATATATTTGGACCGAGCTTGCCCTCAATTGTGATGACATGACATGCTCGGATCAGAAACACCATGGTACAGATATCAATGTATCTCCAGCTGAATCTGACCAACCAGAAATTGGATGAATTATCAGAATTTGCTGAGTCTCAGTCCACTTCTGCAAAAGGCCCGTTGCTTAAATCTTTGCCAACTGGACCCAGCACGCGAAAGTCGAGCCTCAGCAGAGTTGCTGGATGGCACACGGAGAATCCATCAGGGAGGACTTGTGCTTTGGATCAGGAGATGCATCGGCCCCTTCGAGATTAGGACATCACTTTGGCGCCATACACTGAAGTTGTAGAGTCTGTAATGACCGCATACATGTTGCAGAGTGGGAACATCTCGGGAATCCAAACAGGATTGCCAGGCCCTAGCAGATTCCCAGTATCCTTTCATGCTCTGCGAGTCACGCTCCAACCCCAGGAGCTATAAAGGTTGGTTGACAAGGTTGCAGATCCAAATATATATATAATATAATAATAATAATGATAATGATAATAATGATTATATATATATCTATATATTCTACATATCATGATATCTCCAAGTGTACCCTTTACAGCAATTGGCTAAACTATTCCGACGTCGGATGCCATTTGTTTCAGGCCCCAAAAAGCTGAGTCGTCCGGTCCCTTCATCTTGCCATTCCTTTGGAAGGCCTTAGCAACCGCATAGATACAAGGGACGACTTCCCGCATCGAAAGTATGGTGTTTTGCTCACCTTTTGAAGGAGTGGAGACATGTGCACATGATTATGGATATTTATGGATGAATTTTCCTAGTGAGGGAGCTGAAAACTAATGCAAAGCCCAATATATAGTAATTAATATGTTCACCATGAAAGTTTGTATGTATATACCCTCTGGTAAATTAACATAGCTATGGAAAATCACCATTTTTAATGGGAAAATCCACTATCAATGGCCATTTTCAATAGCTACGTTAAATTACCAGAGGGTATATATATATACTATATGAATACATGGGGGATAACTTCCACATCCTTGGACAACTTGGACAGAGCCACATCAATTGGTCCAATATCCACCAACCAGTCCCTTGCAGTGGCTGCAACCCCAAACCCCAAGGGTCCAACTATCAGAACTGAGCGTCTTCACCTCAGTTCTGCAGGACGTTGGGCGTTTGGAAATGTACCAACCAGAAATTGATAAATATGTGTATATATATATAATTGCAGTAAATTGATTTATAATATATATATATATAATATACATTATACAGCATATAATTAAATTGAAGATCTAATGACATGATACCACACTATTGGAAGTCATGAAGTCATGGGTATCCAATTCATTGCAATTCTACATATCCTACCTGGCAATTGCACCATCTGCGAAAGAACCTTGTAGACATTGAGTGAGGAATCCTAAAACTGAATAACCTATCAAGAGTGCATATTTTCAAAAAAAATACGTAGATACACATGTCAATATCCACTTGTCATGCAAACATCCCAATTTGCATTGTCATTTCAACCAAACAACAACATCTTCGTCATTTGGCCTCATCTTCTCAAAATGATGAGAATGGCATCAAATTGATGATCCAAATACATCCAAAATATTCAAATAATAATATATATCACCTTTAATCATTTACCACAGCTTGGATCAAACTTCGGCACTCGCTCCATCTCCTGCCAAAAAACATTGCCAGGGAAGCCCAAAAGCTGCAAGGGGAGCTGCAAAGGCACCGAAAATTGGCCAGGGCATACCCAAACCTGGCGGAGGATTCGAACAGATTAGCAGCTGAAAATCGACTGAAACGGGCTACCCGACTTCATCCCTAAGCCGGTCCGCCTGGGCCTTGGGAAAATTCTGCGAGAAAGGCCCCACGAAGTACCTATCATTGGGTCGGTTTCAGGGACAATTTACAGAAAGCCCTGGTGTTTACCGTTGATTTCATATATGTATTTCATATAAATCTTCCCCTTGTCTCAACGCTCTGAAACCAAGGACAATTTGGAACACTTTCTATTGCACGCAAAGAAACCCCTCAAAAAATAATTGCTGCCATAGTGCTTATGCTCCACTGCCACGGTCGGGAGAACAATGTGAAGGACTTCCCCATGTTCCTCTTCCAATTCTCGAAGAAGACGAAGACATTCGGGTGTCGGGGCAACTGGCGCGTACACGAAAAGGCCCCGCTGGGTGGTCATCCGATAGACGGTCATGCGAATCGGCACGTGGATGTATAGAATGCCTTGCTTTTGCTCGAAGGTCCACAGCTCACCTGGCGACGTAAACCCGGCACCTTGTCCTCTTGGTAAGAGAAACCATAAACCAAGGGAACCAAGGGGATCTACAGTCGACGTCTGGATGCTGGTATTTTAGGAACAGAACATCAACATAAAACTGACGAAGTTGAGACACTCTGGAACCTGAGGCAGTCTGACTGCATTGTCTTAAACAAATGACCATCCTTTCAGTACATGTGGATGCTCAAGCCCAGGCCATTTTTTCCTTGTTAGACACATCATTATTCTATACATAATAGAATCATTGTGTCGCAGTCCTTCGTGAGATTCTAAAACTAAAATAAGAAATTAACGATTATAATCAACGTGCCTTAAAGTGTCATGGTGTTTTAAAACCTCAGAAAATCATTGTGCCGTGCCACAAAAATGGGGGCATTTCATGGCATTTCTTCATCCAAAAACACCCCGCCTGGTACCACTTCGTAGCGTTTGGTGAGGCGGCGCTCGTAGGGTGCGATGGGCAAGGCGGGCCAAAAGTTCCAGCGCTGATCTGCTGAGACGCCGGGACCCTTGCGCCATTCCTGGTGGCTTTTTCCGAGGGGATACCACCACCACCACCACCACCACCACTACACCACCACCACCACCAACAACAACAACAACAACAAACTGTATTATCTGTATTGGCAATGATGAGAAACATATTGATAATACATGTTAATACCGATAATAATATTTGAATATATTTGAATAATATGATATGAAAACTGGATAATCATCGTAGTAGTAGTAGTAGTAGTAGTAGTAGTAGTAGTAGGAGTAGCAGTAGCAGTAGTAGTAGTAGCAGTAGCAGCAGCAGCAGCAGCAGTAGTAGTAGATTATTCTTATAGTAGTAATGACAATAATAATAGTCATAGATAGTCATAGTAATAAACAAATAATGATGATTGCAATAGATATATGATGATATATAATATGTAGACAACTTTGGGTAGTTTTTGTTTGGGGGGGCTTGCTCGGATTATTATTCTTGGAACCACCCGCATGAAGAATACAGTAAATGTAAAGGTCACTCATGAGCTGCACAATCATGGCTGAAGTACTAAGTAGTGGCACAGCTAGAATGCAGCCTGTACCAAAACTCTAGAGAATCGGTACATCGATTTTTTCGTGTACTGGAGAGTACTCATGATATTCAATGACAGTGACTGGGTATTTCTAGCCTCCAAACCGAAAGCGAGAGGAATTCAGAGTCTGGAATCCCAAACGGAGTTTTTGCAGCAACCCCTGGTGGGACATCAGCAGACCCTGACCTCGGTTGCCACAGATGGAAGCAAAAAGGCTCGCAGAGAAGCGGTGGCAGCCACAATGGCTGCAAGCCATGGCAACAATGGACTTGTTCGACGCATGAGTGAAGAAACAAAGCAGACTGAGACGCGGGGCCCAGGTGTCACACAGGTGTCACACAGTGACTCAATACCTCTGCTGATTATATAACTTTTCTAGATTGAGTATTCAGGCTAAGGCTAGGGTGAGGTTTTGCGTCAATCGGAACTCTTGTGAAAAGATGAACCTTCAGGAAGCTTAACAAACAGGGCATAGCTTTGCAGTCCGCATTGCCTCTTGTGAGTCCGAATTGTAGATTCAGCAGGCTGATAAAGATACCAAAACATCAATTGAGTACGAGTACATAGACCTTATGTGGAGCAAGGTTTCAGCCAAGTGACCACAAACTCATCAAGCAAATGAACACAATCGTGATTTCAGCGGGCCAAACGGCTGCAGACGCAGACAAGTGGATTTGCTGATTTCCTGAGCAGCTCTCGAAGATTCCCGTCAAGCTTCTTCTTGATATATTAACTTGAGTTGCAAGAACTCAGACGCTTTTCTTCCAAATTTATTCTAGGATAATCACTGAAGCTCAAAGAGTTGTTGATTTTCATGTTCATGACTCAAATCAACAAATCAACAGAAAGACACTTGATCCAGCAAAGGACTCTTGCTTCACTGGCCGCACCCGAAAGGGTACCCACTTGGGTCAAACAAACTGATTTGTGCAAACCTGTTCGGCAATTTAAACATATTCAGTTCGGTAAATATGTAAATTTCAGTAAATATCATCAAATTTCATTAAATATCATTAATCTGTTAGCTGTTTGTGTAGCATTTAGCAGTAGTTATAGTGATGTCCAGATGTTCAACGTCCCCGCCTCACTGGACCTGGAGGTCTCGCTGATCTTCGCGAGGACTTGATCTCGGCCTTGCTTGCACTCCTGGAACGCTACGCTAACCCAGGGGCCCAAAAACGACCCCGGGTGACCCCGGGTGCCACTGCGTTCCATCTATAAAATGAGATCAAAAGTGGCTACCGGCAAGCCTTCATAATCGAGATAGTTCTGAGTCCTCCTCTCTTGAAACATGGCATAACATGGCTAAACTGTATATCCTCCTACAATGTCACAAAGGGTGAATCTACCTTCGTTCTTAAGCCACTGTCCTGATTCTCGGGATCAAGCTTCAAACCTAGGCGGTTGTCAAGATTGCCAAACGCAAGCACGAACTTGACGTGGTAATGCACTTGATGTGTCGTCAAACATAAATCTGTTTAGTGTTGTAGTCACAGCAGTGATGTCAGGATATGGGTCAGAAGCCTGTGCCCAAAACAGGCACAAATAGGCATGGTTTACTGACAGAAAATGCCCAGAACTTTCGGTCCCATGCTCCGCGCCTTGCTCATAGGCCTGCAATGACTTGTGGTATTCCTTCATGAAGAAATGCCTCGGTATGAACAATGAGGGTAATGGCGGTCAGCAAATGCGCACATCACCCACACTCACACAGCAAAAGAGCAATTTGGAAGTCGTCGTCACGGCTTTCTATTCCTTCACATATCCAAGTGTTGTAGGTACGATTTGTCCATTGAAAGCAGGTATTTGACCGTTTCATACAACCCCAAAGGCAGGATAACAAATAGGTTAAAGTATGTTGAAGTAATTGTATCAATTATATTTCTGATAGGTATGCAGGAAAAAGTAAAAATCCATAAAAATTATACCTCATGGCACAGTAGTCCATCCGCCCCATCGGTGATACCCCGCTGGTACCCTGAGAAACGAGTGACGCCGCTCCCTTGCGAGAGTAGGCCTTCACAAAGGTGGGATCCTGGTCATCGCAAAGTAGTCAGAATGTCATTACACTACAAGTTGAGGTTGGATCCCTTGAATGGTCTGCATTGTACTATGATCTCCATGTACCATTGTCTGAACTCCACATACCTGGTCTGCATTATGATTTTTTCCAGTGATGAGTGCCCCCCAGCAGGTCCAGTTTCAAGCACTCATCCAGGTCTCTCAGAGCATCTGGGTACCTGGGCCACTCACCATTCTGTAAGGGTCAACAAATAGGCAATGCTGAAACAAATGGCCCGATGCCATGTCCCGCAATTATGTACTGTGTTCTGCCATATCATATGTCACCATAGTAAATCAATACCACTAGAACTATATCAATAGTACATGGTACAGTATTGTACTGTATCATAATAATATCATCGTAATATCATAGTATTATCATGGTAATAATATCATAGGAATATTGTATTCTGATAATTATTATTACCATGATAATCCATGATTATTGTATACATAATTATCATTGTCACCATAATATTGGTATACATTATTGTACTTCTATCCAGGACATCAACAAAACCATGGAGACCAAGGCCACCAGGGACACAAAGGGGCACGCCAGGAGCTTGGTGAGGGCAGCTGCACGATTGGAGTACATCTTGGCGTCCTGAAATCCCGATACATTAATTACACATTATAGTGGGATGTCACAGATACATTGCACATTATTATATTGAACATTATATTATATAACTATATATGTACATATATATAGATATTGCATGATACTACATTTAATCATGAATATACAGTTGTATTGTACATTGTGCTTTGCACATTCTACAACGTACTAAACGGTGTGAGGGAAAATATCAGCAATGGGTAGACCGATATCATTGATATCATCAAGGAAAAATCTGGATGAATTGGGCAGCTCATAAACGTTCACACCAAACATAATCCACCAGGTCACCAAAGTGGCTCATTTTCAGAACAAATTTGGGTTTGAGATCTCCAACTTTGATCATGCCCAAATGGAAAAGTATCAGAATAGACTTTGGGGGTTAGACGGGGTGCCCTGCAACGAGCAGTTTCACAGAGTTATAAGCTTTTTTCCAAAGGACTCAAGGTATCTCACGAGACCTTCATGCAACTGAAGGCAGTGGTGTACACATTTGTTTTCCAAGGAATAGGTGGTCAATGTGCTGTGCTGAGAAACAACATGAAACAACCTCTATGTTGAGATTATTGAGTCTGGCACAGGTGTACAAACCATGACTATGGTTCCTGATCTTGCGATAAACTGGCGATAAACCATATACAAATGGTGATGGTATCAGATGGTATTATCACTTTAACGCCTCATCCCCTACTGCTTGGCTCCCCCAAAGAGTGTCCCTCGACATGGATTCCCATGTCGCCGAACTGGAGAACTCCCAAGGGCTCCAGTGAATCTTTTGGTCGTTACACAACTTTGATGCGCGTAGCATGGAGGAACACCACTGCGATTTCCCATGGCACTTGGCTTGGAAGCCGTTCCAACCCAGCTTCTTTGTAAGTTGGGGTTGGCGCGTGCAGCTGGAAGACTGTGATTTCTGGGTTCTGTAAATTTCATTCATATTGCGGGTCGCAAATATTGTAGAGCCCTCATTGTCTGAATCAATGCCCTGCAAGTGCTCTTTATGAATCCACTGCACGCTCCAAGCACTACCAGTTGCTGTAATGCCAGGGGTTCAAGGCGCAAATTGAACACGTTGGCATGAGAAATATCATGCTGTCAACTAAAAATCTTGTTCTGACTCAACAAAATCTTTCAAGTCAGCACTGATATCGTGGATGGAATCCATTGCATTCACCCAAAAACAATTGTCCAAGCACAAGAGGTGAACTCAAAACGGACACGATCTCGGGAACTATCACATGTTTCATTAGTACAACCGCAGCCTGCCAGGAGGCTAATGGCAGTTCTCATATAAACTGTTAGGGTGTGTTTGTAGGATGTACAAGGTTTTCTTGATATTGAAGCATGTCAATAATGATGAAACTCTGCGAGCATGTCAAAATGTTCAAATTCCGCACCAAGCTCACTACTGCTTATGCCGGACAAGCTCCCTTTGCCAAAACATGTATGTAGTGGGGTGTGCTTCATGTACTAACATAGACTTTCGATGGCAGTGGGATTCTTCTGATATTTCCAGCTAACACATAATCTGGAACCTGTCCCTATAGTCTATGATAGTCTATGTATAGTCTATGTTAATGGTTGTTTTCAAGGTGCGCCACGTTGCAACCGACCACAAAAATGATTGTGTACCCTATCTGTGGGTCTATGTTAGTGTTTTTTCAGAGTGTGCAGTTTGTGCCAGGCTACATTTGCAAACACCATCAAAAAACGCACCGTCAATAATGCCCGATTCTCATTTCAAGGAAAAGCACATGATTGTTCTGTCTGTTAGATTGTGAACACACAATGTGTCGCGTTCCCAGACGCATCAATTCACTCAAGTCAACTTACCCGGGGACACAGCAAGCCAATGCAGCTGAGCAAGTACATGTTTTACATCGCCCCTCGGTAATCACTTCTGTTGAAGAATGGAATTGTCCTAAGTGGTGAACAACTGATTCAAGGAGAGTCAAGAAGGAAGTGGAGACTAGGGTCAAGTGACATCTGGAGACTATCCAGATCAAGAGGATCCGGGGTCTAATCAAATAAATCTGTTTCGGCCAAGAGAAAACATGTCCAGCCAAATTCAAGTGGAGGGGCAACCGTGACTGCACAACCACTCTGGGCTGGCAGCTCATTTTTGCTTCGCAACCCTCTGGGGTGGACAAGTCGCAAGACTAGGTGAAGGCACGTGAAAACTCTTGGGGAAGAATCACCATCTTAGAGCAATTTGAAACTGTTCCTTTCCAAGGAACACTGATATTTTACAAATTCAACCTGGATTTCTGGAATGCTTTGGGCACCAATGTGTCCATCATTGTCCATCCCAAGGGATCTCATTGGCGCCAAACCATAGGCCAGCAAGTGATTCAAGTCAGAACCTGTAGAGATTTGTGGTCTGAATATTTTTCGATTCAATGTGCATTTCTTGATTTTGGGCTGTTCTCATTCGCTGGACATGTCTGAAAATAGGGTACCCCTGTTTATACCTTACATTTTACTCATGTCATGAACCTTCACTTTCACCGACAATATAGCCATATTCAGGGGTATCCGAGGTGTCCTCAATTTTCAGACACATCCAAACATCATATCATATTGCTAGTTCGATACATCCCATGTCCCCATGTATATACATATGGTCACCGGCCCCCCAGAAGCCCGACAATAGGGATCAAAATGGATCAAACCACTTACATGTATATATATATATAATATTATATATAATAATATAATAATATATATAATATATAATGTATGTAATATATAATATATATAATGCATGTAATATATAATATATATAATGTATGTAATATATAATAAATATAATAATATATAATAATATATATATATAATAATATATAAATAATATAATATATATATAATATAATATATAATATATATTACATAATATATATATATAATATAATGCATAATATATATAATAGTATATATATAATATATAATATATAACATATATTTAATGTAATATATTATATATAATAGTATATACTATATTATATATAATAGCATATAATATATAATATATAATATATAATATATAATACATAATACATAATACATAATATATATATAATATATAATATAATATATAATATAATATATAATATAATATATAATAATAATATATATATAATAATATATAATATATAATATATAATATATAATATATATATATATAATATAATATATAATATAATATATAATATAATATATAATATAATATATAATATAATATATAATATAATATATAATATAATATATAATATATAATATAGTATAATAATATGCACATATATATATATGTATAATATAATCATATGTATGTATATATATATATATCCACATTACATCATGAAGCATCACCCATTATCGCAGTATATCTAAGTACAGTATCATGTATGGAAACCTGAAAACTGTCCTCATGGCATTTTTATGCACGGCACCACGTGCAGCACCCATGACAAACTCGCCCGCGAAATTCGCCCGGCGTCAGGTCCGACGGCTCATGGCCATCACCTGGTGGTAGAGTAACAATATCATTTCGGATCATCAAACAAACCATGGGGCAAACATGGTGGGGATCATCGGGTAAATAAGAACAAATCATGGAACAGTTCATCCAAATACCAATGGATTGGTCCAGCGCTTTGACATGTTGACACAATGGGGTGATACAGTGTTTAATTCGGTGCATCGATACATTGAAAGTACTGGTTATACTGTATTACAATGTTTGCATACAGAATAATACACTCATTTGAAACCATCACAGTGATACTGTATGTGCAATTCATTGAGATGACAAGTGGGTTTGTTTAAGATAATATCTACAGGAAACATCAACAAAGGGATCTTTTTCAGACAACCGGGGGGTTGCCTGGAAATCCAGCCCTTGATCAATACAATCTCCAGCTATTAATTACCGGTTCAAAATCAACGGCTGAATAAAAGTGACAATCAGTCGGTTCCAACTCGTGCAAGTAGTGCTTAATTTTCGCTAGTTCTCACCAGGCTCCCTGTTATGAGCATCAGCCAAAACTCCCTCTATGAACAAATCGTTCAAGAAGAAACGTGCAGAAGGATTATGAATTATAGACTGAATTCAATTAATATTTCAACATTCAACCATAAATCGCATCTAAATCTGATTTCATCTGATTTCAATGTACGTCATCATCTTACTGAATTCATCTGATTTCATCCATATATTTCTTACTGATTTCATCCATATCTTGCACCATAAATGGATGAATTTTGCACCCGTTTGCCACAGCGAGTCTCCGCGCCTGGTCGATGCAAACAAGGCTGCAGAGTAACAGTCCCACGTCCACCAGAGGCGCTACGCGTAGGCGATAGAACCTCAACGGACATCAGCGTGCAGTGATCCCACAAATAAATAGATCACTAATGCCATATGTATAATATATATATAATAATATATAATAATTGTAAAATTTCTATAATATCTCTGAATATAAGTCTATATATATCATATAGAAAATGGATTTTGCAAACTGGAAATAGGATGGAGTACTGTACATATAGCAATCTTTTATGCTATCCGACTGACACCAGAGCCATCCCCGTGCCGTGTCGTCCACGGGACTCTCCGGTCTGATCCCAATCAGCTCTGCAAAGTTCAGTGGTGGCCAGCAGCTTTCCACCCTGTGCCGGGATCTGGGAGACATCAAAAAATGTGCGGAGATTCCAAATCTCTGCACACGCATATTATATTACAATCCCCCCCCTTTAAGGGGGGGGGGGTGGGGGGGGGGTAAAAACTGAAATATTTCACTTTAGGGGGGGGTCTCCCCCCCCCACACACCTTGAAATATTTCACCTCCCTAAAGTGAAATATTTCAGCTAAAAAATTCTGGTCTATAATGGCTTCGGGCGTGGTTGAATTCAAGGCTGAACGTCATGTTCTGAAGGCTGTTTGGCAAGTTCACTCTCTTATTTACTTTCTTGGAAACCGGCAGTTACCATTTACCTAGTTGTCAGTGTTTGCGCGTGGGCCCTACCCGCGTATGTTCAAAATAAAAGGGTGTGTCATGGTGTGTCATACCGTTTCTGGGCTAAAATGTGGCATCCGGAGGAACCCCCCCCCCACGTCTTTTAGAAGCCCAAAAAAATACGTGGGGGGGGGGGTATATTTCACGTGGTCAGGTGAAATATTTCTCAGAAATTTCTTGCCTTACCCCCCCCCAAATATTCCAGGGTTAAAGGGGGGGGATATATTACATATGTATACAATAATATATGTATATGCATATTGCCCATGTAATCCTCTCCCCCTAATACTAACCCCCATCCCCAAATAATAAACACTTTGGGTAGTTTTTATTATTAGAGGGGTATTTATTATTAGGGAACCAAAGCGGACCCTAATAATAAATTAAAACCCTCAATTAATGAAAAAGACTATGTTTTTCGATTTCAAAATCAATTAAATTTCCTTTTATTCTTGCAATTAAAATATTGCCAAAATTTGGATTTCGAAGCGACCCCTAATAATAAATTTAAACAACTAATAAAAAAACTAAAAAAATCGGACAGATCCTAATACAAAACACCATGGGGTTGACTAGTTTTTATTATTAGGGAGTGAAACCCACAAATAGATACAAATAGTAGCTTTATGTTTAAGTTATTTTCTAAAGGGTATAAATTAAAAGTCAAATTGGCCAACCTGAAATTTTCCAAAATTGGAGATGGAACCTAGTTTTTATTATTCGCGGGGTTTAGTAGTACGGGGAAGGGATTATTATTCAATTTATTTCACTCATCATTAGACATGATAGATACGTCTTGGACAAAGCAATAAAAAGCGCTGCTGAATGTGAGTTGGCCTAGATGAACACCAAAAGAGTGGCATGTTTGGAGTCAAAGGTCATCCGGGCTCAGGAAGAATCCTTCTTGCATATTCTTAAGCCATATTCATGGGATCCTCAATGGATGGGCTGGTAACAGGAGCAGTTCTGGGAGATTGAGCGGCGAAAGACCAGAAACTGCTTGGCATCAATGGTGAGGAAAGCTTCGGAGCCAGACCTCATCGGTGATATTCACCGCGTGGTGGTCAAAGGAGCCCCAAAAGTAGATGATGTGATCCGGGGTCGTCAGCTCGTAACCCTCCTGCCCGGATAGATCGGATGCCTATGGTGATTCCAACCTTTTTTTGTTGGGGCAACAGCACGCGCACGGGCAAGGACCCAATCAAAACAAAAAAATAAAGTGGAGCCACTGGCATTGAAAAATATTGAAAAATAGGATCCTCTTAGTTTCATGAAGCCCCGACGTCATGCAGAAAAGCCCCTCCTGCTGGTTTCGGAGAAGTGTCGCGAAATGGCCCTTGGTATCCATGGATGACCCATGGATGAACCATGGGGCAGTGATGGGCAGTGGAGGTTTAAGGGATTTGTCAGCCAGTATTTTCACCAGCTTTGTTTTTTGCCGTAGATCCAATATAAAATCCTCTACAATCTTTCGAGAGTTGACAAAGAGGAATAACAAAATGATACCTTTGCCAATGCCAATGATCCGCTGCAGTGGGTCATGAGATCGTGCCCTAGATTTCGACTTCGATGCAGTAAAACAACAACATGCTCGGTCCACTATAACTGTCGGTTTCTTATTGCAAAGATATGCAAAGATAGATTCTGACTGTCTATCAGTGTGTAATGCATACTACCGGCATTTGTAGAAGTGACAGCAATCCAGATTTGTCCAAGCAGAAACATGCTTGCTGCACAACCCAAAACAACATATCTGCAACCTGCATTGTGGTAAACCCTATATACGACAAACCGCTTCTGGGGCCATGGTATATTTTTGCTGCCTCCGACATGGTAGAAATAGGTACAGTACATGACATATATTGCGCTCTTAATTTTGGGGTTCTCCACAGGCCAGGCCAGGAATATGCATGCTTTGTCGCCACGTCTTCAGGTGGCCTTTCTCATCCATACCGATATCATGGATTTTGTGCATACCGTAGAACTACAACAAATTGCTGTAATACATGCACATGGATGTCTATTCAATAATTGTTGTCTGATACTGATAATCCATACCAAAGCAGAAATCGACATAATATGTGCTCCATGTCTGGGTATAGTTAGTTACAGTACGTATATTTATCTACATCATTTGCGTCATGTTTTTCGTAAATGTTGGTATATAAATAGTTCATTCATTGAGCTCATGGGTATATCTACATGCATGTTTAGTTTTCCTATGAATGTGTGGACTCTCGTTCAACGGATGTGCCCTTCTCCTTCAGGCCCTCCTTATTGGGCTGCCGGACCCCGTCAGCTCTCATGAGGGCGAAGGAGGGATGGGAGGAGCTCTCGTTCCTGGGCCGAGCTTCCTGACTGAAACTTGAAGCAATATGATGGTGTCCTAAAAATACCCCAAAAAACATGGGTTTCAATTTCAATACCAAAATGGTCTAATGTTTGGAAAGCACCATATGTAGTTGGTCCTCTTGATTTCAAACATCTCCTTGGGACTTCTTGGAGCACTTTCTTGCTTCGACATCTTCCAAGTCGAAACCAGAGACCAAAGACATGGATCATGCCAAAAGGAGGAGTGGCCAGGGCACTTGCACCTGGAATCTCCTGGTTACTCGTGGTTGGGAGTTTCATCATTTGAGATGGGGATTCCACCGATCCAGAAGGATGGAGGTTTCAGCTAAATGAGAAATTCCCCTTAGATCCCCTTAGTATCCCTATCAATCAAACACCGCAAACAAAACAAATTCCCAGCACTCAGCTTTGCACTGCCCAGGCTTACAGAAGCTAGACCTTGGCAGGGGGGTCTCCAAACATGCAACAATCAACTCGCACGATTTCTGTATTTCAAAAAACCCATAGGATTCCATGTGGCAAAACTTCACGGATCATGTTATCATCGTTCTTTTGAAAGGGTACTGAATAGATCCAAACACAAATCTTCTCACATTTTTGGTGACCCGCCAGAACCATGTCTGACATTTCTCAAAGCTGGGTGCCAAGTGCAGTCCCAAACAGATATGCGGATATGCCACAGGTAGATTGCTCTTGAGATTCGGAACTGCTAGGGTTGTGGCAATAAGCTATAAGAGGCAACAGGAACACAGGAGAATCATTGGGCCTTGGGCTTTGGGTTTCAATCTATCCACGTTACATCTGCTTTCAAATAAACCAAGAAGATAGTTTGAGGATGCTTCCACCTTCAGATCCTCCAGAATATCAAAGGCAGGGATTGATCAAGTCAGTTGGCCGCGACCATCCTAGGATATCCTAGGTTTGTAAACTTAAGACATTGAAAGCGTTCATCTCAAACGAATAGAGTTTGAAACACCAACCATCACCCATCACCCTTTGTAATATTTCGTAATCTTCATGGTTGCATGATCCTCTCTATATCTTTCTGTTGTCTCTTGAATCCCCACTGCAGCTCAGATTTCCGTGGACACGTGTATGGTAGGCCCAATGAGGCATTCCGTTCACCATCCACTGGTCCTTTCAAATCATCCCAGTTATAGGGGTACACTCATATACTCAACCATAAACTTGGATGATTACCATTGGGATCCATATACTATGATAATTAGTATTAATCATCCCAGTTATAGGGGTATAATCATCCCATAAACCCGAATTTTGGATGACTAATTACCATTGGGATCCCTTGTACCGCCAGGATGCTGCGCCAGAAGATCCCCAGAGCCAGTGGCCAATTCAATGCGCCACGAGCTGCCCCTGGAACCGCCGTCGTTTCATGTCAATCCCCCGTAGAAAATCTACGTTTCTCACGTATTGTTCAAGCTTTTTCTTGTACAAAAAATTAACTATCTCTATATACTTTTACGAGTACTAGATGGATGTTGCAGTCAGGACTGGGGGCTCCAAACATGTTAAATCTGCATGGATAATTGACACCGATTGGTAGCGCTTGAACGCTGAGTCAAAGAGAAGCGTGAACATTATTCAATTGGACACCTTTGCTAAGTGGAACGTACCCTGACCTTCCAAAGTGCCTGGGAAACGAGTACTTTCGAACAAAGTGCCTGCGTTACTGTAAAGTGCCATCTTGACTTTAAGCCAAATCACCTCATAGTTCTGCAGATAAGTAGCAAGAACCCTGCCATTACCCTCATGTTCCGCTTCAGCAGAGGGCTTTACGCGAGGGACTCTTCAACCACATTTTCTATTACCGCAAAGGGGTGCGGCACTACATAGCTATGAGCGGATAGGCTGCCAGTTGCATGAGGAAATCTTGCTATTTTCACGCGCTTGGAAGTGACAATAAAATCACGGTTTTTTCACGCACTTATCACGTTTTTTCTGTTGACACCATCTGATTCTCATTGAAGAGTGAGGTCGACCGCTGATGCTCCGAAAAAAAGTGATCATGGATGCATGGTTTGATATGGTGATTATTATTGTCGACACACACTTAGAACATCAAACGTTTTCCAAATGCGCCAGCACACATACTTAGAAGATCACACAAATCAAGAAAGGGGTGTTCTAAGTGTATCACTTAGAACATCAAAAACCACCTCCCTTAGAACATCAACACATATAAACACATAAAATATGCCTTTTGACCACTGAAAATACGGTTTGTCCCACACATTCTGTTCTACGCACATCGAAGCTTAAAGGCTCAAATAACTCGTTTGAAACATTCCTATACTCACCCCGCCTTTTTCCATTACTTCTAGTATAGTGGACACATAAAACATGCATTTTGACAAGGGAAAAGGTGGTCTGATGTTCCAAGTGTCTTTCCGGCAATGATTTTGTTTTTTTTTGACACTGGAGTCATCACTGAAAATATGGTTTGTCCCACACATTCTGTTCTACGCATATCAAAGCTTAAAGGCTGAAATAACCCGTTTACACATTGATGTTCTAAGTGTGGATTTTTTGTGATGTTCTAAGTGTGGTTTTCGACTTCACACTTAGAACATCTACATACATCTACCCCTGTTAAATGTCGGAGGAGTGTTTTCCAAATGATGTTTGTTCTAAGTGTTTGTCGACCTAAATAATGTCATTTTCCATTATTTTCCAGGTGATCAATAGTGAGAATTTTGAGCCTTTCCCACGTGAGCCATCTAATGATGCACAGGGAATGGAGGCATGATCAATCAACCAGTTTTGCAAGTACCAGTACTTTGTGAAAAGGCCTTGGAAATCAGCACTTTGCAAAGGTGCCAGTTAAACGAGAACTGAGTTCAGGGGTAGGTGGTTCAAAACACGTGTCTGGCGACTTCGGCCCAATCTTAATCGCAACCATTTGCTATGTGTTCTCTGCTGCAATTTGCTCCCCCTACTATGCAATGACGGCTAGCGGTTTATCTGCGCACATTGAAAGCACTCCACCCATCTCTGCATATTAAGAGACGCTCAACCGTGCACATGAGATGCTCATCTGTGCATGACACCACTTTGTGCCAGTGCGGCGAATAGAAACTAAGGTGAACAAATCAACCAACTAGTTTCCAAATCAGCCACCCCCATCTGCACTTCATACTTCATAATTACACTAGTAGAATCGGGTATGCCATACTATGCCATACTACAGCAAGCCGGCAGCAGCACTCGCAGCAAAAGCAAGCAGGCAAGCAAGAAAAGTAGAAAGAAAGCGGGCAGAAAGCAAGCAGAATGCAAGCAAAAGGCATGCCTAAACATACCTGCAAGTGGGGGAGGTCCAAGCGAGGTACGGGCGACTCCCAAAACTTTAAGACTGCTGTCATTGCACATTGTGAGATGTGAAAAAATAGGTTTCAGGCCCATGTACAAATCAGCACCTAACGCAAAAAAGCACCGGCTTCGCCAACAGGCAATTCCCAACGGTACGAAGCTAGGGGGAAACAAACGAACCGCATTTCACATCCACCTGTATCTTACTCTGTTGAAGTTTTTTGTTACCAGTGATTAACTATATATAATATGAAACCATGTATACATATATACATACCCACCAGAACTCTGCAGCCATCCATTGACCAAGTAGTGAATTTTAAGGCCAAGCTGCAAGGAATCAGGTCCGAAGCTCACGAATTTTCGAGCTGAACCCCTTCCCCTGCCAGCCGGTCTGCTGAATGATCGGAAACATGACCCATTCCATCCCATTGCATTGCAGTACATCACATGGCAACGTAGGTAGACATGCATCCAGTCCGGATCACCATTATCCATACATTGTATGTACATATCACATATTATATTTTTTTTATTATCATATATATATATTGTCATATATATATATATTGTCATATATATATATATGAATATATATATATATATTCATATATATATATTCATATATATATATATTATTAATCATATATATATATCATCACATAATATATATATTATTATTATTATCATATTATATTATTATATTATATTATTATATTATATTATATTATATTTATATTATATTATATTATACTATCATATATATTGAGGTATCTGACACGCCAATTGGAAGAGATCAATGAACCTCAACTCCCCTTGACGCTTCTGCTTAGGTTCTAAGATCTGTCAGATTGCGGCGGCCTATCAATGGATGGAGGCGGAGCCATGCTTTTTGGTGACACCCGCAGCACCACATGGCCGTTAGGGTCACAAACACCTGCGAGCACCAACGAAACAGGCCCCCAAGTATTGACAGAAGGCTCAAAATGGCTCAAACAACTCTTGGTTGGTAAACTTAAGTTTGCCTTCTGCGGAAAACTAATAGAAGAGTGTAAGAAACAAGTTGGACTACCTACAGAACCATTCATACGTCCAATTTTGCAGAAACACCTGGTCCAGAGTGGTCCAATATCATTGAAGACACCTTGGTTTTCATCATTTATTGTCAGTGCGGGCCGAGACGCTAAAAGGTCCCAAGCACAAGGGCACGATGGGTACCAGCAGGACACACTCACCTCAGGCGCACTGGGTTGAGTGATGCACACTGTTTCATCAAACCCCAGTTTGAGTTGTGAGTATTCCTAATGTTTGCTGCCGAGTGAAAGTTGTTTTTTCTCAATTCCATGCATTTATAGTTAAGTCCTTTGGCTGACTCTTGTGGGCAGAAACTTTGTAAGCAAAAAGAGAGCTTGGACTTGCTTTGCCCCAACTAATTCTGACCAAATGCGTGGCTGGTTCCAAGCAAAGAAATGTAAAGAAATGAAGCTCACCAGCCTCACCAGCTCAACAGCCAAAAGATCAACAACCGCCGAACAATCTTTTGGACATACAAATTATGTATCTCAACATGATGTAGCTCCAGCTAATATCTGATAAACACAACTTATTTTTCTTGGGCCAGTCCACAATTTTCACACAAACAACGCACTTTCTATCAAGTTGCAGCCCCTTGGGACAATGAGATCTGGACAGAAGGGCTGCAACCTTAGCCGATCACCGTGGTGTGGTTTCGTTTCAGAAACTGTTCCAACATGTCCCAACGTACTAGCAGACCAATGTGTAGGACATGAACTTAGAACATCACTTGGAAGACACAGTTCCAATATATTTGCAGGAAAGTTCTAAGTGTGTGAGTTCAGGAAAAGACACTTAGAACATCCCAAAAAACAATTACACTTAGAACATTAGTTGTGCACATGGCAATGATTTAAGTGCATGACCACTCCACTAAAAGGTAACGGAGAATGCAATTTTGCAATACCGTCAAAAACGGAGGTGGCTATAGGAATGTTTCAAACCAGTTATTTAAGCTTTGATGTGCGTAGAACAGAATGTGTGGGACAGACCATGCTTTCAATGATGATTCCAGTGTGAAAAATAAGATCAAAATCATGCCCCCTCCAAAATCTTAACTTTGGAATAATTACTTTGGATATTTCTCAACGAGTCGAAGAGCTTGGAATACATTTCAATTTGAGGAGAAAAATGTGCATGAGGGATGTATGTGCAGGTGGGTGTTTATTCTATTAGAAAAAAACAATCATTTTTCCTCAAGGGGACACACATTTAGAACATCAAACCACTTATTCCACCCGTCTCTCACATGTTTTAATGTGTTGATGTTCCAAGTGTTGGATTCTTGATTTTGATGTTCTAAGCGATACACTTAGAACATCCCAATCTTGATTTCCCTGATGTTCTAAGTGTGCGCTTTTTTGCATTTGGAAAACGTTTAATGTGCGAAGTACACCTCCGCAACTATAGATTCAACTCTTTGGATTTGCATGCGCAACCGCTTGAGTGGAGCCCACTTTAGACTGATTTATATTGATTTATACAATAACTATAGTGGAAACATAGTGGGTCATGTAAGTTATATACCCTTATGTCATCCTAAAAACGAGGCTAAATCATCAAGATCATCACATCTTGGGGTTCCACACCCATCCTCACTAGGGCTGGCAGGTCCGGCAATAGGACTGCGCATGGGGCTACGGCCTGGTTTCAGGGAAGATCTGTTGGTGGCACCGTGTTCTTTTACATCCAAATAAAGGAGGTTCCTATAGGTTCCTCAAATTGTCCTTTAAATCACTTTTGGGATAATCCTGGAATCAGCCATAGTCCGTGACATTTTTTTGGGTTTCCATGAGCAAATCCCAGGTGTGGGTTTCGCTGGGAATCCCTGTGAATGCAATTTTTCACAGGTCCAAAGCTCGATTTGTGATATCATCGAAGTTCAGCAAGGTCCAGAAATGTGGTTTTATGTAGCAAATAATCTGGGGGATTCATGTCATTAACATGGATTAACATGGGGATTCGTCAATTCATAGCTGCAATGGGGAACATGTTTCTCTGTGATTTTGGAGTTTCGACTCCTTCGTCAGAAAGCCATCCTGAAAATCAACTCCACCGAAATCTGCGACCTTTTGCTGGTGAGCCAGTGAAGGCCATGCTGCCTGCCCCAACAAGAAGGATGTTCACACATGATGTTGATTCGATGTAACTTTTGGAATGTATCTTTTTGTAATCTGATTACAGTTCATATTATAATTACATCTATATGTATATATATAATTATATATATATATATCTATATATTAATTGATGACATATGATGACATTATATTAATTCTATATGATCTACAAATGTTGCACTTCGGCTTATGAACACACTTTCATTAAACATTGAAACTCAGTGCACAGACTTCCGCACATCTTCAGCACAACAAGATTGTTATGCTACTCACAGATTCTCCAAGGCCCTGGAGGAATGAGGCTTTCAGAGAACTTGATCAATGATTGAAAACTATGGCCGCCATTGTTGCATATTGTTGCTATCATTTCTGAGGTTTTGCATCTCCGTTTCGTTCACTGCCGAAATTCGTTTGTGGTTTAGCAGAACCCGCCTCGTTTTGAAAGCGCATCCGCCGGCAACTGCAGGTGATCCTGCAGCGACTCAGGATAAAAAACCATGGTGAAACAAAATGATGAGAAAATGATGAGAAAACCATCAGATTTTGGGGCACATCAAACCGAAGGTGCGAGGAAGATATCTCAGCACATTCAGATAGTACCATTCTGTAGCTTCTTGTCTAAGTATATAGCTAAATATCATCTTGGCAGGTGAATATATCCCGCAGGGTCAACTTCCCCCGCAGCAAAGATCAAGATCAATTCCTTTTAGTGCCTTATAGATCCTTATAGTAATATCGCAATAGATCAAAATCAATAAATGGTTTCGCAAGCTTCACAAGCCAATTTTGCAATTTATCGAACTTGTTCCGAATAAATTAACTGGAGAAATTACGATTGGATATAATATATATATATACACACTATATATACAACCTTCATCTATCAGCCCACCCGAATCTCCTTTCTCAGAGAGTCACGAGGATTCTCCTGGTGTTTTCGCCGTTGCTGAAGCTGCGTGGGACTTGGAATAATCAGGATATATCAGGATAAACGTGGATTACTATGATAAACAACATTTCAAGAGCGACATTCCTGACAAGTGCTGCCTGATCATCTTGATCCTTTAGCAGTGCGACTTGGACACAGGAGGTCATCTGTGCTGACTGTCATTTCAAGTCGCTTGCAAAATGCATGTCAAATGCCTTCTCGGATGTAACATGTTATTATATTTTATTGCACAAAACAGCTTTTGTGGACAATTCTGTGAAGCATTGCTGTGCCATCTCTTGATCGGATTCCTACTGTGGGTTCCGTCGAGCATTTTTTGGGGGGGTGGTGTGAGACCACAGAAGAAATGTTCTACACACTGGCATCAAGAGACTCAATATCCCTAAGGCCCTAAGGGTAAAAAACTTTGGAAAGCGAGGTGATCAACGCTCTACCAAATATCTTTGCACAGCAAAATCTAGCTAACTTACAGGCAGTCTGGAAGAACAAAATGCTTGTTCTTGAGTCTTCAACTATCAGCACAAACTGGGTATAAATGTATTAGCACATTCGTTTCAGAAAATAGCTACCACACCTGAATTCCGGCTCTCCAGCCGGCCCTTTCAATTTGTATGGCTCTTCTTTGGAGATTCACCGAACATCTGCTACCACAATCCCTGGACTGTCTCCCTCTCCTTCTTCGGTGGAGACACCGGCAAGTCTGGACGAATGCACAAAAAGGCGGCCACCAGCGTCACGGCCTCCGTTTTTTGTCTCCGCATTCGGACGCCACGGTCAAAGCCAAACGCCTTACTGAACATTATCCTTACCAGATCTTAGAAAGGGACAGAAATCTCAAGGAAATTCCCGAATTTTTCTGGCGACATCCAGCCATTTATGAGCCATTTATGAGCCATTTCCACCACCAAGAGCTATAGCTGCTACAGGTGGCTCGCCACCGGTGATCTCCCAGCCGTTTTCCGCGCCAGCACAGAGACGATGAGGAAACTGATGGTTGCGCCAGCTGATGAGGTGCCCACCTTCGAGAGCTGCGGAAGTGGTGGAATTTATGACTTTATCAATGTTTATCATAGTTTATCCATTGAATTTGCTAAATTTTTATAGATGAATTTAGATCTATGATAAACTTTTAGGATCAAAGAGTCAAAAAATAGTCAAAACATGTCAAAGTGTATACTTGAAGCACAGAGGTTCCTGACACCTAAATTCTATTAAATTCTGACGTGTCGGCAGTGGAGCCGAACATCGACAGATCTGGACATGTCCCAAATGTCAATCTGACTTAATGATTCTTCAGTTTGCAATCAGTTCGGTATTCAAAGGACCACAAGGTGACCACTATGTGAATGCCAGAGTGAAAGTTACTCTCAATGATTGAAATATACTGAAATAGTTGGAGAGCTGTGGGTCTAGACCTTCAGGGCCAACGTGGCCTGCGAGAGCGATGTAGACACTTCTTGGTTCACGGTATGAACCTCTGCGACAGGTCCACGTGAAATCATCCATCAAATCATGAAGGTATCTGCACCGTGACTTACCTATGTTACATCCCTTTGATGCGCATTCTACAGTATAATGATCCAAATATATATATATAAGTGTACATAGATAATCTACACATAAGATGTTTAGTAAAGCAAATAGGATTCATCATCCCCAATTTTCTTATTTTTATGGGTAGTATAAAGCATCAAAATATGGGTGGTTTATGATTGCTTTACTAACATTGGAAGAAACTTTTTCCAAGGCACTGCCGTCTGAAACAAAGCATGACTTCTTGCTGCTGCTGCGGTCACCTGCCATTGAAAGGAGAACATATGTCTCTCTCAGCCAAATGTCTTGATGATGATCTATCATACATAGCTAAGTCTGGCTATCTGGTGATTTGAGGGGTCATTTCCACTGAATCTATCAGTACCATGAAGCAACTGATACCAACGCCTCAAATGATTCAAATATTAGAATGTGTGACCTCACCATTTCAACATGTCTTATAATCTTAATCTTATATCGACATTGGATCTTTCTAGACCACTGCTTAAATGCTTAACCTTCTCCTACACTGCGAGGGCAAACTGGCCGAAGTCTTGATTTCCTGGTGGAGAATACTCCGAAATGATTCAACCTCTTCCAAAATATCCATGGTTACTTCGCTTCGTCTCGTCTCCAAGAATTGAACAACTCAACTCCTCAGTCGTCTCCCATTCCGGCGACCAAGGTCCTGGGGCCCTGGGGCCCTGGGGTCCTGCCATGTCCTGCCTCTGAGGCAAGGCTGCTCCGGTTCACTTCGTTCGGCGGCGTCACTTTGCCACTGAAGTTCAAGAAGTCGTCACCGACTGAGCCAAGGGGCGAAGGGCTGGGAAAGTTGGGATGACAAAAAATCCTGGTGTGCTGGTGAACCTCGAAATAAAATAATAGTGTAATGTATTGTGGCATTATATAGTGTTACAGCAAGATATGGCGTGCTTCATGATTTTTCTTATGGCTTTTCATGGTTCCAGCCATCCGCAAGTACCATAAGAAATCCGTTTACCATATGAGGAACTGGCACCATTGCTAGTGCAGCATCGAGCAAATTCCCAAACATGTGAGTCAATCATCATCGGGATTAAAAATCAAATGGCATGTATAACCAAAACCGTTTGAAAAGCACTCTTCTTTTTTCTGGTTTATGCAAGTGTAGCCGATTTTCCCCGGCAATCCAACTTGAAACCTGCATTTCTTAGTTGGTTTCCTCCTCCCTGTCTCAGCGCCCCACCATCCATGTCAGGTGTGATCCGACTTTTTGCGGAGGTTGCCTGTGGCAAGTTACATATGGCCGGCAGTGCTTATGTATTCGATTATACATGGGGATATAGTGGCGATATAATGGGAATATAATGGGATGTGAGAACGGGACACACTGAATATGACAGCTTGGTGTGTCTGACAATGGGGTAATTACTCCCAAAATGGCTACTGTGGTGGGGAATATGATTGAATATGATGATAAACTATCAAATTTTAGGGTTTCCATGGGTTTCCTATTTCGAGACAAAGCCACCAATAATTAAGTGGGAATTTGAGGCAACGCCATAAGTGGGGATCCGAGACCGTTCAGAAATGGATTCCCATCACCTAAGACCCATACCGATACCCATGGATGACACGAAACGGTGTTTGTACGCCCAACTTTAGCTATCCTCAGCATTTCTCTGACACACTGAACCCAAATTGCCTGATCAAATGTCCAGCTTTGTATCACTTTGTATTGGCATGTCAAGTTCTATCCCCAAGTTTTGAGCGTTTGCCCTAACCCCAACTCGATAACTCAGAGTTTTGGGTCTGATTCAACTTCAAGTCTGAGACTCCCAATCCACTGGTTGCCGCCTGTAGCAAGCTCATGCTGTTGGTACACCTGGAAGCAAGGCACTAGACACCAACTGAGTTCCAAATCTAAACATCATGGAGTTTAAATTAGAGTTTAAATTTGGAGTTTGTTACTTCAACCAGCTTTGAAAAGGATCCGTGTATAATGTGTTAAGTTATTTATATATATATATATAAGTAGTATTCTTTCCATAATGGTATGAACATAATATGAACATATTTTGACCCATATTGACACATAGAAACTGCAGGGTCATGATTTTTTGGGTCCTTAAGTGCAGGACAAGTGGACGTCCTTGAAAATCCGTGGCCTTGCACTCTTCCCATCATCTCGACCTGCAAGATGGGGGGATTCAGCGACCTTTCCACATCCCAATGGGTCAGAAAGATTCAGAAAGGGTCACTTGGGGACACAACTCACGTATGGAGAATGTGGAAAAGTGAGAAGGTCCAAACAAAACAACGAAAAGTTGAGAACTTGTATGAACTTGTGATGTTGACCTTTGACGGAGTTTCTCCTCCTATTTCGAATCATCATTTCCATCACCCTGCCCGCTGCCTTGAACCGCCAAGATGACCAAAGCCGGCCAAAGGTGCCGTGCCATGGTTGATAGATGTTGGTAGCCAAAAGATCAATGCTCGATGCTCAAAGTTAGGATGTGAAACTATGATACACTCACAACGCTGTGAAGATCTGTGACACAGATCTGTGATGCCTTTCAAACTCATGAGACAAAGTCAAGAGAAACAATGGGGCAATGGGAATCTTATCCTCCTGACTTGTTGAGGCTGAAAGCAATCTGCTTGGCACGATGTATCCCGATGCAGCCGCAGGGCTGCTGAATTCGTTCAGTACCTGCGGACGAGCGTGGTCATGCCTGTCATGTAACAGAAAAACTTGCAAATGCTTAATATTTTTGGAGTGGAAGGAATAATATCATTGAAATATCATTGAAATATCAGTGAAATATCATTGAGATATCATTGAGATATCATTGAAATATCATTGAAATATCATTGAAATATCATTGAGATATCATTGAGATATCATTGAGATATCATTGACATATCATTGAGATATCATTGAGATATCATTGAGATATCATTGACATATCATTGAAATATCATTGAAATATCATTGAGATATCATTGAAATATCATTGAAATATCATTGAAATATCATTGAGATATCATTGAGATATCATTGAAATATCATTGAAATATCATTGAAATATCATTGAGATATCATTGAAATATCATTGAAATATCATTGAAATATCATTGAAATATCATTGAGATATCATTGAAGTATCATTGAAATATCATTAAATATCCTCCCTGTTCTCTGGGTAGTCAGGGGTTCCCAGTAGGATTTCGTCCAGTCGACCTGATAACACAACGCGGTTCAGGGCACCGGATAGGCCACCACTGTCGCCGCTGTCACGGACCCCGCCGATGAAACCCGGCGGAGAGCCAAGAGATCGGTGGCTGCGCGCCGGGTGGATCTTCAAGGATTTTGCCGCCAGAAACAGAAATCCCACTCTTTAGGGTACCCAATTCGACAAGTATCCACCGAACTTCAGATAAGATCAAATATGATCAAAGTAAGTGTACTACCAAATGCCTAGCAACAGGCTCGCCTCACAACGATGGCCAACACTCCAATGACCTTCAGACACATGTTGCTTTCTAAATGAACTAGGGGACCCAAAGAGTTGACTGGAAATGAGCCATTAAGTGGCATCTTGATGCCATTTTGTGTGGCAATTATATATATATATTATAGATCAGGGTATGACCACCCAAAGCCTACCCACACTCTTGTCTTGATGTGAGGATGTGTCCACCTTTGCAATGGGTGAAGTGACCAACCCCGGCATGGCAATTCTTGGTGAGTTTTGGTCCCGTTCCAACATGTTCTAACCCCATCACCAGGACCATAGAAATGAGATGTGCCTTGACCAAAACAGAAGATACATGAAGATACCAACCTGCTCAACTGGTTGGATTCAAACCTACAGACCTATGGGCATGATCATATTAATATTATCAAAATTGCCATTTGGGGGCATACTCCATTTTCAGACACACCCATAACAAAGCAACAGAACAATGGCGCTGCTCCTTGGGATTTCTCTTGATCCCTTCGTCGTACTCTGCCTTGGCTTCAGCATACTTCTTCTCCTGGCAATGTGGGATTCACCCAATCCCAATCCAACCATCCCAGTAACCAAGCATTTTTAAGGGGTCATCTTAAATCATCCAAATAGATTTGGGCTATAATTTCCAATAAACCTCTATTGATCTCTATTGATTATATAGGAGATGGTGACATTGATCGGACTAAACCACATTGATGAATTAATCAACATTTGGGGATATCGTCTCCACCGAGTCCCAGATTGTGACAATAAAACCAACCACTGAGATGGAGATTCTGAGATTCTGATTGGCACATGGCAGATGCCAAGAGTCTCTTCCTGACCGTTACATGGGTTTCGGTTACAGGCGACCCTTCTCGCACCGACGAATTTTTCACCCTTCTCGCACTGGATTTGGATCGTCCCCTGCCGCCAATTTGATTCCAAGAAGAGCACTCAAAACACACTCAGCCATCTTAGCCGAAGAGCGATGGGAATGGCAAGTTCCCTCTTAAAATACTTTGCCACTTTCAACATTTGGGCATGGGTCAAAATGTAAAGCCCTGGAACCCACAATAGTTGGTGATGTTCGAAAACCATTGGACAATTTTGGAGTTCCCTGTTTGGATCCATACCCATCTGACAGTTTCAGTTGCTAGACACAGGCAGCATTGCTACGCATCGCCGCATCGCCCTGACAGTGATTTACTCGATTGAAACTCCGGATCTGGGATTCTGCGACTGAACCTCTCCGTCAGACGTTTGTGCGGCTTCCGAAGTCTGCGTTTCGGCGCTGCGGGAAAGGGTCACCGCTGGCAACAGCAGCGAGGAAACGAACAGCTGGTGCGGTGGCTGTGGTGGAAGGGAGAAACAGTAGTCGAAGTAAATCAGCAAGTAGAAACATAGCCTCACTGTCCATGTGGGTCGCTAACTGAAACTCGTGGATCTGTCTTGGCCATTAGGATGCTGGTGACTGGTTTGTGGCTCCAATCCCCTCAAAGATAGCAGCAAGAGCCACAACAATGACCGCCAAAGCCATACTAAGAGTATTACAACAACACGTAGAGGCCAGTAGCAAGACAATTGAAGGTAAGAAGATGTAAGAAAAATATCTTACTTTCTTTGAGTGATCCCCTCCAGCTGGCATTCTATCATCTGACATATATTCCCACATTTTGTTTGACACTATTCGACATCAGTTCTGACATATATTTTGACATTCAAATATCTAACATTTTGTCGGGAATTCTATTGGAATCTATCTGACATTCTCCCAGAAATTCTGACGTTTGATCTGGCATTTTAAGCCTGGCAGTCGCAGTGACATATATCATCATATATATGATCAAATCATATCTGATAATATTGTCACATAAATGTCAGATAATAATCATATATATAAATATGTCAGATAATAATGCATATATATATATATTCTCACATAAATTATCTGACATATTTATTTGACAACCATTATTCGTGTTCAGTACTTCGCCGAGGCCCAGCGAGACATGGATCTGCTATCCCGCGACGGGACGGGTTTTGGGCATTCCCATCATGGGAATAGTATATGGTGAATATTATTATGATGAATATTATTATGGTGAATATTATGGAATAATAATAATAATATTATATAAGTGTGATATAGTGGGATAATATGAATAATTCATGATAATTCTGTGAACCATCCCACTTATCCTTGCTGTACCACCCTTGGCCACCTGTGGCTCCCAGGTCTAACGGGTCATCAATGGTCATCAATGCCTCCCTGTCCCGTTGACGGGACGAGGAACGTTAAGTCTGACCACAGCACCAAGGACACCAAGATCCACTGTGGGGCCAAGGGCCACCAATATACATACCTGAAACAATGGATTGGTCGGATTGGTTGAAGGGATATTTTACACGAAACGATGATCTATTTTTTTTCCTGTGAATCCCTTAAACCAATTCTGGGACCATCTGTCCAAACTTCACACAAAAGCGAAACAGGGCTGCCAACGAGATAGTGGCCATCTTTGCCATTGATCTGATCATCTTGACAAGAACCTAACGATCCTTTGAACAGCACAATTATGTCAACCATCCGGTAAGTCATGCAGCCTTCCTAAGTTACTAGGATGTTTACAATCAGTCGGAAGATATCATCATCGTCCCTGAAATCGAATCTTCCAACCCTAAATGGTGAACCTGAGGATGACCTCGACTTGGGCAAACATGCCATGTGCCAAGCACATCCCTAAGCACAATATGTCTAGTGCCGTCCAGATACGCAAAAGCACCAGCGTTGATCACCCAAGAAACCCGTGGAAAGATCCAACGACTTTGTTTGCTGCGCACATGTGCCAAGCCCCAGAACTCCATGAAGCCATATCCAATGATCCAAAAAGACCAAGCGCCATGGGACCGATGTCCCGCTTCAATGATGATCCTTCAGGCATACCGGCTGACATGGCTAAGACGTGCTCGGATCACTGGTGAATGCTGATAGATCTGATAGCATTCTGCAGAATGGTCGGAACACACATATTTCACAAGTCGTCAAGTCTTCTTTTTCATCCTATTCTGGTAATACCACTATACAGGCTGCTACAGTGCTAGACTCAAACATGGACCAACATGGCGTAAATATGGTCTAAGCACAAAACGGAAGCTCGGTGATGATATATCTGGTTTTCGGGTTACTCGTCACTGCCTGATACTACTGTAACATATCGCAACTATATATAATATGCCAGTTTCCAGAGGCTTGACCAATATTGATACACATTAACATAAAAAGAGTTCTCATTGAAACGCAATTTAAAAGCAGGCCATTAAAACCCCATCACGGTTGACAAATGAGCGATCAAAATCAGAAACAAACAAACAACAAATCCACATAATGTTACACAATAAATATTAGTCTATATAAGGGCCATTTCCGAACTCAAACATGACACCAACCTACAATATCAAACAAGAGAGAGCTACCATGGGCTCCCTGAACTTTGCAAGCTCGGTCCAGAGCAGGATCAGCATGCTCGCGCCCCACGCAACCCAAAGTTCTAACAGCACGGTGGAAGCAGCTCGGTTCACTCTTCTCATCTCTTGAGCTATGAAGGCATAGCGCCGCAAGTGCCGCAAGCAGAACCTTTGTTGGGCGTCTCCCGCTGTCTGCTGTGGGCTTAAGTACTTCATGTGCGAATTGCAACTACACTTCATGTGACCTTGAAACACATCATGCACTATCCTTCGTTTGGGATGATCTAGGCACGCATCGCTATTTTGAACTGCCTTAACTCATCCGGCTGCTGAAATGCACATAGCATGACATGGCGATGTCAATCTCGCTGCAGCGGCAAGCAGCTGATTGTTGACGTACATGCGACAACTCAAAACTAACAAACTGCGCAGAAAGCTGCTGAAGAGAACGCACACCTCGGCAAGCAGTGGCGTGCAGTGGCCAAGCTGCGCTTCTGATATAGGTGGCAGGATGTGGCAGGGTATTCAAATTCGATTTCAATTAACCCAGTTAAACGATTTTTTAGTAATATATAACACTATACTACCCTGTACGCCCAAAAAGCAACAAAACATTTTGGGAATTGCTTGTCAAAGTGTAAGTTGACAGGTTCAATCCGAAAAACATCTCATTGGATAAACAGGATAAGCCGCAGGGCAATCAGCACATTATCGGCACAGCTGTTGACGATTGAAAGCTGCGTACTTGACCATCCGGTTAAATTACAGTTTGGTATGAAAAATGGCCCTCGATGGCCCATTTAGTTCGATGATTGACCTATTGAAATCATTCCCAAATTTTCCATCGCAAATGTTAAATTACTATAGAAGGTAATGCAGCCCAGATTCCAGAAAAACACCGAAAAGAAACAGGGCCGTCCATCCCATATCCCTCAAGCATTGCTTCGCAAAGGTCGCATTGTCTTCGCGACTCGCTATGATCCGCTCCTGGACTGGAAGCAACCTGAGCAAACAGCTCATGCAATGACCATCTACCATCATATAATATATACATATATATACCATCACCATCATGATATCATATATGATATCAACCTCATGCACAATCCTGAGATCTTGGCCCAAGCCTGGAACATCTTGGAGGTTACTTAACTGTGAAACCATGGTGGGAAAACTCTCTTTTGATCCTTGGAGAATCAAAGGATCGTAGCAATCAAATATTGGAAAATCCCATGGAACATCCCCATGTGATCCCATGTGTATTGATGGAAAATCCTCTAGAACTGGTGCATGTTCATTGGCTGGATGACCAGAGGGTATGTTCAGCGATGATGGTTCGGATATCCCCTATGCTTGCATCACCATTTCAAAGCATCATGGTGATAGTAATAGGTCTTGATCTTCAAGGCACAGCAACTTGATCTTGTCTCCTTTTGGTGATGCATATTCTGAAAGTTCAATATTCAACAGGTGAGCAAAGTTGATCAGGAAAAGCAAATTCATCATTTTGACAGGTGTTTTGCAAGCATCAGCCCAACAAATGGAAACCACTATGGGTCCTTGTTTTCCTTAATTCCGGGTAGAATTCTGATTCTGTATCGATCAATCATCCATGAACAGAACTCATCCGCAGAAGACCTTTTTTCCGAGACACGAAAGGGTGCCGCGGCTGCGAAGCCGCGCATGTAAGGTCGTGTTTGGGCTCCACATCCGACACTGCGGAGAGGTGAACAAACGCAGCGGAACGGCATGCAACACGTAGAAATCGTAGAGCCCCAAGGTTGACATCAACGTCCTGGCAGGTCCCTCAGGTCTACCTTTGATCATATCAGAATAGATTGAAACTCTATAAAATGGCCAGTCTGTGGCCAGTCGCTGGCATGGTTACCTCAAAAATACCTGACAGGCTGTCAGAAATGCCGAGGAATTCGCGTTTGGAGTCTATTTGTAATATCCATGTTCAGATCCATTTGATGGGAGGGAATGTGCCCCGAGACTATGCCCCTGCAAAAAGCACAAAAGAGCACATCGGTGCTTTGTTGTTTGGGATTCTTTGGGGTGCTTTCTTTGTGCTTTCTTTGTTTATATCATGTCACATAGGCCTAACGTTGCCCACATGACTTGACTTCCCTTGGATTTGGCCATCTCCTTGCCCAGTAGGGCCCAAAATAGCGCGCATCATCGACTGAGACCTGCAGCAGGCGACGGGAAACATGGGAAAACCACTGGTTTGGAGGCCCTACACATCCAAATGATGCACCAGATTCCTGGTGACATTCCAACATACCATTCCCCTTGGAAACTCATGGAACATACATGCATGATATGTGTGTGGGTCATCCATCCCATCGGAATCCACACAAAAAGGTCTATATAATCCAATAAAATGGGGGTCATCATAAATCCGTTGGAGCCATATTTTGCTGTTGACCATCTGACATCATCCCATCCCATCTAGGTCCCAGCCGTTTCAGCCGTTTCGCCTGGATCTCTTTGATTTTCAGCCCCAGTTTGGATCTCATCTCAGAAGACACCAGGAGCCACGGAGCCGCTGTCTCTGTGGCGATCTCGTAGCTGGGCCTACTATTTGTCAACGTCATGTGCCGTCGGAATGGGATGTGGCTACTATGACTGTATGAATATTGATTTATAATATGCCCATATTAATTATATGCAGTATCCAGCAGTAACAGTAGTATCTATTGATATCCATATAGATATCTGTCAATATCCACTAATGTCTATTAAAGTCCATCCATATTTATTGGTATCTACTAATATCTATCAATATCCATTGATATGTATATATATATTATTTATTAAAGTCTGTCACCATTTATCAATATATATATATATATCTCTATACACATGTATTGATATCTGTCAATATCTGCCAATATCTATCTTAATATATCTATCAACGTCTAACAATATTCATGAATATATCTTAAACACGTATGTTATGTTTCTATCTAAAGCATTCCCTTCAAAACTCCCACACCGATTGGTGGCCGGACAAAGACACTCCATCTGTGGATTGAGAGTCTATGGTGGGACTCACTCTGAGTGCCAGTTAACTTGAAGGCAATTTAAAACGAATGCGTATTGCATGCTGCCAGGGACACCTTCAAATATCAGGGTCTTATCTCCCTGATCTCATATCCATGTCCAAGGTGGGTGCTCCTCTTGCAATGCGATAAGAAAAGTGCTTGGTTCATTGCAAAAAAACAAGCCACATGGGAAGACAATCCGTCACAGTCCCTTTCGATTTGATCTTGTGTATTCTTGAGTCATGTAACCCATGGGCCCAGGGATCCAGGGTCCCTTCGAGCAGTGGATGGTGCCGACATGACTTCCCCCAGAGGCCTGGGTATTGCCGTATCATAGGCAAGATTCAGGAGGTCTTCCAAGTGACGGAGGATTTCCGCCTGAGCTCAGTGATGGTCATTGATGGTCATACCAAGCATGCGCAGTTCTGTGGGGTAATCCACAGCGGTCAAAGAATTTTTGACAACTTCTCCCATGGAAATTTCACAGGAGATGAATCTGAAATTCTGCCTGACACTTCGAGAGTAGCTTGAAGATGGTTTAAGTGTGAGAAACTCACCCGCCCAGTGCAATAGGACCTTGTCAAACAGACTCGCAAGGGCATCTAACTCAACATGCTTGAATTGGGGAAAGTAGACAAGTTTCTGCACAGTTATCCGATTCACAATTCTCAAGGGAGTATTCTAATCTACGCCAGCATTCCAAAAAGCTAAACCGTTTAAACGTGATTGGATCATGTTGAATTGACAAATTCCTAACCTACACATTCAACCACATTAACATATCTTAAACTTGCTGCCTCAAGAGTCTTTGGCTCCTTGGCTCATTTCACATCCCCAATTCCCAGCAGGATGTATTTCCCAGCCGGGACTGCCTCTGACTGATTCGTTTCCGTGACATTCGCTGGTTGTCGGGCCCAAATGGTATCCAGCAACTCTAGCCGCACCAAGGTTGGCGTGGTCATCGACTGCGAGCGGGGACATGGTACGCTTGGCGTTACGAAACTCTTAAATTAGGAGAAGATGACCTGTGGGGCCAATTGTTGCGGTGATTTGTTTGTGTTAGTTATAGGTCTATACATAATTAACAGTATGTAATTGTGTTTGTCTGTGTGTCCTGCTGATAAAGAGTATTCCATAGTATTCCTATTTCATATGGTTGCGTTCAACACACAGGCTCTCTATATCCTGAATTCTTCTCTTCAAACAACACCATCAACACCCATGCTGCTGTTATCAGGACTCTTCCCAAGCCTTTTGACTTGCCCTTGCAAAACTCGTCATGAGATGGCAAGGGTACCCCATGCATCTCGATGCATAGATTAATCGGTTAATCCCACCCCCCTAACATTGAGCACCCTCCATTCTATGGTGCCAAAGAATGTGTAAATCCATGTAAATCCCCTAAGCCCTAAACCATGGTGTCTGGGGAGTGTGAAAAAAATATCAACCGGGGATGAGCCTGGCAATAACCGCCCTCCCGGAGGATCAACTCAGAAAGCTGATAGGCGGAGTGCAGCTGGCTGTAAGGAGATAGGAAAGCCAGGTGGACAACCTGAGCCATGTGGATTCGGAGTTGGCAGATATTCATTGAATTCTGTGTGTTGTGCACCATGTTTCGACAGTAACATTGATGTTCTGCTGCTGATATTTACATCAGACTGACTCTCTCTCTCTCTCTCGCTCGTAACACTGTGTGTACGCATGGACCCACCAAACTATGCTCCAGAAATCGAAGCCAAACGTGATACCGGCTAGCTTGACCTCTCGGATCAGCATGAGGATTCACAACCGATAGAAGAGTGACAACTCACAAGAGACCTGCTGTTCTGCTAAGCGAGTTCTGCTGAGCCACCCCTATCAGCAAGAGCAAAAAGAAGTTAAATACGCAGAAGAATCGCAGCAGGCTCTCGCTTGACACGCCCAGGCCGCAAATGGCTTTGATGGCAGCATCGTGCGCGCTATGCATCATCTTGTGCAAATAGTACAAGTCCCCTGAGTCATTTGCGTGAGTCACCTTCCTGTGGTCAACTGGATGTGGGTCAAAACTGGGGCACCAATGGACCAATAAAGTGGCAATAATTTTGACCCATACCCAGATGGTGCCGCAGATCTTCCCTTGACAGCATGGATGTGAAATGCAAACCACCCGGATCTTGGTGCTAGTGAAACACTTGACTTGGACTTGGCAGTAGGCAACGTAGGCAACGTAGGCAACTTAGGCAACGTAGGCAACGTGCATCTCCGCTGAAAACCGCACTAATTATAGGTTGATCAAAAGCTATGGTGGTCTCGGCCCGGAGTCCCTCTGGGGAACTGGTTTTGCTATCTACAGTAATTACCCAAAAGCAGTTGATCTTATGGCATGGAGAAGTTTCAGGCCACCATCTGCCTGGACGGATGGTCGCTTCCGAACTGTAGGCAGGGGGATTCTGCACCAGGCCCTGTCGTAGTGCCAGCAAAAAGCTCCTGGACTCAGTCATAGGGTACCCCAAATGATCCAAGTCATGGATGCCCATCCAAAAAATCCATCCGGCACTATCATTGTGTGCAACCAGTACTTCTTTGGATATTTCTTCTCGGTGGGATGTATTTCTGGAATTGTCTACGGAAATTCATTGCCAGTACGATCTAGTACCCTCCACTGCTATCCATTCCATCCGTAAACCATTGCCATACCACAACCATTACCAAACCACAACTATATCACACTATATCCATTATAAGTACACAATATTTTTCCCTATCAATTCAATCTGAAAATCATTCCCGTGCCAAAACCCGCGGGACCAAAACCTTGGCACCGTGGCTTTTCATATCACATCTGGCTCATCTATGCTCTATGAATGTAGATGATACACGGTTACGTGTACACTTATTTTAATACTACAGAATTATACGGGATTATATGGATGAGGATGAGGATGAGGAGGAGGATGAGGAGGAGGATGAGGATGAGGCGGATGATGATGAGGATGAGGATGAGGATGAGGATGAGGATGATGATGATGATGATGATGATGATGTTGTTGTTGATGATGATGAGAATCATCGGAAATGATTGTTCCATGTAATGTAGTAAATAGTATGTATTGATAATGATCATCATTATGCAATCTCCGGTAATGATATCCCCGTGAATCACATCCCCAGCATATCCCATTCATAACAAAATCATCTACATATATCCAGATATTGCTATATTGCCATACATCCCATATAATTCTCCCCATTTTTCCCAAAAAGTCAACCATAAATTCCCCATGTTTTATCCAGGCCATTCTTCCGTGACTTCACCGGCGATTTTCAGAGGCGATCGCTCCTGGAGAGGTCCAAAAAGACATCGGTCACCAAGGCCGAAGAAAAGCCCAGCGCGAAGGTGGAGCGATCCCGTGAAGACTCCCAGGGACGATGCCAGGCCGCCATATAACCAGGCGGCCGTTGTGAGGAGCCAAGCAACGGCGGATTCCTCTGGTTTATGTATATAATATTATATATATATATATTATATTATATATATATATGATGTTATATTATATGTTTCTTCATGGACTTATTGACTTCTATGGAATTCTATAGTATCTATATCGATGTATCATCATTTTTCTCCTATCGATTCATTATATGTCTTGGAGAATTTGGAGTATAAGTGACTTCTTAATAGATAGAATAAATATCGAGGATGGGGAGTGAAATCATATCGTGCCTTGACGGCTTCAAGTGAGGATTCAACCAGCAATGATGAGAATTGGCCCGACACAAAGAAATGATTATGGCTCATCATCTCATTCTGCAGGCAGAACCATTTAATCTTGAGATGGGGCAGACTGCTTTGACGGCTTTGGCATGGTTTGGTTGAGGTTGAGACGTGTTTGGTTCGACGTGTTTCCAGGTTTGATCATCGACAGGAGAGGGGGGGTTCGATAGGTGGGTTGACAGGGCTTCCCGTAATGGTCAGATAATCCCCAAGAATCCAGGTAGGTTCATAGCCCCCAAGGGTTTTTGATCACTGCTCATGGGTGCTTTGATGTGCTTTGTGTTGAGGTGTCGTTATGTTTTCTTCAAGCTTGAACCTCCAACGGCCCGGCAGTTGCCGCAGCTGGCGAGATCTGGTTGATGCATGTTGATCGATTTCCTCATTGCAAACCACTAGAACAACTTAGCAAAACAAGGCTGCCCCAGCAAAATAATATGGGAAATCCATGGAAATCCCCCATCTTTGTCGTTTGCCAACGCACCACATGTTCCCCCAGTGGTTTCCTTGAAGAACTCGTTGCCCTTTTCCCTGTGCTCTTCTCCCTGACAATGGCATCTCGGAATGTCTGTGCAATGCAGGCGTTCAGCATGCTTCCGCAATCCATCAGTCAAGGTCAGATTTTTGCAGATTCCTCAACCACTAGTGCCACTAGTCAGCACTTTTCTGACTTCCACGTTGGGAGCACTTGCCCTGTTCGCAGCATGGCTCTGCGTGAACGTTCACAGAAAACACCAGAGCCTCACATGATTCCACTGCGAAAGATCCACCAGGGGTTCTTATGGACCGGGCCTTTGTAGGATCAAGGTAAGCGTCCTTCTCATGCTTTTCTTTGGCTCTTTCACAGTCCTGAGTTGACTGACTTCAGGTGGGGGTCAGTGTTTCTGCCCTGATACGCTTCCTGTAATTACTTGAAATTTTGAGACTCAAAGAATCAGGACTTGAATAAGGACCGTTCCATTTGTCTGAAGCGAACAAATCCAGTTCACTGATGTCTTACGAAATAGGATGCGGCTCCATAGAATGCAAATGACAATTCGGCGGCATGCTCAAAGGAAACGCAGAAGTGCAAGTAGAAGTGCATCTTTTGAAGTTACTTGGCCGTGGTGCCACCGTGCAGCTAAGCATGTACAGTACTTCCTTCACCCTGGATGTCTCACGTTTTGCTCAGGAGTGGGGGACCGAAGGACCTGAAAATACCTGCTCAAATTCAGGATCTGACCTTCCAGTGTTGTGGGCCAACAATTTTGGAACATTCCAATCTGGGGAAAATTGAACAAAATCGTGTGTATACTACATCCACCAAAAAAAAAATCATATATATTCCTATGTATCGTTTGTGTCAATAGGCATGAATCCATGGTTTTCTTATATGTATACATGCGACATGTATCTCGAGAAACCCATGGAGTCAGGATATCTCTCATTCTAAAAAACATATGTCCAAGGCTCTCTCAGTGCATTTCGGACACTTCGATTATTGTCTTCTGTGAGTGCCTGGCCAGCGGCATTCGTGTCCAACAGTCGAGCAGTTGGATACCCACGTGCAGAGAGCTACCTGGTCTGATGGCGTTGACAATATTGAGTGGAAGCCAACTCAAGATATGTTTTTGTTCATAGTTCTATATCTACACGGAAAAAACATGACAGCTCAGATTGGTTTAAGATGTGTGCAAAAAAACATATCCAGACCTGTAGAAGAAAATATGATATATATATATATAACATATTACATATTGAAAAACAAATCTTATATAATTGGTCTATCAGAGTGGCCCCCCAGCCTATATCATATATACAGATATTATATATATAGTTATATATATAAATACATATTACTGTATGTATATGAGGTATATATATATATATACATATCATGAGATATCACTAGTATGTTCCAATCATAAGCCAAACCCGGTCTATATGTTCAAACTAAACCAATGGAGTTGTGTTAGTCCTCACACTAGACTCAACATAATTGAGACACAAGCATGCTAAGATCATGCAGCACGACAAGGTCGAACAAAGGTTGATGTGGAGCATGTTGAGTACTTGCCAAAAAACAGATGCTCTATCCCATAGAGCACATATTCCTGCCATGCCGACCTTGTTGTACATGGCAATGGCATCGTCATACCTCAATTCTGCACAAGATTGCCAACCTTCATTATTGCCAAAGAAGCCTTCCCTTCATATTGATTGTAGATGTAGGAAGACCAGGGGGCTGTCTAGATAAAATGACATGTTTAATCGCCAAAGGGTACTTGGAGAACACCGCTGAAAAGCAGCCGGACAAGCCAACCTGTTCTCTTACTTGAGCTCAGCGCTTGTGTAGCTTCTCATAGACGGAGGCCATTCTTTGAAAGACCTGACGAAAGCAAATCTGTCCAGATCCAGGATGTGGAGGGCATCGCTCGGAAAAAAGTGGACCCAAGAATTTCCAGCCAAGCATAGCCAAACCAGACTTGATGGTTATATCCTATCCCATTTTTCACTCACATTTCGGGTGATCACAGCCTCATGCGTGGTGGCAAAACCCTCACGTCGTCAGGTTGGTGATACCCAGTCGTTTGTTAAGTTATATCATTGTCATGTTCTCCCATATATATATATTTATATATAGTTGGATACCCTTCAAAACACTCCCAACTATCGCAGGATACGACCAACAAATGGTAAACTCTTGTTGTTTAGAAATCTTAGAACCTCTTCGGACCAACAATCTTAGAATAATCTTGGAGATATTGCTTCTTAACCCTATTCAAAGCCCTATTTAAGATCCCTATTTAAGATGTTTATATTGGTTTCCTAAAATTTCGGTACCCCATGGTACCCCCAAATCATTCAGCTCCATTGGGGGCCCTTAACGGGGGCCCCGTTGGGCGGCTGATGGCTCCCAACCTTGGCCACCTTCTCGAAGGATGCGCCGCCAGGATTCGCACTGAAAAAGGACGGCTGAGTTCGGATGGTGTTCTACGGGATGGGTATGGAAATGGATATATATATATATATATATGTATAAGTATAATATTCAGGCTGTGTACATAACCAATATATATATATATATTTATTTATTATTATTATTGTTATTGTTATTATTTTTATATTATTATTATCATCATCATTAATTATTATTATATACTATTATTATTATTATCATTATCATTATTATTATAATATATACATACGAAGATATGTAAACTGGGTATATCTATGGCAGGATGACTTCTACCAGCATGATCACCTTGGTTGTTAACTTTCGTAAATAAGGTGGCGGGGTTGGATTTAAGGTCTGTCCCCGGAAATACGGTGCATGCAGTATGCAAAATCCACAAATCAAATGTGGGGTGGTTGAAAAAAGGGTTGCACAACTAATTAACTAATTTCAAGACATGGCCCCGATTTCGTCTTATTTTTGTCGTGTTTTTACGCTGATCTTTTCAATGCATATGTTATTTTCTATTTTTTGCAGACAGAAACCTTGCCGGCTGCTCAAAAGAAACTTCTATGAATCTTTAAAAAAACGCCGCAGCGGCAGGCACCACTTTTCAGCATTTGGATCGTCACCCAAAAAGCATTGATTCCATCAATCTGAAAGCAATTTTAAACATGTTTACTGTACATTTAAAATCATTTAAAAACCAAAGACCAAGAAAAACAAGTAATATGAAGATAGTTCAACAATATTTTCAATCGAAAGCGAAAAGACTTGAATAATTGAAGAATGTATATAGATGATTTCTCGAATGGCTGCTAGCCAGCAGCTGACCATGGTCATGCCCAACACCAACAGCTGTTGCTGTGGAGCAAGTCCAGTGAGCTGTTGTAAGATGTTGTAAGTATTTGTTTTGGATGATTTCTTTAGGAGCATTCGTTTCTTTATGGCTCCTGTTGTTTTCTGCGCATAGTTTATTTACTTTATTTGGCCTACGCTGTGAAAATCTACTAGTGTGCCAGCCAAATTCTTCACAAAATGAGCCATGTGGATGGCTGCAGTTACGTGCAATTTGCTCAAAACATCTCAAAACCCTGTCAAATTGGATTTCAATCTAAAACTGTTGGTTGGCAACTATCCTAAACCTTGTTTCCGTGGTAATTCCATTATTTCCTTGAATTATGAAAGTTATTGAAAGTTTACAAACTTGCTATCCCCAACTGATCTATATGATAATTCGATGAGTTTAAGCCACAGCACCAGCAATCATGGGGATCTTGTCAGCAGTTGGGTCGAGAGGCAGCACCGTATATCAATTGATGGTATCAATTTGGATCAACAAAGAAACCAGTGGGATTGCGGTACTAATTACAGTATTACATCTTTTTAACATGAGTGCAAAGACCTCAGAATTTGACATGGGAATGGGTGAGTTTTTTGATATGGCTCTGGGATGTCTGGGTATTTCAGCCTGAGACGGTATGTTTCATACTGCAGATTGGCCGGTGATTTTTGTGGCTTTCCTGGGAGATTCTGGACCTCCACCAACAATGGGTTTGGGATGGTTAGGGCATCTTTGTGTGCAACTATGATAAACTATTGTAAGAAGGAATGAAAGAGGATACTTAGTAGCTTCATTTACAGTCAATCACAAACTATAAGCAATGGTTGTATCATGATCACATCTTCGACGGTGCATGAAAGTGCATTACGTATCAGACCTACAATTATATTACATTGTATATATTATATATCACAAAATTGAACCCATTCTTACCATCCAAACATCGAACCTCCTGCAAAGCAGTGGCTGGCCTGTTGATCTCATAGCGTCGATCGAGCAGGTCTTGGCAGCTCTTGAGCACTTCATCATAGTACCTTGTGAGGAAAACGTAGGGGAACGGTCTTCACGAACTGGTGGGTCAAGCGATCAATGTTGCGCGCATTGGGCTGTTTATTGAGGTATCCCTCGCGGCGCATTGCGCATCATTGCACTATGCCAAGCTGCTCCACTCCCATTTCAATCAGCACCGCATTCCTCGACACAGGGGGTTTCACCATGGCCCAGGGTGTCAAGGCTCATTTGGGAGTGATGCTGACCAACTCGAAAAAGGAAGCAGTTCCAGTTTCTTTATTTTAAAACCCCTACTGTTTGACAACAATGTCTTGAACGAAACAGATTGGGGACGTCGAAGTTAGGATTTCGAGAAGCTGTGAGACGGCCAACAAACACAAGCTGCTGCCATGAACTACTACCACAACTGAACTGCACAACAACCATAGCTTTTCTTCTCCCATGGACTGTCTCATTCCTGATGGATGTAACATGGCAGGGGGACATTGATATAATATAATATAATTACATTGATCCTTAACGACTCTCCTTGTACTAATTACTACTACTACTACTACTACTGCTACTGCTACTGCTACTGCTACTGCTACTGCTACGTGCTATGAGGTGAGGCTTTTCCCTCAGCTACAACATGCTACAAAGTTCATCAAAGTTCTGTCAGCTGAGAGTCTTGTTGTTGTGGTACGTGATGTCATTGGGGACCACTGCAATGGCCTGCAGTCGGCGACAACCGTCTTACTATGTGGATCTGTTTGACAATGTCAATAAGAAAAAACGCTCCAAATGTGCTGCATCATCTGGACATCCCACACCTTGTCGTACATCTCCAAGGCTTCTTTAAACTGTTTCTTTTTGTACAATTCATTGCCTTCAAAGCTGGTTGGAAATTCCACTCACATGACGCAGCCAAATTCTGAGGCTTCTAAGGACAGTCTGAGTCGATTAGCAAAAATCCAGATACCCTTCATCCAATTCATCCATACAGGTCAAGACCTGTGCGAACATCCTGGGAGGGAATGGCGCGCCCCACAATCCTCCTACAGAAGACAGCAATACGACATAGTATGCAAGTCAACCTGACACTTCGACAGTCCAGGCTTCAAACCACAAGGGCCATAAAGCACCTAAATCTACAGGCAGTCTACAGGGTTTGGAGTCAAAATCCTGGTACCCTGATGATCACGGCAACAAGACTTGAGAGCTTGTCATGTTCATCCCCCCACCGATACTTTAGCAGGTGAAATCGCCAATTTTTGAAATTGTAAATCGATTCTTGTTCTTCAATCCCAATTCTTGCTGATTGTCCTAATTCTTGCAGGTTAAATCCGAATTGCTGGTGAAACCTCCCATTGAAACGCATGAACTGTTCATCTCCCATGTTCTCGCCTTTGGATTTCCACTCGTCCGCCTCCTTCTGCTCTGGAGACCGGAGATCCTGTGCTGGAGACGCAACGGCAACACCACGGCATGGTGCTTGGCTTCTCACTTAAAGAAACAAATGACAGGAAGGGTGGTATAGCGGTTTTTGGCGTGGTTGTAACCCTCCAAATTCCTTCAAGCCTGGGAGTTGCCGAAAAGATCCGAAAAGATCCGAAAAGATCCGAAAAGTAAAGGCCAAGCAATTTGAAATTGTTGGTCTTTGTGGACCTAAGGACCAATGGACCAGGTGATTCTTGAAGTGGGCTGTCTGCTTTTGCAATCTGCACATGAGAGCAGCTCATGTTCCCCTTGGGATTGATTCTACCTCTTGATGAACAGGTCTTCTTCCATGGATTATCACCTTATTTGCCACTGAACGAGGCAATAATACGTTCACTGACGGTCAAAGGGTTGGGCCACTGCTTGGGTCGGTTGCTGCCTTCATTATATAATGCATGTATGAATGGATGCATGGATGCATGCCTGTATGTAAGTATGCATGTATGTACAAGTATATATATATATAGTGACGGACAATCACTTAGAACGTATTTTGGAAAAAAATTTCTGAATATTACTGTTTTTTTTACGTTCTAAGCCTTGCACTTAGAACGTCGAAAACCATACACTTAGAACGTCCAAATATCAAGATTCATCACTTAGAACGTACCGGTGATTTAACACTTAGAACGTGTCTAGGTCACTGATGATAGTGGAAAGGATTGTGAAATCTTTTATCTCTAAGTGTTGGATTCAGCAGCTAATTCCGTAGGAAACATAGACATAATTTCGTACCCTTTGGCTTTTCCCTCCCATATGATTTGCAAACGTTGGCGATCTTTTATCTCTGGAACGGTATACCCTTTGGTGCTTTTTGGGGGTTCTGAGTTCTGATGCTCGAAGTGTTGGATTCAGCAGCTAATTCCGTAGGAAACATAGGCATAATTTCGTACCATTTGGCTTTTCCCTCACAAATGATTTGCAAATATTGGCGATCTTTTATCTCTGGAGCAGTATACCCTTTGGTGCTTTTTGGGGGTTCTGACGTTCTAAGTTTTGCATTCAGCAGCTAATTCCGTAGGAAACATAGACATAATTTCGTACCATTTAGCTTTTCCCTCCCATATGATTTGCAAATATTGGCGATCTTTTATCTCTGGAACACTATACCTTTTGGATCCTTTTGGTGCTTTTTGGGGGTTCTGACGTTCTAAGTGTTGGATTCAGCAGCTAATTCCGTATAGGAAACATAGACATAATTTCGTACCATTTGGCTTTTCCCTCCCATATGATTTGCCAATCTTGGCGGTCTTTACTTCTGGAACACTATACTTTTGGGTGCTTTTTTTGCGGGTTCTGACGTTCTAAGTGTTGGATTCAGCAGCTAATTCCTTAGGAAACATAGGCATAATTTCGTACCATTTGGCTTTTCCCTCACAAATGATTTGCAAACATTGGCGATCTTTTATTTCTGGAACACTATACCTTTTGGTGCTTTTTGGGGGTTCTGACGTTCTAAGTGTTGGATTCAGCAGCTAATTCCGTATAGGAAACATAGACATAATTTCGTACCATTTGGCTTTTCCCTCCCATATGATTTGCAAATCTTGGCGGTCTTTACTTCTGGAACACTATACTTTTTGGTGCTTTTTGGTGGTTCTGACGTTCTAAGTGTTGGATTCAGAAGCTAATTCCGTAGGAAACATAGACATAATTTCGTACCATTTGGCTTTTCCCTTCCATATGATTTGCAAACATTGGCGATCTTTTATCTCTGGAGCAGTATACCCTTTGGTGCTGTTTGGGGGTTCTGAGTTCTGATGTTCGAAGTGTTGGATTCAGCAGCTAGTTCCGTAGGAAACATAGACATAATTTCGTACCATTTGGCTTTTCCCTCCCATATGATTTGCCAATCTTGGCGGTCTTTACCTCTGGAACACTATACCTTTTGGTGTTTTTTTGAGGGTTCTGACGTTCTAAGTGTTGGATTCAGCAGCTAATTCCGCAGGAAACATAGACATAATTTCGTACCATTTAGCTTTTCCCTCCTATATGATTTGCAAACATTGGCGACTTTTATCTCTGGAACACTATACCTTTTGGATCCTTTTGGTGCTTTTGGGGGTTCTGACGTTCTAAGTGTTGGATTCAGCAGCTAATTCCGTATAGGAAACATAGACATAATTTCGTACCATTTGGCTTTTCCCTCCCATATGATTTGCAAATCTTGGCGATCTTTTATCTTTGGAACACTATACCTTTTGGTGCTTTTTGGGGGTTCTGACGTTCTAAGTGTTGGATTCAGAAGCTAATTCCGTAGGAAACATAGACATAATTTCGTACCATTTAGCTTTTCCCTCCTATATGATTTGCAAACATTGGCGATCTTTTATCTCTGGAGCAGTATACCCTTTGGTGCTGTTTGGGGGTTCTGACGTTCTAAGCCGTAGGAAACATAGACATAATTTGTACCATTTGGCTTTTCCCTCCCATATGATTTGCCAATCTTGGCGGTCTTTACTTCTGGAACACTATACTTTTTGGTGCTTTTTGGGGGTTCTGACGTTCTAAGTGTTGGATTCAGCAGCTAATTCCGCATAGGAAACATAGACATAATTTCGTACCATTTAGCTTTTCCCTCCTATATGATTTGCAAACATTGGCGACTTTTATCTCTGGAACACTATACCTTTTGGATCCTTTTGGTGCTTTTTGGGGTTCTGACGTTCTAAGTGTTGGATTCAGCAGCTAATTCCGTAGGAAACATAGACATAATTTCGTACCATTTGGCTTTTCCCTCCCATATGATTTGCAAATATTGGCGATCTTTTATCTCTGGAACGCTATACGTTTTGGTGCTTTTTGGGGGTTCTGACGTTCTAAGTGTTGGATTCAGCAGCTAGTTCCGTAGGAAACATAGATCGACATAATTTCGTACCATTTGGCTTTTCCCTTCCATATGTTTTGCAAATATTGGCGTTCTTTATCTCTGGGACACTATGCCTTTTGGTGCTTTTTGGGGGTTCTGACGTTCTAAGTGTTGGATTCGGCAGCTAATGCCGTAGGAAACATAGACATAATTTCGTACCATTTGGCTTTTCCCTCCCATATGATTTGCAAACATTGGCGATCTTTTATCTCTGGAACACTATACCTTTTGGTGCTTTTTGGGGGTTCTGACGTTCTAAGTGTTGGATTCAGCAGCTAGTTCCGTAGGAAACATAGACATAATTTCGTACCATTTGGCTTTTCCCTCACAAATGATTTGCAAACATTGGCGATCTTTTATCTCTGGAACACTATACCTTTTGGATCCTTTTGGTGCTTTTTGGGGGTTCTGACGTTCTAAGTGTTGGATTCAGCAGCTAATTCCGTAGGAAACATAGACATAATTTCGTACCATTTGGCTTTTCCCTCCCATATGATTTGCAAATATTGGCGATCTTTTATCTCTGGAACGGTATACTCTTTGGTGCTTTTTGGGGGTTCTGACGTTCTAAGTGTTGGATTCAGCAGCTAATTCCGTAGGAAACATAGACATAATTTCGTACCATTTAGCTTTTCCCTCCTATATGATTTGCAAATATTGGCGATCTTTTATCTCTGGAACGCTATACGTTTTGGTGCTTTTTGGGGGTTCTGACGTTCTAAGTGTTGGATTCAGCAGCTAGTTCCGTAGGAAACATAGATCGACATAATTTCGTACCATTTGGCTTTTCCCTTCCATATGTTTTGCAAATATTGGCGTTCTTTATCTCTGGGACACTATGCCTTTTGGTGCTTTTTGGGGGTTCTGACGTTCTAAGTGTTGGATTCGGCAGCTAATGCCGTAGGAAACATAGACATAATTTCGTACCATTTGGCTTTTCCCTCCCATATGATTTGCAAACATTGGCGATCTTTTATCTCTGGAACACTATACCTTTTGGTGCTTTTTGGGGGTTCTGACGTTCTAAGTGTTGGATTCAGCAGCTAATTCCGTAGGAAACATAGACATAATTTCGTACCATTTGGCTTTTCCCTCCCATATGATTTGCAAACATTGGCGATCTTTTATCTCTGGAACACTATACCTTTTGGATCCTTTTGGTGCTTTTTGGGGTTCTGACGTTCTAAGTGTTGGATTCAGCAGCTAATTCCGTAGGAAACATAGACATAATTTCGTACCATTTGGCTTTTCCCTCCCATATGATTTGCAAATATTGGCGATCTTTTATCTCTGGAACGGTATACTCTTTGGTGCTTTTTGGGGGTTCTGACGTTCTAAGTGTTGGATTCAGCAGCTAATTCCGTAGGAAACATAGACATAATTTCGATTCCACTGCGAATTCCAATTTTCTGCAATATTTCAATTGCGTTTTATAAAAGGAAATTCAATTGATTTCGAAAGTGAAAACAAGAGTTTTTTTAAAATTAAGGTTTTAAATTTATTATTAGGGTCCGCTTCGGAATCCAATTTTTGGCAATATTTAAATTGAAATCGAAAAAAATGGTTTTTCTTATTAAGGGTTTTAATTTATTATTTAGGTCCGCATCGAAATCCAATTTGTGGCAATATTTCAATTGCGTTATACAAGGAAATTTGATTGATTTTGAATCGAAAAAAAATAGTTTTGTTTTATTAAAGGTTTAAATTTATTAGGGTCCGCTTCGAAATCTAATTTTTGGCAATAGTCTAATTGCGTTATAAAAGGAAATTTAATTGATTTTGAATCGAAAAAACTTGTTTTTTTTATTAAGGGTTTAAATTTATTATTAGGATCCGCTTCGAAATCCAATTTTTGGCAATATTTTAATTGCGTTATATAAGGAAATTTCACTGATTTGAAATCGAAAACATAGTCTTTCTTATTAAGCGTTTAAATTTATTATTAGGGTCCGCTTCGAAATCCAATTTTTGGCAATATTTTTCATTGTGTTATATAAGGAAGTTTAATTGATTTTGAAATCGAAAAAATAGTTTATATAGCGACGGACAATCACTTAGCACGTTCTAAGTGTTGGTTTACGTTCTAAGTGATAAATGGGCCTAAGTGATATTTTGACGTTCTAAGTGATGAATTTTCCCTACGTTCTAAGTGATGAAATTTTGCTACGTTCTAAGTACGAAAAAAAAATTGGAAAAAAAATTACGTTCTAAGTGATTGTCCGTCACTATAATCTTTATAATAAAACATAATATATGTGTATATACATATATACTATAATTAATATGTAACACATACATATATATATGATGTATATATATATATATATGATATAACATGTGCATTGTATGTCCAACAATCTGAACATGTGCAAAATTGTCACAGTCCTCTTCCTTTGGCTCTTCCTTTTTCGGCTGCTCTTTCTTCGGAGCTGGTGTAGGCCTCAAGGTAGACTGGAGGCTGAAGCGTATAGTATAGGTCTTCCGTTTCATACGTCAGGGATCCACTTTTTTGTTTCCTTTGTGCCTTCAAATAAAAGGAACTTACCCCCTCCCATCCATTTTCCAAAATGACCAATCGGTTTGTGTTTTTGTATGTTTTTGTAAATGGCCGGAAAAAGAAACATCTTCTAAAGACCTAAGAAACAACCATGAAACAACCATGAACAGAACAGATGTTTTGACACACATCCATTAAGGCTGCCCGGCTCCGGCTGCTCGAAGTCTTCCGGCCCTCAGATAGGATGGAAAACAGTCAACAGATGTCAAAGACAACACCAACCATGGCTAAAATATATACGACATGAATGGAGTATGTCATTTATGTTGATATATAGTCGTATCTGTGTAATGATGATGATTAATTATATATATGTATCCTGTATTTATATTGTATACTGTATATAGATATGCTCTGTGTCGTGTACATGTGTAAAACATCATACATGATGTGTAATCATAGATGCATATAGCGTGCTGCTTGGATCCTTTGAGTCAGCCAAGCAGTGTTGCCTTCAACCTGAGACGATGCTGATGTCGTTGTCTAAGACCTTGAAATCTCATTCCATCCCATGATTGATCATGGTTTTCCCCATCATCCATTAAATTGCTATAACACACATATATATATAGAATAGGGATTTTCCCCAGGAAAATTGCCACACATCCATGGGCATCCCCCATGTCCAAGATTGCCACCCCAACATTTCCCACTCAGTCACCCCGACGCATGGTGCTGACATCCACACCCTGCATAGCCAAGAAAAGCTCCAAGACTCTCTGGTCCTCTGCCAGGGGAGATAGACTCAGGGCACCTTCAAAATCGCTTTCAACATGTGAAAACCTACGGAACTCCAGAAAAAGTCACTAAAATGTCACTAAAACTGCTCTGATTTGAGAAATCCCAAGAGGTTTAGGGGATTTTAATGCACTTGAAGGGTCTCTGATATTCTGATTCTGCGAAGCCCCCAAAGATTGCGAAGCGCAAAACAACGTGGTCTTGAAGTCGCCCAAAAAAAACTACTGCCCTCCTGCTGCACCATCTGCATAACCATGGTCTGCTGCATCTGCCCACTCAATGAGGATAGCATGCTCACCTGCAGGTTTCAATAAAGCCTAGTAGGCATATCAAATTCAGGATACTGGTGTTCATGGAGCAGTCACTCCTAAAACTGAGTCTGTGCCTTGGGAAATAGAACTGTCACACTATTAGTCGGTCAGTCAATGAATGAACAAGACGGGGAAAAGATAGGGACCTCCCCCGCACTATCCCCCGAGGACCAGCATGTAAAACAAAAACAGAAGATACAATGGGCACCTGGCTGTATTGTATCGAATAACCATAAGGAACGGGCAAGCAAACGTTGCAAGGGTGTGGGTCTTGCAACATGGTCGCTCGTCTTTTTATGGCTCTGCCCAAACCTTTTCACTTGTACAACACAGCCATGTCAAACGATGAGGGGCCACTTGAAGTTGCAGCCCTAAAGCATTCCAGGTCTGCTTCCGAACATATGGACCAGGCCGCAACATGAGGTCCCAATAACATGAGGTCCCAATAAGTCAATACACTTTGGACTCCATTAATGCTTGGTCAATCTGACCGCCGAGAGCCTTACTTTCTTAGTTTCACCCATATAGTGAGGTCCAAAACTGCCCGAGCAAGTAAAAAAAAGGCCATGGCAACCTCTTTGTACAATCTGTAAACCTCTGTAAACCAAGTTCAACATTCAAATGCCGAAAGGCAGGCATTGATTTTGGGTTCCGCAGTTGTGAGTTGACTTCCCTGAGGTGGTCAAGTCCCGACTTTGCCAAGTCCGCGGCCAAACGCCCTCTTGAAATCCCTTTAATTCTTTCCTTTTTTCAATCCATATACCTTTGAACATATATATATATATAATTATACATAATGATACAATATATATATGTAAATGTATATATATATAATAATAATAATGTAAATACATATATTTTACTATATATATTCAAATAAACTTATAATGAGTTTTTAATACATATACATATATATATAATAATAATTATTACTATTATTATATATATATATATTTATTGTGAACAAATAATATATTATAAATAATAATTATATATATATAATATATGTAATCATAATATGTAATAATATATTTTAAATAATATAATATTGAAAAACATATATAATATGATTTACTATGACAACATGTAATATAATAAAATACCAGTAGTACCGCACAAGGCGGTGGCGGAAGTTTCAAAAATAGGAAACCTATAGGAGAAATTGGTTGTTGTGAATCAGGGATGGCAGAGCGAAGCCACTGATGGACTGAAAGGTGCTTGATCTCTCTCACTCTTTCTCTCTCTTTCTCTGGCTATCTACCTACCTACCCATCTATTTTCTATGTATCTATCTATCTATCTATCTATCTATCTAATCTATCTAATCTATCTAATCTATCTAATCTATCTAATCTATCTAATCTATCTAATCTATCTAATCTATCTAATCTCTATCTAATCTATCTAATCTATCTAATCTATCTAATCTATCTAATCTATCTAATCTATCTAATCTATCTAATCTATCTAATCTATCTAATCTATCTAATCTATCTAATCTATCTAAATCTATCTAACTAATCTATCTATCTATCTATCTAATCTATCTATCTATCTATATCTAATCTATCTATCTAATCTATCTAATCTATCTATCTATCTATCTATCTATCTATCTATCGTTATTGTAGTTGTTGTTGTTGTGGTTGGTGTTGGTGTTGGTGTTGTTGTTGTTGTTGCTGTTGCTGTTGCTGTTGTCGTCGAAGTTAGGGTAGTTAAGTTAGTGAAGTTAGTTAAGTTAGTCAAGTTAGTTAAGTTAATCAGTGTCTACTTTTTCGACATCTTCACGTCAAAAAAGGCTCAAAACCCTCAGTTTTTTACACTTTTGACTTCGAAATGTGCTTCGCGCCACAACGGCGTGCACTTTTTCGACACTTTTTCGACATCTGAACCTCCAAAAGTGGTCCGAGACCGTCAGTTTTTAACACTTTTGACTTGGAAATGTGCTTCGCGCCACAACGGCGCGCACTTTTTCGACATCTCAACTTCCAAAAGTGGTCCGAGAATGGTGTGTTTTGTACATTTTGACTTCGAAATGTGCTTCGCGCCACAACGGCGTGCACTTTTTCGACATCTCAACTTCCAAAAGTGGTCCGAGAATGGGGTGTTTTGTACATTTTCGCTTGGAAATGTGCTTCGCGCCACAACGGCGTGCACTTTTTCGACATCTCAACTTCCAAAAGTGGTCCGGACCTGGTGTGTTTTGTACATTTTGACTTGGAAATGTGCTTCGCGCCACAACGGCGTGCAATTTTTTATCTCTCCTCTGGCCAGCTGGCACCGCACCCGCCGCTTTTGGGAGACTTTCCCACCTTTTCGCGCATCTGTATCTTCTGTCTTCTTACTCTTTCTCTTCTAATCTTTCTCTTCTCTATGCCTCTTCCCTGCTCTGCTTTTCATCTCTCCGTATTGTCGGAAATTTGACTTCTAAACTTCCTTCGATGATTTAAAAAAAATATATAATATAAAACAAACAAATACCAGTAGTACCGCACAAGGCGGTGGCGGAAGTTTCAAAAATAGGAAACCTATAGGAGAGGTTGGTTGTTGTGAATCAGGGATGGCAAAGCGAATCCACTGATGGATTGAAAGGTGCTTGATCTCTCTCACTCTTTCTATCTCTTTCTCTGCCTATCTACCTACCTACCTACC
>CAMXCT020001063.1:87324-114824 GCA_947184155.2 Cladocopium goreaui
TCAATTGAAACCCTTTCTTATCAACAGATTTCTTTGAGGTTTAAAAGGAAAATCAGTTGAAGGTAGATTCAAACGAATTGCAAGCAAATTGATTTCAATTGAAACCCTTTCTTATCAACAGATTTCTTTGAGGTTTAAAAGGAAAATCAGTTGAAGGTAGATTCAAACGAATTGCAAGCAAATTGATTTCAATTGAAACCCTTTCTTATCAACAGATTTCTTTGAGGTTTAAAAGGAAAATCAGTTGAAGGTAGATTCAAACGAATTGCAAGCAAATTGATTTCAATTGAAACCCTTTCTTATCAACAGATTTCTTTGAGGTTTAAAAGGAAAATCAGTTGAAGGTAGATTCAAACGAATTGCAAGCAAATTGATTTCAATTGAAACCCTTTCTTATCAACAGATTTCTTTGAGGTTTAAAAGGAAAATCAGTTGAAGGTAGATTCAAACGAATTGCAAGCAAATTGATTTCAATTGAAACCCTTTCTTATCAACAGATTTCTTTGAGGTTTAAAAGGAAAATCAGTTGAAGGTAGATTCAAACGAATTGACAGTAAATTGATTTCGCTTGAAACCCTTACTTTTATAAGGTGATCATCCTGGGTCCCCCAGATCTGGTCGCCAAAAAAACACGAGTTATTGAGCGCACTAAATTTGTTTGGGGGGCCTACACTAATCAAAGCCCAACATTAATATAATAATATATAATATATGTAATAACATATTTAACATGTATATATACCAAGAATTGATCTATAAATTCTCCGGCACTACAGAAATCCCCCATCCTTCGATTTTGCGGCTGCCCACGCCTTTTGCATCAGGTCTTTGTCTTGCATGTACTCCTGACAGGCTCAATGGATGGGAAATGCTGGTGATCGATGGAAAGCTGACCGGACACGGCATTTCTTTTTTACCGTACAGATCCGTACAGCAAAACAACATGGGATAAGTGTTGTGAATGTTTTTTTTGTATACCAGCTATCCATCAAAATAAAGCACCCATGATCAGACTACCCGAAATTCTTAACTTGTTTAATTGCAAAATCTTGGCTGCTGGTCACCCAAAGAAATTGGAGACTCAAAATAATGCCTGATTGGTGGTTGCAGTGGTTGAGCGGCGCATCTCAAAATTGCTAGTCAACGCATATCAATGTGATCATCATCGGAGGTATATAGGATAGAAAAAGGAAAAACAATGCAGCCCAGCCCACGAACCCGAATGCTCACACGTATGTCAATGGTACAGATGTCGAAACACATGGATATGCAGTCACGTAGAACACTTTTGTGAAACAGTTTATTTGAACAGTCTTGTACATTTTCCCCGGTTAACATACCAGTGCACCGTAGACTGTGGAATATGGAAGAAGGTGGCGTGCAAAGTGTGGAGTGTGGAGTGTAGAGTCTGGATTTTAAAGTATGGAGTGTAAAGTGTAGAGTGTCAAGTCTAAAGTGCAAAGTGTGGAGTGCAGAATGTGGAGTGTAAAGTGTGGAGTGTAAAGTGAAGAGTTTAAAGTGTGGAGTGTAAAGTGTGGAGTGTAAAGTGTGGAGTGTAGAGTGTGGGGTGTAAAGTGAGGAGTGTGGAGTGTAAAGTGTGGAGTGTAAAGTGTGGAGTCTGGAGTGTAGAGTGTGCAGTGTGGAGTGCAATGTGTAGAGTGTAAAGTGTAGAGTGTGGAGTTTAAAGTGTAGAGTTTAAAGTGTGGAATGTAAACAGTGGAGTGTGTGAAGTGGAGTGTGGAGTGTGGAGTGCAGAGTGTGGAGTGTAGAGCAGGCAATGCGACACGTCTGAAATGCTGCACCTGCCACACAAAATGACGACAGAGATCTCCAAAATGCTGCGCGTGCCACGAAAACCGCAACTCATCTTGGGAAAACGTCGCAAAAGTATTGCGCCTGCCACACAAAACGACTTTCGACACGTTACAAAACACTTCTGAATTAATGTCAGAAAGTGCCACGCCTGCCACGCGAAGCGAAGCAACACCACATGTGAAACCTCCAAAAGTGACCCCTTTTGCAGAACTTACCATAGGCACGGCCATACGGCCCTCACGCGGACGGTTGTGGACGGTTGCGAACGGTTGCGGACGGTTGCGAACGGTGGCGAACGAATGCGAACGGTTGCGGACGGTTGCGGAAGGTTGCGGACGGTTGGGCAACGTCGAGCGAACACCCTCAACCCCCAGACCCCCAGAGTGAAACGGGAACCCTTGCTACGCATTCGGGAAGGAAGCCACCCAATAAATCCAGGAAATGCAGTATGAGCTGTGAAACTCTGAAGCTGCTGTATTCAAAAATTGCGCTCCCTCCATTCAAAACCAACCCATCATGGATTTTCAATGACTTTTTGTGGCAAAGACCAAGTTTGAATACCTGATGCTACTTAGCAGCTTTTTCTACCTGACCTAAAGACTCAAGAGAGACATAGCGCATACCAGCGTCAAGTAATTTTCCAGTCTACCCATCTGTTCCTCACTGATCGAGCATGATTTGTTTGATGCTAGACCAACAGACCATAGCCAAATTTCAATCCGCAACCGGTGATATAAACGCACCATTTATGTGAAGAATTTGTTGGTACATCTTGCCACACCTCCCTGTAATGGAGCTGCACACAAAAAAGACATTGGAAATCAACATTACTCAGCACTCAGCACTTGGACACCATCTGCTCAGCAACGTGCCTTGATCTTTGGGTTCTTTGCCGCAGCAGCAGCCAGGGCCTATCGTTGGTTCTCAACCCCACTTGGTGGATCGATGATGGGAGAGGCACTGCTGGATCATTCGCGGAACCATGATAGGCGGCATAAGTCTCCGACCCAAAAAGATCAATAACCATCACAGAAACAAGATCATGTAGCTCAGGAACAGTTTCAATAAACTTAACGGCACTTGACTATGATAACACAGAAGTAAGTGCACACATGAACCGATATATGATGACATACAGTAAATGCAATCCTCCAGGCTCAAGCACACTCTCCTTTTCTCTCCCTCTCTCTTTTTCTTGTCTCAGTCTCTACCTCCAAACAAAAAAGGAACCGTTGAAAAATATTAGCAATTTACAACAATTTTGGATAATAATCCAACATAGGGGGGAAATAGAACATAGTTATATACGTCACGTATAAGTAAAGATATTGTAATATATTGCAAATATAAAATTATATGTATGTATGTATATATATATGTACATATATACATGATTCCGTGAGATACGTGATACAAAATACTACTTAAAGATATGGTGCACGATAAAACACAAAATATGGAACCCAAGTCCCAGGCAGCAGGATCAAACTGCAAGCCGCCGCCGCCGCCGTTACCGTTGCCGCCAACGCCTCCGTTATGGTTGGTTAGGGCGAACACAACGACAATGGATGGTGAGTTCCTCCATGATAAACTAACATAACTATGGAAAATCACCATGTTTAATGGGTAATTCCACTATAAATGGTGATTTTCAATAGCTATGTTAAATTACCAGAGGGTAAACCCCAGTAGATTGGGATCATCCCCTTGAGTTCTGCTTCTTCGTCACAAATTCCCGATCGGATCCCCTGAGCAAGCAGTTTGCCGCTTGATGTTGGATCCTGATTAGTAGCATACCATGTTTTTCTCAAAAAACTGTTTTTGTGAAAAGGAAGCATGTTTTTTCTGAAACATATCTTGCTTGTACCCCTTTCCTAAAAGATCCAATCTCTTATTAAACTCTTACTAAAGGACAACATTTCAAAAGAAATCCAAGGCACTGGACCATGAGAGGGTTCAATTCATTTTAGTAGGTTTGTTGCCTAGATCTGGAATTACAGCAAACTTTTCCTGAGGTGATCCTGGAGCCAAGAGAAGAAAGAAAAGCCTTTTACAAAAGCAACCTTCTCTTTCTCTTTAATTTTCCTCTGCTTGATTCTCTTTCTCTTCCTCTTTTTTTTCTCTCTCTCTCTCTCTTTCTCTCTTTTTTTCCTCTTTATCTTCATCTTCATGTCTATTTCTCTTCCTCTTCCCTCTCTCTTCCTCTTCCTCTTTTGCTTCCTCGTTCTTTTCATCTTCTCTTGTTACACCTTTCATTAAACAAAAAACTTTAGCTAAGATGGCGGCTAGAATAAAGAAAGTTGATTTTGGCAAATAATGATAATAATAATAATATATAATAATAATATACACAATCAAAAAAAAAAGAATCACCAAAAAAAACAACTCGACAGGAAGAATCACCAGACAAAAAAATAACAAAAAAAACAACACCTGGATGTTCCTCAGTGTCTTTGTTTTTTGTTGGTGTTGTGTTTTGTTGGTGTTGTGTTTTGTTGTGTTTTGTTGTGTTTTGTTTTTTGTTGTTATCTTGTTTTGTTTCTTGTTTTTGGTTTTCTAGTTTGTTTGTTCTCTGTTTGCTCTGTGCATTTTTCTTTATAAAACCCACAGTCTTCTCTGTGTTGTTGGACTCATAAAACTTGAGGTGCAGAAGGTAACGCAATCAACATGCTGAACCCCACAAATATTACCAGTACTACAAGTTCACCGGCAAAAAAAGATTTCAATTGTCGCCAATCAAAATCTTTACTTGACTGTATGTTCGTATTTTATCTGGGGAGCAGTTTTAAGCAAGTTAACTTTAAAAAGGGTATAGCCCATTCGTTTGAGGGGGGATACACACATAAATCAGGACGGGACACTATGCATATACAACAGGCTGATTGTGTTCGAAGGCAGTGCCCTCGTTTTTTCCCTCTGCCAGGAGCGACGCGTCTTGTCTTTGCCGTTCATCGTGTCATTTCCTCTCTGACTTCCTTTGAGCACGAGGCCAAAACTTGTACGAATATTGAACTGGTCTTGGAGGTTTCTGAACAAAGTCTTGATTAAAGCACAATCTATTATCAAAACTGCTTCAGCCAAGTGCATTTCATTGCAGCTGCCACTAAAGCTGCGAAGCTGGACTTGCAGTGGTTGGTGAGAACACCTGCATCGTCTATGGCATGGCTATATAAGATCAAGACAACGGCTCTGTTGCAAGACTCCAAACCCTCTCAAACAACCACATCATTGAAATCATAGAATTGGATCCATTGGATCCTGGGAAAATCTACAGGATATCATGGTTTTTACCAGTAATCATAGGGGGGTCCTGTAATTTGTCCTATCAATTCTGTGATTAAACCATTGGCGGACTATCCACTCCCTTTGGAGTATATATACGTATGTATATATATATATATATCTTATACGACCAAGGCTGCAAACCCGAACATAAATCATATGGCATATCCATTGCCAGTTGGCTGATTTCATGTTCGCTTTAGTCACAGTACGGAATTAAAAATGTTCTTGGGGGGAGAGTATACCCTTTACATGATAATAGTATCAACAAATACTATATATATATAGTATGATTGTATATGCTTTATTTTCCTGAAGTGAATATTCATTTGTCTTCGAAATACCGATATACCTTCTGTCATCTGCGGCAGTATTTGGATGTATTTGGCATCTAATCACCTGGTGCAAATGCGTGTCACACACACGCACACCTGTGCATATCAACCAACCGCATGTCATTTGCAGCTGGGAAAACCTGACCCATGAATCATGTCATAAGGGCTGTCCCGTTGCGGCTGCACGGTGCATCAGGCGTCAGGTACGCCGGGAAGTGTTTGCCTATATTGCTTGATACTTCTGTGTTTAAAGTTCCTCTTTGGGGAAGCAGCAGCGGTCATAGTTGTAGACACCGTCCTCGGCGTGCAACGGCATTTCTGTCCGAAACACAGGTTGATGAAGGTTGTCACGCTGGCACACCAGTCTTGCAGCTTACATTCTCCTTACGATCAGAAAGCAAACAAGTGACTACATGTCGCCGTTAGAGCCAAACATAGCCAAACTATTTGCCGTTGTGTTTCCGAATGCATTGCCATCATTATCACTTTCAAGGTATCACACCCAGGGCGCAGAGAGAAACAGGCAACACAGGCGGTTCAGCTGTTCAACTTGGTTGCTTCTCCGGCTTTGTTTTACTTTCCACTGTAAAAAAAAAACACAGATCAGACATCATCAGTATGCGAATCTATTACAGCCTCAAAGTTTGGGATTTAAATGTTGATCTAACTCTTCACTGAGGAGTTCTTTGTGTCATGATGTGTTTCTTGGTCAAAAAGATCCAGGAGATTTTCCAGATGGATCCAGTGGACGTCCCGGAGGGAAAAACTCTGGGCCCCCAAGCCCAGCATTGGGCGTTGCCGTTGGGCCCGAACTTGGCTTCACAACCTGGGCATTGGGTTGTCATGGAAAGATTTGTTTCGCTTGGAAATGATCAGCATCCAAAAGTGTCTAAAAATGGGGTATACGCTTATACCATGTTATACTCTGTTATCCCCCAAATAACTATTTTGGTAGGGAAAAATGATGAGGAGCCACTGGATTTTGGGGAGGCTGTGGGCTAAATATACCAGCCACATGTGGAGGCTGTGAGAAGTTTTTGGTCCCATTGCTACACCAGGAGCCTTGGATAGCCTCTGGGGGCCCCGGACAATTCTCATAGCCAAATCCCTCCGCCCAACATTCAGAGTTGCCCAGCGGCAGCGCCTCATTGCCAGGCAGGGACCCTGACTACCAACAGCAACTTTCAAACCTATCTGAAATGATGAAAGCCAACAGTTCCATGTCCAATTGAGCAGTTACCAACAACTTTGGACTGTCAAATTTGCAAGGTCAAACAAATGGATAGTTATGATATCGCCAGTCCAGCAGCCATGCTTTTGGTCTCTGTGAAAATAGGATACTGTACCCCGAAATGCATTCATTGATCACATTCTGTCTGATTGAAGTGCTTTTTTTTGGATACCCCACGTTCAGACAGAGCCAAATGTCGTGTCGTTAGATATGATATGTCATGTCCAATTATCTTCCCATTGTATCCGCATGATAGCCCCACTGCATACCAATGTCTTCCCCTACATCATCTACAGAATTCTGATAATCCCAGAATTTTTCATGAAGGGAAAATCAGGAAATCCAGGGAAATCCCATGAAATCAATGGGAAAACTCGGGTTTCCTGTAGATTTTCAGAAGGACAGCAACACCTGAGGCTGCTACACTGGTGCCTGGTGGAACGCACGCCTGGCAGGTCGCTAATGTGTGAGCAAACCACACCTGTAAGACTAATGTCAAGTCAGGATTAATCAACACCCCGTTTTTAATCAACCTCCTCCTCCCAAAAAAAATGCAAGTTAAAAACAGGTGGTCCCCCAGGATTCATAAACAGTTTGGCTAGGACATGATTAATCAACCCCCTTTGCTGAAATCATTTTTTTTTATCCAAAATTCTTTAAACAAATCATCACCCTGGACAGGACACCAAACCCTGCATGGTGGTTTCCTCACTCTTCCTTCATAGGAATTTGAAGACCACAAGTCAACTTCCTATAACCATGAAGTTTTAAGTATCAAATCTTATGAAATCCAATGGAATTCTATGATGATCTAATTGACTCAAGCCATATCCAAAATTTTATGGTTCAGAGTTGCTTATTATTAAGGGGGGTTTAAGAAACTGACCTACAAGGTAGAGTTCTGACCTTCTGGGGGTGGGTTATTAATCCGGTGTTGGCATTAGTGGCATACCCTTCTAGCGCAACCAACATACCATTTGGAATAGGATGGCATATCGCTTCCGTGGTTTTAGACATCACCTTCTGAAGCAAGGCAAGACATGGCCGAACTTTTACTCTTATAGTGCCCAGACCGTGCCTTTCTGACTTCATGGTTCAAACATGTTCAAACCAAACGCCGTCATGTGACCGCAGCCAAAATAAAATGGATTGCCTATAATTACCCATCAGGCCGCAGATTTGGTCATCTCTCGCATGACATGAACCTCAATATGAAAGTGACTCCATGTTTCTGGGATAAAATTATATATATATATATATTAATACATAAAAATTGAATTGAATCCCCATTTCGGATCATTTCGCTTCTTCAGCTTCCCATTTTTTGCTGCTAAGGCTGGCATCCATTTTTTGACACGGCCAGGCTGTCAGCGGGCACCTTGGTGCCAGACACCCACCCTTCTCCAGCTTCACGGCCACTGTCACCCGTCCTGGTCAGCCAATAGCTCAGGGAGATGATGAGGATATAATGAGGATAGGGATTAATTGGGATACGGGAATAACATCATATATATATATATATATATAATATATATATATAATATATATATACCTATATAGATGTTCCTGAGGGTCTCGTTTTTTTCCTTAGCCCAAATCTGCCTTTTTATCCAAGAGGCGTTTTTTGACTTTTGGAGCGTTCTATCATTCCGGATGTCTTTTAGTAGGCTTGACGCCAGTTTCCTATTAAAGTTCGAAGATGTTTCAGGGGCAAGGCTGAATAATTAACTAATCACAGAACCCTCGTTGCCGGGTAAAGCTGTGCTCATGGGCTGCTACTGCATGAAGCAGTTGTGCAGAGTATGCATCATATATAAGACAAAATTACAAGATACTCTTTTTGTGTGACACAATGTTCCTGTCACGACACGGTTATCATGGGATTTTATTACCATCAACTGCTGCGACGACGACGAATGACAATTTTGTTTATGGCATGATCAGTTCCTGATCACAAAACGCGGGATCATCTAACTACTGGTATGATAAGGTATGGCATAACAAGGTTTCATTCTTTCCAAAATCCAACGCTTTTAAGAGGCGTAATTTGCCGGGTAAAAGGCGTAATTCGCCGGGAAAAAGGCGTAATTTGCCGTAACTGGGAAACCACCCATGTTCAAGTTCGAAATTCGAGGGTTTTCAGGTATGATACGGGTGACAAACCATGGGCGCACACAACGCACATAGTCAAATTGAGCGATCCGGTTATCCGGTTCTGATTTTTTTGACACTGGGACCATGGCTCCCACTTCACCTGTCTTTGGCTTCATGGGTGTTCTTGTCTTAAGATGTCTTAAGCAGCCTTTGCCCTCTTTCATACCATTCTAGCAACTTGCTTATCCGGCTTATCCCACACTGGCATGTCATGCAGGCTCTTCAGTCGCTGATTTGGTGCTAGTAGCAGGCACCAACAGTCTCCAACAGTTGCAGCATTGGAATCACAACTTGAAATAGAACTACTTGGATATGACTCAGGTATGATCTTCCAAGGGCACCTTTCTTGCTCAAGAAAACTGCCGGGGGCGTTTTTTATTTTAAGGGGCTGAAATTTTGTACTCTTTGCTAAGAGGCCAAAATTTAGCACAGGTGGATGTTGCAGGTATATATATATACATACATACATATGTATGGTATCATCATATTAAATCACCCATATGAGGAACTATGAGGATATTCTTGAATTTACTCAACCAGTCATTCCGTTGATTCCCATGATTATGATTGTATCCAGCAATTATTTTGGGTATAATATGGTATAATAACCCCCGATAGTCATCAAAAAATGTTTTACACACTGCTCACATGAAGGTATAACCAACAAAAAGGTGGCCGAAGCTGCGGTAGTTCGGGTTATAATCACCAAACTGAGGGGTGTAAGATGGTGCAACTAATTCGAGCCCCCCCCAAAAATGGAACAGTGCACTCATACTAAAATAGATGGCAAAACACGTTTCTATCTTTTGGTGGATGTTACAGTCTAACCTTCAATACTTGGGGTTACAACGGTATAACCACCAATATTGGGGGTATTGCTACCTCTAACATCCTCCAACAAGTAAGACATGATAAAACATGGCATGGAAAGGGAAAAGCAGAATGAGTCACACACCCTGGTACACAAACATGGCTTCCGGGAAAATGCATCAAGCTTTTCTCTTTTTCCTACAATCAAGAGGGAATTCATCTGCACATTCATACATAGTTCTGTTTGGTGACTTTCCGTTGCCTTGTTTGGAGGACAGGAGGGTTTAGGAGACAATATAAATTCACCATATCAAAAACGCAGTGAAAGATGAACATGAAGCTGCGAGAAAAGAGGAACCAGTGATGAGTGATGATGCACAAAACATATATATATATATTATTATACATATACAATAGTTCAATACATTTATGAGTTATGCCATTACATGATGTTTGTCTATTTGCTATCTGTGAGATTTTGGAAGATATCCTGTGATATTCAGCATCTTCGATCATCGATTTGCCGGTCCTGAACCAACACTTCTGCTCACCCTCTTCGCTACCCCAGACCTGTGATGAAAAGGCGGCTGGTTTACCCCGCTTTCCATCCCATATCAACATTAAGGTCCTGTGTTCTCCCAGAAAGTGAGGTATCCACAACGTCAGGCGTAAATGGAATGCCGTAGTTTGATGTTTCGACAAATGGACCCCCGCTTCCACTGTTCAATTTCGTGCCACTTTCCATTTCCTGCACTTTCCAAAAAACAGTTGTTCAACAAACAAAAGAAAACTAACTAAGATCACCAACAGTGCGTAAATATCCAAAGTCCAAGAACACTCAGCTGACAAACGTCACGTCTAAGACTGTTGCCCAGTATTTGCACTCTGGTAGAGAGAAACAGACCTGACGCGGATGGTCCGCGATTGTTTGCCCTAGATTAGGAAGGCAGAAATCTTTCGCCGGTAGGGATCAGGTGAAACAACAGCCAATGGCTGCATTACCAACGTGTATCATAATATAAATTGGCAATATATGGCAACATTACCATTTCTTTCCTAAGCCATATCAATCATTATCAGGTAATGTTTGAATGTTGCACTATCTCCAAATATGATCCAATTGCGCAATCTATAATGTGGACCCTGCAGCTGAACATCAACAGTTGGCAACTGTAGATGTTCTTTCAAGAAACATCTTGTTTTTACCCACAGCAAGGTAGAAACAAAATGGACTCAAGTCAATGTTGGGAAACTACATCATAATCATTATTGTAATATATTAAATATTATTGGTAACTATGTAAGTATGTTATGTATGGCAATTATATAGGAATAGATGGTAATTGACAATAATACTCTGTAATACATGTATGTTATGTATGGTAATTGTCAAGAGTCTGTTAACCTTAAAAAAATCCTTCTCCAAGGTTGTTGTTGCGCTGTTGCGAAACCATCCAGGCACCTTCGCACATGACTCGATCTCACTGGCCACGAACCTGACTACGTATGGGATAGTAAGGACAATAATGTATATATATATAATAGTATATTATATATATACATATGTATATATCTGTGTATATATATATGTATTACTAATCGATCCTAATTTGAGGGCACTCACTCCTCTTCTAGACTTTCCTGTTTGGGGGGACGGGGGAAACCCTGTATGTATACATGCTGTCTGGGGTTGTTGAGATCTTTGCTGCAACAAATGTGCCATCTGCCGCTGAGTTGACTCCACTGACAATTTGTCGACCGCGGAGAGCCTCCCCATCTGTATTCCAAGCTTGCTTGGACCTACATACCACCAACCATGGTAGCTCAACGTAGACCCTTTGATGGGCTTTCGTGAACTTGGGACAGACCAATCCAGACCCCAGCCCCGCTGACCATAGGCTCCCGAACTTGTCTGAGCTCATGCAATCATCTAAGAAGCATCCAATGGTAGCACCATAGCCCTGCGTCGCCAGGGCTGCAGAGGCACTCAACTGCTGGAAAAGTGGTGTATCCAAGATTGGATGTTCCTATTGATATCGATGAATTTATCATGATTTATATACCTGAACCGCCTGGTTTCATCTTTTCAAGTGGATGTTGCTTCACCAAACTTGGTAGGGTGACCTGCAAACACCAATCCGCCTGGAGGTTCGTGAACAGCGCCTGTCCTGCGTTTCGAATCACGGTGTTCTGCTCCTGTGCACAGCGGGTGCGGTGGTATCCGGATGAGATTGGGCATCCCTAGACATCTTGGGTGGTGAAGAATTTCATCTTGTCCTTTGCAACATATACAGCCTTTTCAACTTTCTTAGGTTCCCAAATCACACGCAGTCAGACAATGAATATGGCCCATATGGCAGCATGGGACAGTCTGGGTGAGTTCACCCTGACACCCTAACTGGTTTTTTTCAGCTTAAAATCACTGGTTTTCTGCTGGATCTTCCGATCTTCCCGTCCCAATGATTCCTGGCATGCTGGCCAGTTCTGAGCTGCCACCAAGGTGAAAGGGACAAACCTGCGGCCGGACTGCCGTTGGGCGGCTGGGCTATCCCGTGGAAGATATGCTACAAGTTAAGCTATGTAAAATGTTGATTGTTTTTCCGGTTGCGCTGCAAAAATAGAAGTTTTTGCTTCTCTGGATAATACAATTTGCAAATACTTCCGTGGAGAGTTTTTGCTTTAGCTATTGCAGCACCTGAGGAACAAGTCAATGTGCTGCAAGCGAAAGGTCTTCCACCAAATTCTGAATCAGTAAACATGAGACCAGATCCAGTGTCTGACAAGCACTGGATAAGCATTCACAAGCTATCATAACTCTTCATGTATTTCTTCCATCATGTTCCACATCCTGAAGCCAAGATAAGCCATGCTTCCCCACAATGCCCAGCGCCTGAGAACAAACTTCATGACGTCCTCAGATCAAGGCCATGGAAATCCATGGAAGTCGGGACTTCAGCGACACGACATAAACTCATCCCCACACATATATTGACATAATATAAGTATGACATACATTGACATACTAAATTCTTACTAAATGTACGTACACTTGAAATCAATTGCAATCAATTAAGAGCTATATATACACCATACATACAGCATGTGTAAATGCACAACATAGTATTGGATTGTAAACCTTCTGGGAAATGAACATAGCATTAGCTGCAACATTCCGACAAATCTGATCATGTGCCTGCTAAAGTTGCAAGACAGGTCGCTGGTTTTGGCACGATAGAGGCGGAGGACGTCAGTATGTGCAACTTGGGCCAAAGAAGCAGCTGAATAGCATGCGATGATTCACCATGCCAAGCAATGTTGAGACCAAATCCATTCCAAATCCCACACTAGACCGGGTCAGGAATGATAAACCAATGATTCCTTTCAATAAAAAGCAGGAGACACAAGAAGGGCACAATCCCTACTTCCTATGCCTACTTGCACACTCAAACTGCCAGCTTTATGATGACAGCGCAGCTGCAACTACACAGACTTAATGGTGATCTGCATTTGACCTGTCAAACTCAGAACACAACAAGCACCCAACTGAAAATGTCATATCTTCATGACATGCCAAAGGTCGTCCACCAAGAACTTGGCTTCAAGACGCTTCAAGAAGTCGAGGTGGTGATCCGTAAATCCCTAAAACAAACAAAGGCACTACCAGGTAGTGACTACCTGCGCCGGGCACGTCGTATTTCGCATCCATGGCCTGAAACGACAGCATGACGACGTCATGGGAGTTTAACTCTGGATCATCTGGGGTTTGACTGAAACTTGTGGGAAAAAGGCCACCTCCCAAAAAAGATGATCCTCATTTTAGTAATTGATAGTAATTGAATTGGCCTTTTCGCGGTATCTCACATTGTTATACATGGGTGGACAACCCCATCTGAAAACCTTTGAGGCATTACAGTAGTGGTGAGTTGGTCCGCCAGGCAAAAGAGTCTTGGTTGCAGTTGAGATAAGTTTCTCAAGACAAATCTTGAATGATGTTCAAATATAAATATATATGTTACCTATAAAATACTATAAATCATAGCAAACTGAAACATTCTGAAATCACCAGTAGCAACTTCTGCACACCTTCCTGAACTCTGACCTTTCTCCAAACCTCAAAATACCTCGAGCCATTCCTCTGCCAGGCGTGGCGCCTTTTTCAAGCCTTCTTTCAAGGTGGCATCTTCAGGAGCTAACTTCAGGCCGGCCTCTGATGGAGTCCCCAAATGGAGGAAGGAATCAACTAACATCATGGCTGAGGGCCATCCCGTAATTCCTTGATAGGAAGCCCATCATCTTGTCCAATCTTGATCATGTCGCATGATAGCTTACAAATCTTGATCAACGCCAGCCGCTAGCCCCCTGGGACCCCCCCCAACCCCCCCGGGGCGCGGAAGCGCCCCACCTTGTAGGTTTCAGCGGCATCATCGTACTTCTGCAGAAAGTACTCCGCCAATCCCTAGCAGAACCGCAGAACTGGTGATATCATCCCTTCAGCGATCACCTAGAAAACTCAAACGACCCACGGAAATCACCTCATTTTCAGCCTGAAAAGATCTGATCTAAAAATGTGATGGACAGGTCTGAAGAATTTTGAACAGTGGTCCTACCATGTCGTAGCATCCCAAAGACTGTCATCCACAAACCATGCAGCAATGCTCAGGCCCGGAGTACCATTGCCCCTTCAGGGGCACCGCACCTTTCGGGTGTAGCCCTTTGGCCAGTCCGGTTTTAGCCTCACACATTCTGCCCCATCCTGGCCGGTGGGTCCAATGTGGCAGACATGCGGAACGGCGGAATGTGTAATTTTCAAATAGTCACAGTGACAATTACAAATGTCTGAGGACGCGTTTAATTCAAACCAGTGATTGGGGGTGGCCAAGTGGCGGTATTGCACCAAGAAGTTAGGAAGTTCTACCAACCAAAAGTGTATATTCACATATGTTCACAATATATTCACAATATTCAGGACATTGTGGGTATCTTTTCATGACATCTTTGGCGTGTCCTCATATCTGGCCGGGGGAGGATTCCCCGCGCCTCCAGTGCCTTATCGTAGTTCTCAAGGGAGGCATAGCAAGCTGACCTGTCAAGAACTGCCGGGCCAAGGACAATGCGACCTACTGCAGTCTTGCTATGCCACAGTTGTGCAATATCCACCCCATTGGCTTCGAGCCAAGCTGGCCTATCACGGACACCAATGACAACCCAGCTGCAATTCTCAGTCGTATGATGGAAAGACCGGAAGCTACTTCTAACTAGGCACCCTGGTTGCTCATAATTGAAGATGTGGCTTTCTAGCTTTCTATCCCACTCTCATTCACCACTTGGACTCATGAGCTGAAATCAAACAGCAAAGAAGAGAAGCTAGAGAAGAATAGAGAAGATACATCATGATAATTATCTGATAATTTCAATACGTATATTCCAAGGTGGTGGAAGGCAAAAGATGGCAAACGCCAGGACGGCACACAGCACGACTCAGCTTTGGGATCTGCTCCGCCTGTTGGAGAAAAATACATGATCCGATGGGTCGTGCTTGATGGCCTGCGATGGATCTACCGGCCACTTTGGATGCTCCAAGATGGGCCCAGTATCTCAGAAACCCAATATCTATTGAAATCTGACTTGACATAGCTTGACAGGCGAAGAAACATGATGAAACAACACAAAACACCTCAGCATTTGACATGCCACGACATGCGTGATACCTTTGTGAAGATCTTTGTGCCAAAGACTCATCCCATGGGGGGCCATGGTCAGCCGTGAAACAGGGCGCCCTGAGCATCAAACATTTACGTGGTAAATGATGGTAAATGGATGTACATATTCCCGTAGGATCCATGTATGGTATGATATACTAACACTGGGGGTATATTGATGGTAAATGTTACCATATATGGCATACATGGATCCTATGGGATTGTAAATGGATGTTCATAAATCCATTGAAATGGTCATATGGGCATTAACAACATTGACCACCGTAGATTCAAGCCACTACACCCCACTTCTGCTGTCCTCCGTGAAGTGCTTGATGGCCTCTTTAAAGTTTTTCGCCTTGGCTGTTGCGATCCAGGAACAACTGCATATTGAGGCTTGATCTCAACCCGAAAGCGCAGGTGGTTTAGCGCGGGATTCCCATCACTTCGTCCATAAACGGCCATGAAACATCATCAAACCAGGTAAATGATGAATTAACCCACCAAATCTCCATTGATTAAACCATATTAAATCCATCCCGTGTAACCCCCATCGCCACAAATCAGGATGTGGCCTGGAACTCATCATTTCCTTTCTTCTTGGCTTCAGCAGCCTTGGCTTTGTCAGCCATGGGGCACGCCGCCCGCACCTGCTGTGCGTGCTTTCGTGATTTGGATGAATTTTGGGGTCCAAGTGTAGGAAACCACATGAAACCACCATTGCCCGTACCGGTCGCTAAAGTTGGAAGGTCATCCAAGATCACCTGATCAGGCACACGTAAACTTTTCTACCACCCGGTCCAGACCTCTGCAAAACAAAACGAATTTTGGAACGGTGGCTTCCCCCGTTCCTGTCTTGAACCAAACGCACGGCAGTTCTAGGCCTCTGCGCTTGAGGTCGTTCAATGTCTAAGTCTATTCTCCGCCCAACTCCCAAGCCATGGTAGAAAGAAAAGTTGTCAGCTGCCTTTTGATATTTTTGTTGGTTTTGCTTCCAATATTATGCCTTCAATATCCAATCAAGAAAGAGAGAACCTCTGCCACTTATCATGCTGGCCTGCTGGTCAGTGCAACAATGCCCAAACAATGTATCTGTTCAGTCTGTACCATAGCCAAACGGTGGCATATTGGCCATTAAGATCCATTAAGTCATTAAGACCATCCCACATTTATTCGGATATTGGCAATTGCAAGTCGCTATTCATGGTGGTATATGGTGGCATGCCCATGTCCAATTTAAGGCTAATCTTGGGTATATCATCCATTTTCAGTGTGAACTTCCCGAAGAAAAATCCATGGCATTTCCCGCACACCGTGCGCCAAGTCTTGTCATCTGCGCTGCCGTTCCGGCACTGACAGCTTGACCATATCCTGTCCACACCAGCCATGACTCGGAAAAGAACCCTGAACGCAGCTGTCCGACCCACTACCCGTTTGGCCCAAATAGCTATAGGAAAAGTGCAGTTTGCGCCCTGTAGCAACACGACATCGTTGAAGGAGTTGGATGTGGCTTGCCATGGAGTTTCAGAATGAGTGAAATGTATTGGGAACATGCTCGCTGGAGTGTGGCATAAACCAATCTATATCAGGAAACGAACACGAGACTTTCTCCAAGATTCTCCAAGTGGATTTGTCTAAAAACAGGCTGCCCCGCTACTACCATTATATATTAGTATTACTGTTTATCATTAGTTTCCCATTAAAAACGATGGGGGTATCGTACCTTTTTTGAAGTTCAATATTTCCTGGTTTCATCTTGCCAGGAGAGGTTTTGTTGGGACAAGCTGGCGCAGAGCTGAGCGAATTAAAGGCTTTGCCACCACCACACACCAACACAGACCTAACTACTGGTTTTTTGTCTCAAGCTTCAGATTTAAGCATCAAACATCATCAAACATCTGGAGTTTTTTTGTGATTTAGCATGACTGAGTACTGTTTGATGATCATCACTAATGATGTTTTATGATGATCAGTTCATCATCCATATTTTTTGACTGAGTAATGCAACCAATGGTGTTTTTCTGTTTTTCTGTGCTGAAAAAAAAGCAAAGACAACTGCACGAATTGACAGGTTCTGCACGAAGCAAATTCTTCCACGGAGTGAATTTTGCCACGGAGCAAGTGCACCTACTCGGTCTCCTTCTGCCACATTTCCATCATCAAAAAAAAACAATTTGCGACTCCCAGGGTGCTCCCACCATCTCATAGTCAACTGTATGCCCAAGTAAGATCAAGTAAGTGGGGCTTATGCCAGTTCAGGTCAGACATTTCAGAAATCTGAGGTTCGCAATGTTGTGTTGGCATTGAAAGCCCAGGGATCATGGGATGACCAAGAATCATAGTGATGATTTCAACCGCAGGCTGCAAGTGTTTCAAGCAGCTTCTCCATTCACTGCCACTGCAGGCATTCAGCCTTGCGCCCGGTGCATGTGACCCAAGTGTAGATTATCATTGTGTGTGTACATACACAAGTATCTATGTAAATTGATGCTAATGTGACCATGGACGGTGTTTTTTGCACAAAGACAGACACATATCAAATAATTGCAAAGATACACATGTTGAGGCGAGGGCTGAAGATTGTGCTGTATTCTAGAGGAAACGGATGAAGTCACACCAACATTTCAGGGGACACGGTGCTCCCCATGGAACTCCACTCCACACCAATGAAGTTGATCATCACGTCCAAAAAAGTTACACCAAACAAAATGGCCACTACCAGCGCCGACGATTTCTTGTTTTAAGTTTTGGAAAGTAAAACTCAGAACGCGTCAATCACCATGGGAGGCGAGTTGCACCACATGAAAATGGGTTTTGCATTGTTAGGTGATATGACAGTTTCTCCTTATTTTGCAGGTCCGCGGATGTTAAAAAAAGAGATCAGAACATATTCAGAATGAGATCCCACAACATGGAACGAGATCCGAGGGTTTTCAAAAGAGACACTTACACAAGGAAAACAAGGAAATGAACAAAGTTAACGAGAGGCCTGTCTTTGCATCTCGTTTTCTTACCATCACCCAAAATACAAAACGCAACAGAACGCTCTGGGTTGAAAAGTTGTGCCTGAATCACTTATGATAAGCTGTATGATGTGTGTGTGTGTGTCACTTTGCTGGTTAGGCAAACAACTGGAGGGACATTGTTGGCACCACTTCAAAAAGTATGCCACTGGCAATCCCATCATTGTCTGGAATTACCACTGAGATTGGAGAACAGGACAGTAAACTATTTTTTTTGTGGATATGTAGTTTTAATATGTCGATCAGTGGTGCAAGTATAGTCATAGTTGGAGTTTCAATTGATGACTGACTATCGGCCACATTCATAGCTGCGAAAAATTCTCTCACGTTATCTCATGCCAGCAAGACCATCCCTTAACTATCTGCCTGCCGTAGAATTCCCAGATTGCATGGCTCAGTTGAGGCCCATGTACCCCCCAGGCTTTGGTTCACTTTTATTACCACTTAAGTGCCATCTAACCATCCAATTCGTGGGCTTTGGAAAATTACCAGTAATTAAATATCATTAAATATGACATCAATATGACATCATGATACAATGCTTGCCGCAAACAATCTTAAAGTTTGATATCGTGAGAAAACCCCGAGTGCCTGGGTTTATCTGGCTACCCCAAAATCCCAAGATCCCATCTGCCATGAAATATCCCCAAAGTCCCCCATGATATCCCTAGAAAATCGTATCCCCAATGGATCTAAGTACCAAACGGCGATATCTTGACCACAAGAAATCCAATGAAGTGTTGGAACATGTTTATATATAGAAATCCAACAGGGTCGGTTCCGTACAGCACGTCACAAAGAGTACCCCGGGCCATTTTGCAAAGCGATTGCAAATGCTTTCGCGAAACAGTTTTGTAGGATTGTCCAGCGCAGGTTGTATCGAACCCCTGCTGCTGCTCATCCAGCCCAGGACGAGTGGATCTCTTCTGCGGCTAAGGCAAGCGAATGTATCGCCACTGCGCACTGGCTGCCTGACTTTCAAGACTTGTAATTCATGCAAGCCAACGAGCTGCAAGGGATGAGACCCTTCGAATGCTGGAAATTGGAAAAAATGGAAATATATCATTAGATCCCCATTTATCCCGGATAAGTGTATCCCCACTAGGAATCAAAACACCTGCCCTGGCGCCATCCCATCCTCGTCGATCGCCCGCCCGACGCAAGGGGCTGGGGGAGCCCATCACCAGGGCATGCACGCGGCAAGGGCTGGCCTGGTGCTTTTTCGCGGGTTTCCCCCTGATTTTTCGATGGGATCATCATGGAAAATCCAGAACTATTCATGGAACATGGACATAAAAAAAAACTTGATGAATTTGACATAACTTGACAATGAACAACATTTTGGAAATCCATCATAGATTCAATGGGAAAAATGGTTGGGAAACATGTTTCAAAAGGGGAACATCTAGAGATAAAATCAAATTGTGAGTTATCCATGGCCAGGTTAAATTATATAATTACCAGATGGTACACCAAACAACCATCCTCGTAATTCATGGCCAGTCTCCAGATCATCCATCCACACTAACTTTGCAGAAGGAGAGTGACACTTTGGATTTTTTCAAATCTGGTCACATGTGAGAGATTGCGAGAGATTCAATACCCAACATCGACGACCCACATTGGCCTCCTAGCAAAATACCCCAGTCGTTTGGGACAGTTTATGAAACTGAACCAGTCTGCCATGTCAAAAAAAATGGAAAAAAGGATAGGTGATCACATCCACATTTTTTTAAGCTATTAAACCTACTCGAAATGTTGTTGGATATCCGTTTGTTGATAACACGGCCTGGTGCAAATCCCACCTGGCGAGAGAGGTCATTCTGGAACACCTTAGTGGTACAGTGCAAACCGCTCAATCAGGGGCAATTTTTCCCACTCATCTCCAAGAATATTCGAGCCGTTTGAACCAACCATTCCAGAATCATTCATTGAAAGATGTAAAGACAGTGTATCCAACTTCCTCCCAAAACATACGTCCTGGGTCCTGTATCATATATCGATCCAGAAGGGATGGAACGTCGCAATACATACGCAAAGCTAGTGGGCAACCAGTCGTCTGCAAGTCATGCAATACTGTATACTGTCGCATCTACCATTTTAGCAAGCTGCGGCTTGCGTGGAACCGGATTGGAACAATGCCCTCAAAATGACTAAGGTGTGGCTGAATTAAGGGGTAGCGGTGGACCCACAAGCGTGAAATCTGCCACTTGTCGGAGTTGAAAAACAAATATCCGACGGTTGGTTTCGGCTTATCCCAAGATAAACGTTCATTGGGGATCAACTCAAAAAGGGTTAGGCAATGAATCCATCAACCATAAAACATTTTTCCTGCTTTATCATCATCACCAACACCACCACCACCACCACCATCATCATCATCATCATCATCATCAATCTAAGAAAACAAGTAGAACCCGCCGCACGAGGCGGGTGCCGGAAGTTTCCAGCAGCAAGGAATGAGGATTGAAAGACGAGTTTTGCCTATAGGAGCTGGAGTGAAGCCTCACATGTTCTCAACTGTGTTCTGTGAATTCGTCCTCATCTTGCCTCACCACCTCTCAGCTCTCGCAGCTCTTGCCAAACCATCTCAGTTCGTCTCAATTCTTCCCACAATTCTTCTCAACAGCTCTCAAACTTTCTTATCCCTTCCCAACTCAGTTCAACTGTTTTCACCTCTTCCCACCTCTTCTCAATTCTTCTCAACTCGTCTCAACTCTTCTCACCCCTCGCCACCTCTTTTCAACCCTTCCCACCTCTTCTCACCTCCGCTCAGCTCATCTCACCTTTTTCTCAATTTTTTTCACCCCATGTCAACTCTTCTCATCTCTTGTCAACTCTTCTCCGCTCTTCTCACCTCTTCCCACCTCTTTCTTTTCACAGGGGTGTTTTACACGGAAACTTTTACACAGAGCACGTTTTTACACAGATATTTTTTTAACACAGAGAAACCTTTACGCAGAGCAAAACCTTTACGCAGAGATGTTTTTACACAGAGCACGCTTTTAGACAGAAAAAAATAACAACGATCAAATTTTTGCACAGATTTTTTTTTTTTATGTAGCAGTTCCAATGCGATCTAGCAACAGTGAATTGCAAAACAAAAGAATCGCAACACATTACTCAAAAACAAGTAGTTTTTATGCAACCATTTCAATGCACAAAATGCCCCAACAAATGCAGACTAGCATAGCACAGCGTCAACAAAAAGAGACGAACAGTCACCTAGACAAAAAACGACAACGCCCGCAACTGTCGCGCAAGCGAGCCAACTTGTCTCCGCGCCGGAACGTCCGTTTACCCGAAAAAACAAATGTTTCGTACAAATCCTGTCATTCAAATCTCATCCTTGAGGTAGCAGTTCCTACGCGATTTCCCTGAAACTCTGCTCTAATCTGGTATTTTTTTTTCTCTGGTCTTTGCGACTCCTCTCTAGGCTACTGAAATCTACTCTGCTCTTCTCCTCTCTACTCTATACTCGTCTCTACTCTACCTCTACTCTACTCTACTCTCCTCTCCTCTCTGCTCGAATCTCCTCCCCGCTGCGTTTCTCTACAACTGTCTTGTGTCAAGAAGATGCCAACTGGACTTGCTGATCTTTTGAGCTACTTCTCTACTTCAGGGACATGCCAACTGGACTTCATGATCTTTGGAGTTACTTCTCTACTTCAGGAACGTGCCAACTGGACTTCATGATCTTTTGAGCTACTTCTCTACTTCAGGAACGTGCCAACTGGACTTAATGATCTTTTGAGCTACTTCTCTACTTCAGGAACGTGCCAACTGGACTTAATGATGTTTTGAGCTACTTCTCTACTTCAGGGACATGCCAACTGGACTTCATGATCTTTGGAGTTACTTCTCTACTTCAGGAACGTGCCAACTGGACTTGCTGATCTTTTGAGCTACTTCTCTACTTCAGGGACATGCCAACTGGACTTCATGATCTTTGGAGTTACTTCTCTACTTCAGGAACGTGCCAACTGGACTTGAATGATGCTTTTGAGCTACTTCTCTACTTTCATGGAACGTGCCAACTGGACTTCTCTGGATCTTTGGAGCTACTACTCTACTTCAGGAACGTGCCTACTTCATGGACTACGGAACGTGCCAACTGGACTTAATGATCTTTTGAGCTACTTCTCTACTTCAGGAACGTGCCAACTGGACTTAACTGGGACATATGATCTTTGGAGCTACTTCTCTACTTCAGGAACGTGCCAACTGGACTTAATGATCTTTTGAGCTACTTCTCTACTTCAGGAACGTGCCAACTGGACTTCATGATCTTTGGAGCTACTTCTCTACTTCAGGAACGTGCCAACTGGACTTAATGATCTTTTGAGCTACTTCTCTACTTCAGGAACGTGCCAACTGGACTTAATGATGTTTTGAGCTACTTCTCTACTTCAGGGACATGCCAACTGGACTTCATGATCTTTGGAGTTACTTCTCTACTTCAGGAACGTGCCAACTGGACTTGCTGATCTTTTGAGCTACTTCTCTACTTCAGGGACATGTCAACTGGACTTCATGATCTTTGGAGTTACTTCTCTACTTCAGGAACGTGCCAACTGGACTTCATGATCTTTGGAGCTACTTCTCTACTTCAGGAACGTGCCAACTGGACTTAATGATCTTTTGAGCTACTTCTCTACTTCAGGGACATGCCAACTGGACTTCATGATCTTTGGAGTTACTTCTCTACTTCAGGAACGTGCCAACTGGACTTAATGATCTTTTGAGCTACTTCTCTACTTCAGGAACGTGCCAACTGGACTTAATGATGTTTTGAGCTACTTCTCTGCTTCAGGGACATGCCAACTGGACTTCATGATCTTTGGAGTTACTTCTCTACTTCAGGAACGTGCCAACTGGACTTAATGATCTTTTGAGCTACTTCTCTACTTCAGGAACGTGCCAACTGGACTTAATGATCTTTTGAGCTACTTCTCAGAAACGTGCCAACTGGACTTCATGATCTTTTGAGCTACTTCTCTACTGCAGGAACGTGCCAACTGGACTTAATGATCTTTTGAGCTACTTCTCAGAAACGTGCCAACTGGACTTCATGATCTTTTGAGCTACTTCTCTACTGCAGGAACGTGCCAACTGGACTTGATGATCTTTTGAGCTACTTCTCTACTTCAGGAACGTGCCAACTGGACTTAATGATCTTTTGAGCTACTTCTCAGAAACGTGCCAACTGGACTTCATGATCTTTTGAGCTACTTCTCTACTGCACGAACGTGCCAACTGGACTTGATGATCTTTTGAGCCACTTTTCTACTTCAGGAACGTGCCAACTGGACTTAATGATCTTTCTGTGAAAGTCTGTAACTCGGAGTTTCTCCACGAAACCTTTGACAATGTCTTCATCAACATCTTTATCGATATCTTAATATATATATATATAATATATATATATTATATTTATACATAATATATGTGATTATGCATGTGTATATCGTATGTATACATCATTTTCCCCATGTTGCCCCAGTATCATCATCATGTTTATTGCATCATCTAACCCTGGCATGCTGAGATGTCGGCCACCTTGGCTCCAGAACGCAAGCTTCGAAGCTCTCGGACCTGGCACCTGCCACGTTTTCGCAGGGAGCTGGAATGGAAACTCAAAAATCACGGGAAAATCCGTGAATATGAAATAATGGGGTATTAATTGGTATTAATGGACTATCCCAATATAATATACCACGAATAGATTCCATGAAACAATAATGAAGTAATATAATATGGAAATATATGGAAGGTTTCCTGAAATGAAATGTACTCCCAACTCATCCAAATTCGACCACTTTAGTATTGAACCCATGGTGACTTGGGGATCCCCCATTTCAACCCCCCCATATATTGAACCAAAGAATCACTTGGAATTAGTGAATGGTGAACTAAAAATGGATTAAGAATATACGACTAATGGAATGACATTTATGAATAGACAAACGGAATGATTAAGGATAAGATTTTTTTTGAATCCAGTGCAAGTAAGATGATATACTCACCTGGAATATCCTGGAATGGAGTATGTTTGGACCAAATAATCACCAGCGGTTCACTACTGGTTTGGGCCTTTGGGCTGTTACAATCCCAGGATTTGCCTATAATTGAAGGGATTATCACTACGGTAAGATACCCTCTCTGCGCCTCGCCGGACCCGAACAGAATGGACTGGCTCTATGGGCCCGCTGGACCCGAACATTATGCTGTCAAAGTCAAATATACCAGACGTGTCAGATAGAATGGCAAACAACATGTCAGATAGCATGTCAGACAACATGTCAGAATATGTGTCAGAATTTATGTCAAATAGAATGACAGATAGAATATCAGATCTGATGCCAGATAATACTCGAGATAAAATGGCAGACAGAATGTCGGAAAATATGCCAGATAAAGTGTCAGCTAGAATCAGATAGAAAATCAGCATATGTGCCAGATCAATGTATATGCCAGATAAAATGTCGATTCAGAGAAAGCAAATTCTGTTGGACCCCAGGAAATACCAGCAAAGAAAGGAACATATGTGTTCGCTGGAAAATATGTCTGGACAATATCAAAAACATGTCGCAGATTGGAACAAAACATTAGACAAATCCTAGAATCTGCAGAAAAATAAAATATTTTTCCTCGATGTTCCAGGTCCGGGAACCCTCCAAAAAAAAGAGAACAAGGGGAAACAAGGATGATTTCATGCTAGCCTCAGAACAAGGGGACACCAGACTTTACTTACGCAGGAAAGCAAATCATGACACACTCGCAACACAAATGGCAATGTCACGCAAAAAATTGTCATGCAACATAATTTCATTTGGGGCACGATTGTTGAGCACATGCACAGTTGTTGTGTGCCGCCATACTCGGCACCTCAATTCTTCCTCTAGGTGGTCGGCTGCATCGAACTCCTGACACGTCCCCGACATAGGCCTCATCATTTCCGGCCTTTTGAAGAGCACACCGGCATTTACTATGATTTTAGGCTGCACTTTGTCAATGCCATGACCACCACTGGCTAAAGGTCAGCTAAAACTGTATAATATACAGTCTTCATATATATGTCACGTGTCTTCATATGAATATATATATATATATATTATTATTATATTATTATTATATTATTATTATTATATTATTATTATTGTTATTATTATTATTCAAAGGAAGTTTAGGGGGAGAAACTTCCGTGTTACGGACTTTTAGAATGTCAGGGAAAGAGTTAGTCAAAGAAAGAGTTAGTGAGGGAAAGAGTTAGTTAGGGAAAGAGTTACTTGTAACTTTTAGACTGTCAGGGAAAGAGTTAGTGAAAGGAAGAGTTAGTTAGGGACAGAGTTAATTTTAACTTTTAGAATTCAGGGAATGAGTTAGTCAAAGAAAGAGTTAGTGAGGGAAAGAGTTAGTCAAAGAAAGAGTTAGTTAGGGAAAGAGTTAGTTAGGGAAAGAGTTAATCAGGGAAAGAGTTAGTCAAAGAAAGAGTTAGTGAGGGAAAGAGTTAGTTAGGGAAAGAGTTAATCAGGGAAAGAGTTAGTCAAAGAAAGAGTTAGTGAGGGAAAGAGTTAATTGTAAATGACATCTTCAAGTTGGATTTTTGAAGGATGTCTCGCACGAAATGCGTTTTTGAGAGATAGCAGATGCACGAAAACCCTATGTTTTTCCATACAAAGTCCGTCCCTGAACCTCGATGATCTACCTCTGCGGTGCGACGGTTGCGAGACGGTCTCGTGTGTGGTCGGATCATGGCCATGGGCGGATCATGGGCGGATCATGTTCGGATCGGTTCCGCATTGTAAATGGGGTTTCACCTGTGTTTCGTGCATGTGCGGTCGACAGAATTCCATTGTGATTTGCAACTGTAGGATCGTTCCCGCAATGTAAATGGCATTGCAAGTGGTGCTGGTGGAGGAGTTGCCGATGGAGTTTTGAAGGAAGTCTCGCACGAAATGCGTTTTTGAGAGATAGCAGATGCACGAAACCCTATGTTTTTCTATACAAAGTCCGTCCCTGAACCTCGATGATCTACCTCTGCGGTGCGACGGTTGCGAGACGGTCTCGTGTGTGGTCGGATTATATGGCCATGGGCGGATCATGTTCGGATCGGTTCCGCATTGTAAATGGGGTTTCACCTGTTTTTTGTGCATGTGCGGTCGGCAGAATTCCATTGTGATTTGCAACTGTAGGATTGTTCCCGCAATGTAAATGGGATTGCAAGTGGTGCTGGTGGGTGAGTTGCCGATGGAATTCCATTGTGATTTGCAACTGTAGGATCGTTCCCGCAATGTAAATGGGATTGCAAGTGTTGCTGGTGGATGAGTTGCCGATGGAATTCCATTCTGCTTTGCAACTGTAGGATCGTTCCCGCAATGTAAATGGGATTGCGGTTTGCAGCTCAGTCTTTGCAGATCGCATTGTAGTGGCTGCGTCAAGGTTGCTTCCTGCTGTGGCTGCATGCGTAATACTATTGTCTTTTGCAGCAGGACTTCGTAAATCGTATTGGAGTGGCTGCATGAAGGCTGCGACAGTGATTTGTCAGCATATTTTCTCCATTTTGGCGCTAGTGATTTTCCTTCTAAAAATCCTTTTAAAAAGTGCTTCAAAATCGTTTTTTTTTCGCTCTGGCGTCGAGATCCGGTTTTGGAGCTACAATTTCCGACGCCGTTGCGCGTAGTTCTATTGTGTTTTGCAACTCAGTCTCTGCAGATCGCATTGTAATGGCTGCGTCGAGGTTGCTTCGTGCTGTGGCTGCATTCGTAATACTATTGTCTTTTGCAGCTGGATCTCGTAAATCGTCTTGGAGTGGCTGCATGAAGGCTGCGAAATGGATTTGTTAGCAGATTTTCTCCATTTTGGCACTAGTGTTTTTTTTGTTGCACGTAGGTTTAGAGCAGTGGGAAGTGTGGGGCGTAAAGAGTGCAGTGTGAAGTGTGAAGTGTGAAGAAAGCAGTGGGAAGTGAAAAGTGTGAAGTGTGGAGTGTGAAGTGTGGAGTGTGAAGTTTCAGTTTGGAGTGCGAAGAGCGCAGTGTGAAGTGTGAAGTGTGAAGTGTGAGGTTTGGAGTGTGAAGGAAGCAGTGAGAAGTGAGAAGTGTGGAGTGTGAAGTGTGAAGTGTGGAGTGTGAAGTGTGAAGTGTGGAGTGCG
>CAMXCT020001063.1:117324-183408 GCA_947184155.2 Cladocopium goreaui
TAGATCCCAACTCCAGAAAATGGGTGTTTTTATGTGGTCCCTTTGGCATTTGATAAATATTCCGTTGCATAGGTGCATATGCCTACAAACATGTCTTATCAGTCTTATCAAATATGTTGATAGAATATCTGTTGGAGGACCAGAGGTGTCCAGTGGATGTTCTTCATCCCATGTATATCATGTATATAACGGTCCCCCAGCCATCCCCAACCCCCCCTACAAGTATAGTATGGTTCATTATGATCAGAGGGTGGAGCTCGTCTGCATTCATATCTGATACATGATCAATTCTTGTCGGTTACACCTAGCCGATGAACAATCCCGCTTAAAGGCTTAAATCCATGGTATATCTTTGGATATAAAGTAAAGTCGGGGGTCATACACTTCTACCAGGTTTAATCAACCTCATGGGACCCGATGTTTTTTGTGCTGATTGACCCTTCCCATTTTGAAGTGGACATAGCTAGAGCATCCGTTGAGCCCTCCTGACCCCCGACATCCTCCGCACTTCGCGCACGGTTCGCGAGGTCAAAGAGCTCTTGCTCAGCAGCACGCCGAACCTGTGGGCATTGCTGGTGGCGTTTCCTAAAGTCACTTGATTCAATGCACGGGTGTGTTTCAGGGAAAACCAACAAAAATCTTCAAGAAACCATCCTTTTTGCCCAAATTCTACGAGGATCCTGCAGATTTTCCCTTAGCGAATCTTTACCTTCAAGGATTGATGGTCTTCTGGAATGCCATGTTCCCTACGATTCCACTGAAAAAAACGGCCTCCACCAGCGCTTGGATGAATGTAATCGGTTATTTTTCATGGCAAGCTATATCTTCAGCATTCTCCAGCAGCATCCCCATGGTTGCTGGGTGAACTTGTCATCATTAATAGTCAATAGTCATTTCGATGACCAGCCGCTTGTAATCGGCTAATCTCTATATTTGCAAATGGCTCCTATATGCCCCGCGTCAATATCAATCCATTGTCTACATATACCCCACTTGCCTGCCTCGTTCTTGCTGTGCAAAATATCTTTGGTGTAAATTGCCCCCCCCTTTTTGACGACATAATGGCGCTGGCATCTTTCGGATACATTGGTTTTGACACACCCGATGTGTTTGACCCCCACTCCTACACACAACTAAATGATCAAATCTTCATCATATGTGTGTGCGTGTGTATAATTAAGTATATATGCATGATACTGATATATTGATGGTGATATATTGATATAGAGCTGGTCATTTGCACCTAGTTATTGGAATTACTACTACTACTACTACTACTACTGCTACTACTACTACTACTACTACTACTACTACTACTACTACTATTACTACTACTACTGCTGCTGCTGCTACTACTACTACTACTGTTAATGTGGTCATTACATGTCACTACTATAGTGATCATTACTATTATGATGATCAATTATGTATATGTATGTTAAGATCCATCATATGTGGTCAAACAGTTGTTTCTATACCACATTCTTTGACCCCTCATCTGTGATTGCTAGCAATATGACTATGATCACTGTTACTATCACTATTATTACTATTATATGAAGGCCCATATATATATGTATATATAAAGGTTTCGGCTGACAGAAGGGTGCCCTCTCGACTGTTCAGTTCCGTGACCCTAGCGATCCTTTCGCGGTGTTGGTGGGCAGTGGATCGCGGGCGCTGTGGATTCTTCGCAGCGGCCTATTTGCTCATCTACCTGGACAAGTCCGTGTTCTTCCTCTTCAACATTTGGGACTTTGTCATCTTCCCTAAGGTTTTCTCCTTGGGACGGGTTCATCTGGTGCACTGCCTAAAACCAGATCAAAGCATTATTTGGCATCTATAACATTGGATTGATCTCTGCAAGCACGGGGCTTGCACACTGATCTCTGGTGGTATTTGCTTCAATTTATGCTTCTTTTGATTTTTCTGGCGCTTGTTCATTTGACTTTCGCCCAGAATTACAGCTGCTCTTCGGCGGCGTCAACGCCGACTGCGGGCGAAAGCCCGCTTGGATTGGCATTTGCACCGCCGTGGCTTTCGTCGGCTTACGGTGGACAAGATCAAGCAGCTGATTGCTACCCTACGAGGACATCATTCACGGGATCCAGGTCTTATTGCCCGTCTACGTGCAGAGATGGACAAGCCGGACCCTTGGAGATGCAGATTTTGTATGCGCCTGGTCAAGGGCAGATCGGGACAATGTGGAGGTTGCTGGAGATACTGGTCACAATGCAACGACTCGAGCTATGTGCATCAGCAGCCACGGCAATCCCAACATCAACATGGAGGTGCATACACAGCAGGCTGGCAAGAATGGAACGACCATCAATGGCAAGAGGCAGGTCCGTGGGCTTCCGGAAGAGCCAAGTCCCCACGGAAACGCACTCAAAGCCCAAGGCAACGTGTGCAAAAGCAGTTGCAACAAAGTTCCAAGGGAGATGTGAGCAAAGGAAAAGGCAAGGGTTCCAACAAGGGCTTTGCTGGTCCCCCTTCCACCCAATGGCTTACACCGCCCTCATTGCCAGCTTCTATGGTGCCTTCATCGACGGAGGCTTCCTCAGTGAATGCCCCAACAGCATCAATGCCCTCAATGCAGCCTTTCCCCAAGCCTGCGATCAGCAAGGACGAGCAGGAACTGCATTCGCTGCGGCACATGTACAAGGAAATCAAAAGCAAGTCCAATTTGCCGGAGGACATCAAGAAGGTGGTCCTTGCGACAGAAGCGACAGTCCGAAAGGTAGACGCCAAGACCCACAGCCAGTTGGTGTCGCAGTTGAACAACATGCGAAAGAAGCTCTCAGAGATCGACGAACAATGGGAATCTTATCGACAGCAGTGGGCAGATTACCTCGACAAAGCCACTCAAATGTGGATGTCACATGTGGAGGAGTTCGAGCAAGGAGAGGCCCGGTTTGCAGAAAGGCGTGGAGAAGCGCTTCGCAATCTTCAAACCACAAGGGAAGCTCTCCACGACGCTCATCAGAGGACGATGGGACAAGATGTCCTCGCATCGAACGACATAGATTCAGCTCAGGAAGCTTTGGATGCTACTATGACTGTGGGCGAGAACGACTCCACAGGGATGCAGACAAGCTTTGCCCAGATCAAAGAGAACCTCAATGGTGTGGTGCAGCAGGTTCGCAACACTATCGAGGAGAAGATCAAGAAGCGAGAGCGCTCAAGATCACGTGGACATCAGGGCGATGGCAGTGGAGATCCTCCAGATGTCGAAGTTGTGGAACCCGCCGACAAAAAGGTTCGGGATTCCAATTAGCCCCATGTCTCCCAGCGTCGCTTGGCGAGGTCTTTCCAGAGTGTGTTACATCTGGGAGAAGAGACACGGGGCGGAAGAAAGACAGGTTTTGCAAAGTGTCCTTTTGGCCCATCATTGACTTTGAGGGAGTTGTCACTGCTGAGTCCTGTTCCCTTTGCAATTTCTGGTCGGAATCTGATGATTTTCATCGTGATCGTCAGAGACATCCTTTTCCTTATTGCCATTCAGTTTTGGAAGAACCTGATTTTCACAGTGTTTGGGAAGCGCGAGATTCAGCACTCCTATTACAAGAATCGCTGCAATCGACAGCCTTTGATGTCCAATTCGACACTACGCGAAAGACTTGGACAATGGACACCTCAGCGGCAGTCCTTGGAATGACTGACGGAGCAATTCCACCAGTCATGCAATCAAGAATCAATGATGCTTGGCATGATGTTCCATCGAGCTGGCCGACATCAGATGGACCACCTCATGGACAAGATCCAAATGAAAATCCATTCTTCTTGCTCCAAGACCTCTACAATGAGTTTCTCAACAATGGCCTAGTGGATGGGCCCAGCCTTGCAGATGCCATACATTTGCGATCCTGGTATATTCACCATGTGCATCATAGTCAATGTCTAACTTCAAGGATTCTTGAACTGGACGGTCATTGGAGCACTTGGGCGAGAGACTTGGCTGCCGGTTGGGCAGATCTTGTCAGACCGGATGAAGGCCTCGCTTTCTTCGTTTGTCATCCTGATCCTCCACGCGCCAACGGTCATTATGAGCTTTATTTTGATCTGATTTTGGTACAGGGCATGGATTTCCCAGCTTGGGCTGGTTTGATCACTGTTCTTCGGGCAGAGGACCACATGGACAGGGCTGATTTTGCACTTGCAGCCTCTTTGCCCAGATATGTCAGTGGACAACACCTTGCTGCCCAAGCCAATCAGATTCAACAATGCCATTTGCGCGGTTGCAGGATTAGCTATGGACGCCAATTGATTCCCTTCAACTTTGACCCGGTCCATGAGATGACCAATGGAGACTTTTTTCTCATCAAGCCCGAGCGGAGCCGCCCAATTGGGTCTATGCAAAATGACGGACAGCAGGCAGACAATCAATTGGATTATGAGGATGAAGCACAAGAACATGACCTTCAACATGACAGAGCTTCAGACAGCAGGTCCCAGTCTTCTGCTGGCACCTGGTCTCAAGCGGTGCACATATATCGTCTTGGTCATCTTGCGATTTTTGGTCACCTCGACTGGAGCTCCTACCACACTGCCCTACGTGATGTGGTGCAGATTTCACGCATTCCCAGAAATTCCTGCGTTGGTTTTCATTATGTGCAAGTGCGGCTGCCCGGTCATCAAGATGGGGAAGAAGCCATTATATTGCAACACATTGATGACATAGCGACAGGATCCCTGGAAAAGCTGGTGATCATTGACATTGTCTTTCACACCAACACCTTGTCGCGTGGAGTCCCTGACAGAGCCAACACCGTTAGGGAAGTCTACAAAGTGCAGCATCTCATGGCTCGCAGTCACCTTTTGGCGTTGACGCATGTGGATGCTTATTGCACTTGGAGACAGGACCAATGCATAGTTCGTTTCAATGATCAACTTTGGGCACCGGGTGATCCTCGACTGTTGCCAATTGATCATGGAGCCTTTTTTCAGATTCAACTGCCACCGCCCCCAAATCCGGATTGGGATATCGGCTTGGCTGTCAGAACGATCCAGGAAACTGGCGACATCCTTGACTTCCCGGAAGCTGGTCAGCTTGCCACAGCCATCTTGGAGGGGAGTATTGATGGCAACCGTAGAGCTTTTGGAGAAGGTTCTGTTGATGGAGCACGACTTGTCACTTGCAAGTGCAATGAGGATGATGCAGATATTCCTGAGGACATCGACATTCCCATGATGCTCCCACCAGGAACGAGCCTGCGTGGGCCTCGACCATCTCATGATGGTGCTTTTGACTGGCTTGAAGATTTGGTTGCAGTTTTTCGACAGGAGGCAGAAGCGGAAACGATTGAAGGAAGTCCTCTTCTTTATGTGCAAACATGGTACATCCACCACCGTCGACACAAACGCTGCCAATATCCTCGCTCAGTGAGATTGGATGGCGCTATCATTGGATGGATTGAAGAGTTGCGACATGCTTGGAGTGATGTCATGGACAGAGGCTTGCCTTTCGCTATTCATGTCGTCAAGCCGAGGCCACCTCAACCAAGATGGCAATCATTTGCATGCCATATCATCCTGGTACAAGCTCCACAACCTCATTGGGTTGCGGGAGTTGTTACTACACTTCTGGAAGGTCCTGATCGTGATGCCATCATGCAAGCGGCTGCTTCTTTCCCTGACTTAGTGAACAAGCCTGCTGTCATTGAAGCAGTGCAGCTGCAACCACAATGCGATCTCCGTAGATGCTCGGTGACAGCTGGTGGGCTGCCTGTTCATCTGATCTTGCAATCAGAGCTTCACAATGGTTTCAACGTTTGCATCAGAGTGGCCTCTGCTTTGGGGCTGGAGCAGCGACCACTACAACCCGGGTCTGCACCAGATCATATTGACCACTTTGATGATGTTGTCTTTATGCAAAGAAGCCGGAGCACTCCAGTGATTGCGAGCTCTTCGATTGCACCAGGGACCAATTGCCCGGAGCCCTTTGTTTTCAACCCGAATGCCCATGTATTTGTTCCGGGCCAAATCCCGATTGAAGGAATGGATGAATTTACACAAGACCTACACCGGATATGGCTTGAAGAGTCATTCAGCTGGGAAGGTGAAACACCAACTTGTCTTTTCACCACGTGGATGGTAGATCACTCTGGAGCTTTTCGTCACTGCACAAGACCAAGAGACATTCGCCTTGGTCCGGATTTTGCAGCTTGGGAAACCCAGATCAGGCGAGTTTGGGCGGATGAACTTGTGGGAAATCCTTCGCTTGAATATCACATTGTCAGCCCCACTCCACCCAGACTGGAGCGTCAGGCGGTTGGTCACATCATTGTTATTCAGCATGCAGATGAAGCGCTTGTCACGAGCCTGGTCTCAATCATTGACAGGACGTTGCGTGGGCAAAATGGAAGAGTTCAACGTATGGCAATTACCACTCCGGAGCACATCCTTCTTGACACCCTTTTGGATGTGACGGGATTATGCACAGGCATGCATCCCTGACAACTCTCCCAGAGTCTGCAGAGCTTGGTATTTTGATGAAAGACTTCGACTGCATCGCCCACTACCGGGTCGCAGTGGATATAGCATCACCCTCAACATCCACTTGCGGACCAGGCCAGGCCCAGAGGCTACCAATCTCCTGCAAGTTTCTGCAGTTACTTCATCAGGGCCCGCTGATGCCATTGAGGGTGAGCGCCTAACGCAGGGGCAGGTGGCTCACACCCCTGGGCCACCCCAGGTCCTGCAACTGGAGTCACTTCTCTACGCAGAAGGACATCCTGCTGCACATCCTTTGAGACTGATCAGAGGCCACGATGACATCCCCCCTTTGCCGACCTTCATTGAAGTTGGCAGGCCAATTACGCCAGAATCGGTTCAACAGGAACTGCAATGCTATGGCCATGACTGTGCAATTGAGCTTCTTGGAGAGGGATCTTTGGCCATGTGTTTTCCCAGGTCTTTGGCAAGAACTCATGTGGAACACTCACACTTTGTCTTCATTGAAATGCAAGATTTTGCGCCTTCGATTGATCCCGTCTTCCATCTGCATTCAGACTCCTCTCTGAAGAAGGATGACCACATTGGTATGATGCGTTTTCTTTACCAGATGGGGCATGAGAAGGCTGTAATTCTTGCAACGATTCCGCATTGCCACAACTTGACTGAAGTGCAGTTTACAGTCTCGGTTGGCACCATGGAAACCAAAGCGCAGTTGCCACAACGCCCTTCTTCTTGGCCATCTCGACAACCAACTGGTTTAGCTGGTAAGATGTATGATCCTCCAGCGGCACAAGAGAGTCCGGAGTGTCTCTTGGATTTGGGAGCGACCAGCGAGCAATTGCTTTCATTTTTTGAGCACTCCAACTTTTCTGATCTTTGCACAATCACAAAGGCATGGACTTACCAGCCACAACGGCGGAAGCCATCACCTTGTTACAACCGTTGGAGCATTATGACCGGCTCATCATCTATACTGATGGCTCCTCACATTCAGCCCATTTGCGTTTAGCACCAGAGCTTGTGGAAGAGCACCACATCCCAGATGCCTGGTCTTTCGTGGTGCTAGGTGAACAGTATGAGGAGTCCGGCAATCGTCTTGCCCTTATTGGATGGTGTGCGCATCAGGTGAGATGTTCCATTGATAGCCCTTGGCATCTTGGTTCACGGTCTGTAGGTTCATGGGTGGCTGAACGCGAAGCGTTGCTATGGGCCTTTCTTTGGAGGATCGGCTTGAATAGCCGCATTCCGACAACGTTCAGGTCGGACTCTGCAATGACGATTGGGCAGTCACGTGGCACGCTGGGAGCTCAACAACATGATGAAACATTCGAATTGCTCAGAGGATGTCATCAACTATTGGAAGCGGCACTTCCTGCAGATTGTCTGCGGGTTGAACATGTCTTTGGACACAACGCAGACCCATGGAATGACTTTGCAGATCACTTGGCCAAAAGTGAAGCCAAGGCTGGTTTCATGCTTCCACGAGGAGATCTCGATGTTCAATTCTGGCGTCCTTTGCTGCCTTATTTGTGGATGCTTTTTGGGTATCAGTATGGCATGCCTGAACATTGTGACCGGGGCCTGATCATTCCGGCACCGTCATTACCAGCTCAGCATGTGCCCAGTCACAATCCACAGCAGGAGGCAATTGTTGACATCCATTTGACTCTCAGCTTCGCGACTGCCAATGTCTTGTCTCTCTCCACTCGCCCTGATGGACATGCGGGCAAAGTGAACTATCTTCGAGAGCAATTCACTTGCCAAGGCCTCAATTTCCTTGGTTTGCAAGAGACGAGAAGTGCTGCGGGGGCTTCGCTGGTACACCATGTTTACCGACTTTGCTCAGGAAGCAACAAAGGCCATCATGGGGTTGAATTGTGGTGCAACCTGAAGCAGCCGTATGGATACATTCAAGGTAGACCTCAATACCTACACAAAAGTGACTTTGCCGTTGTCTACAATGATGACACTAGGCTGATCACGAAGATTGATGCGAGCCTACATCAATTTTGGGTCATGGTTTTTCATGCACCGCAAAGTGGACAACCTCAACGTCTACGAGAACAATGGTGGGAAGCGACACATCAACTTCTTGTGGATCATCAAGTACAAACTGATCAACTTTATGTTTGTGCTGACGCAAATGCAGCACCTGGTCCTGGTGATGGACGTCATGTTTTTGAGGAGACCTTCTCTACATCGACATCCACTCCTTTGCTGCAGACTTTTTTGTCCACATTTGATTTGTGCCTTCCCTCTACGAGTGAGATCCACTGTGGTCCAAGACACACTTGGGTCCGACCGGATGGTTCGACCTCGCATCTCATTGACTATGTCATGGTGCCAGCTGCACAATTTCAGGCTTGTTCACATTCGCAGCTTCTGGAAAACTTTGACTTGGCCAACCTGAATACAGATCACACTGCGACAGGTGTTGAACTTTCATGGTGGACCACAGTGCAGAAATGTGACGCCTCTCACGATGATGGTGGCCTGCGCTATGACAGAAACAAAATCAAAGATGGCAATCTCAACCAGATGCTGAGCAACTATCGTGTCGCGTCCTGGTCAACTGATGTGGAGACACAGACTCATGACCTGACCAAGCATATTCATGCCACACTTCAAACAGGATGCCGACGTGATCCTTCTCAGCCCAAAAAGGAATATGTTAGCTCTTTTGCGTGGGAGCTGCGACGGCAGAAGCTTTTCCATCGTAAGCAGCTGAAGACAGTGAAAGCTCTTTTGGCACGTGAAACCATTGCCCGGATCTTCTATGCATGGAAAGGAGAGAAGGGAGACCTTTGTCAGTCCTCCTTTGACTATGGCTCGACATTGAGATGCGGGCTCTTCAAACACTATGCAGGCTTTCGCATGACTTCATGGGGTTTGAAGAAGCATCTGGAAAGAGACAAGGCCTTCAAGATTTCTGAAGTTGTAGCCTCTTTCGATGCAACTACGGCAGCCTCTGAGATCCAGCACAAGATGAAGGGCTTCATTGGCAGCACAAACAAGCTACGACAAGGATTAGCACCTTTGCCAGCGGTGCGCTCCCAGAATGGTGCTCCATGCGCGTCTGCCCCTGCAGTACTGAATCGATGGATTCAATTCTTTGCTGACATGGAGGGAGGCACACGTGTGACACAGAAGGAATTGCATGATGCCTGGGTGCAGTCTTTGGAGGACATGAGCATGTCGACATGCCAAATCACGATTGCAGATATCCCCAGCCTATGCCAACTGGAGGCTGCGTGTAGAAGAGTCAAGGCTGGCAAGGCAGATGGACCAGATCGAATCCCGTCAGAAGTGTGCAAATTCTACCCCAAGGAGGCCGCCAAGTTGCTGTATGGACTCTTGCTGAAGCTGGTCACCCATGGCCATGAACCGCTGATCCACAAAGGGGGCACCGTTGTGCCCATATGGAAGGGGAAGTTGGCCAAGGGCACTTGTGAGGCATTTCGCTCAATCCTCCTTTCATCCAATCTTGGCAAAGTGATCCATAGGACACTTAGGGTCCATCAGCGCAGCATGTATGAATCCTTCCTTCATGCCCAACAACTTGGGGGACGTCAAAAAGTCCCTGTCACCTTGGGAGCCCACCAGACAAGAGCCTTTCTTCGTTGGCAACGGGCGCAAGGACACTCTACTGCGATTCTGTTTGTGGACCTACAGGAAGCATTCTATCGAGTCCTCAGACAGCTGGCTATGCCTGGGGATTTCACGGACCTTGAGCTGGCACAGCTTGCTTCGAGATTGGGTTTGGAATCTGATGTTCTACATGACTTGTGGGCGTTTTTGCAAGAACCACATGCTCTTGAGCGCGCAAGTCTCCCGGTCTCGGCTCAGCGGGCTATCCAAGCGCTCCACTCCAACACCCACTTTCAGCTGCCCAACCAGAAGGATTTTGTGTCCACATCAATGGTTACCAGGCCCGGCGATGCATATGCTGATGTGGTGTTTGGATTTTTACTCGCAAGAGTTCTCAAGGTTTTTGAGGAGGCCTTAGCAAGAGCAGATGTTCTTTCTGAAATTCCCACTCAAGATGGGCCGGCTTTCTTCAATTTGGAGGTGTCCCAGGCACCAACTTCTCAGCGCTTTCTTGGCCCGGTTTAGATGGATGACATGGCCCTCTGCCTATGGGGAGCAAGCAACGAGGGGCTGCGCCGCAAGATAGGAGTGGCATCAAGTCTGCTCCTTGACCTCTTTCGAGGACATGCCATGACGCCCAACTTGCGCCCTGGGAAAACGGAGCTCATGATCAGTCCGAAAGGACATGGGACAAGGGAGTGGCGCAAAGAGATGTATGGGCCACTTTCCAACGAGCATTTCACGGCAGTTGGCGAATATGGACCCTATCACATCCATCTTGTGACCAAGTATGTGCATTTGGGAGGAGTCTTGCATCATTCTGGAGAAGTTCGACTGGAACTGAGCAGAAGAGTCGCTTTGGCGCATCAGGCTTTCAGCAAGCATCGCAAGCTGATTTACCAAAACAGTGCGCTATCTCTGGGCAAGCGCATGGAGATCTTCAGAAGCTTGATACTGAGTCGCCTCCTTTACGGGTCTGACTCTTGGGTCTTACATGATCTCCTCACCAAGCACCGTGCACATGTCGCCATCATGAAGCTCTACAGACGGCTGCTGGGATGCGCCCATGAGGACGCCATATCAGATGATGAGGTACTCTTCCGTTTGGGCATGCCATCGCCCACGGTTCTTCTACGTCTGGCTCGACTTCGATACATTGGATCTCTTTGCAGCATTGGCACTACAGCCTGCTGGGGCCTGCTCAATGAGGATTGCAAATGGAAACAGTTGGTGGAAGACGATTTTGCATGGCTATGGCGCAACCTGTCCAACACCTGCAAATTGGGTGACCCGGCTCTACACATGAGCCGGTGGTTTGAAATTTTGGTTTGGCACCGCAGTTATTGGAGAAGTTTGCTTCGACGAACCGAAAAACATGCCATCCAGCAACATGCCTTGAAGTTTCAATGCACCCAATTTCACATGAAGATTCGTGACCTTCTTGTGGGAAATGGATTTTGGTCCCCGCCTACTGTATGTGCTCCAGAAGATGATTGCGATCGTTGCTTTGGATGCATGCATTGTCAGATTCGCTTGAAGACCAAGGGCGGAGAGGGAGCTCATATGTGTCGAGCACACAACAAAGTCAACCCGATCCGTTACTACATCTCAGGGACGCAATGCATGGCGTGTCTCAGGGAGTATCACACGGTGGGTCAGCTTCAAGCTCATCTTCTTCGCAGCGAAGAGTGCCGAGCCTACCTCCTACAACATCGCCTACGAGGCCACGCACTTCCTGGCATTGGTTCCAAAGAAGATGTGGCGAGGCATCAAAGCATGGACGGCAAGCTACCGCCCTTACAGGCGAGTGGCCCGCTGAAGCCTCAACGTGGTGGACCAGACCTCTCGCGGGTCGATTGGGATCTACACGATGAACTGGCGCTGGCTATTCTTGATGCCCAACAGCAGACTGAAGCGGTGAACCTGATGAGTCGCTTGCAACAGTTAATTCTTCAGCATGAGATTGCCTGGACCTATTGCAAGGTCACTCTTGGTGAACTTTTACAGACAGTCCAGGATGAACCACATGGATGGGACCTTCTTCCTAAAGAACATGTGATTGCGACCATTCGTGCTTTGTCTATGCAGGAGACGTGGCCTTTTTTGACAAGACCTTGCACTCCTTCAAGTTTGTCTACGCCATCTTTGGAAGACCTCGAGAAGGAGTGTGCGACTGGCTTGATCAATTGCCCTGAGGTTGAGGGTCAAAGGATTCCCCGTCCATGTGGGAGACACCAGATTGTTTTGCATGCCTTCAGTGGGAGGCGACGACGAGGGGACCTTCAATTTTACATGGAGGAGATCTTTGATCGATTCTCTGAGGGAGTGCACCTCACTGTCGTCTCACTCGACATCGTGGTTGACCGCATCCATGGAGACGTTACTTCGGAGCAGACACAGCAGTTTTGGTTCTCCCATGCTTCGAGCGGTGAGGTTGCAGCATTCCTTTGTGGTCCACCATGTGAGACATGGAGCAAGGCGCGTTTTGCCAACCCAGCTCACCAAGCACATGGACCCAGACCTGTCCGATCTGCTCAGGAGTTGTGGGGCCTTTCGTCACTCAGCCTACGTGAACTTGCACAGGTGACCGTTGGCAACCATCTTTTATGCTTTTCGCTGGAGATGTTGTTTCGTTTGGCGATTGTGGGCGCCTTGGGAGTGATGGAACACCCGGAAATGCCGGATGATGAGCACATGCCATCTATTTGGCGTCTGGACGTGATGAATTGGCTCCATCAGATGCCGGGCGTGCAGTCCTTCAGCTTCAGTCAGGGTCTTCTAGGAGCACCTTCGCCGAAACCGACGCGCCTTCTAGTCCTCAACATGGACGGCCTTATGAGCGAGCTGCGAAGACACCATCTTTGTGCTGACCTGCCGCGCAGATCGGCCATCGGCAAAGATGCCGAGGGCTTTTGGAAGACAGGGGTGCTCAAAGAGTACCCGCCGGCAATGAGTCGAGCTCTTGCCATCCAATTTTGCCGTTCACTGTCAGCTTGCCCTTTCGATGCAACGGTGCAACTCAGTGACCAATTTGTACAGCAATGCCAGGCCATGGACGTCAAAGCATATGGCCAAACCATCGGGCAGGACTTTGCACACTAGCATCTGCCGGTGGGAATTCGTATGCGTGCCGCACCGAAAGGGATCCGTGAGCATGTGCAAAAAAATGTATATATATGGTCAAATACTTATTTTTAAAATATTAAAACACATCACCAAGATCCATCATCTATGATCACTGTTACTATGACTACTATCAATATGGTACTAATAATAATGATATGACAGTTGCGAAAGTCACTACTAATCGTAATATGTATCAACAATAATAACACATAATTTTCACACATTCATATTGCATGACATCACTCTTGATTAACATCTATATTACATGAACTTACTATTGATTATATAATCGTACTAATTAAGTCTAATATTAATCATCATAGTGTTGGTTAATTACTATTGGTTTTAATCTTAATTACTATTGGTTACTCATTAATCAATACTAAGATTAATCAAACAAAAATATCATTACAACTTCAATAGTTTCCCGCCTCCAGGACCTGCATCTCCAGTTGCCGCGAGGCGGAGGCCAACACCAAGCGTCGCGAGGCGCTCTGCGGCGCTACAACGGGGGAGAAGCGTCGACAAAAACGAGTTACTAGGTTTTTGTTTCTGTGGAACAAGATGAAAAAAAGGCAAACAAATGCACACATATTGGTGTTGTCAATGAATTTCATGATTTTGTTGATGGTTTTTAATGCAAATCCCCTATCTTTTTGGGTTGATTAATGGGATAGAAGAAGATGCGAATGTGTCAATCGGAGACGAAGTCTCTCAGGGATCCGCTTTGAATCATTGGAATGAAAGAATCTTTGCAAATAGAAAGGAAACCATACGAAACCATCAAGAAGGAAGGTGGAAGAAGATCCGATGCTACAAATAACGGTTGCATCAAGCTATTGGAATTGAATGGAATTGAGATGAATTTAGGTACAGTATCCAACCCAGCACCATGAAACATCAAACGATAGGAAAGGTAAACGATCCACAGTGACAGGTTCAGTGAATGGATTTGGACGAAGCAATACACAAAAACCTCCGTCATGTTGGAATGCACCAAGGCAACAATAAGTTTCATGGGCATTGGGATTGAGCCTGAAATGAAACAGAGAAGTACAGTGGGCGCTGGAGGTCCACTTAATTTAGCGATGTTTCATCTAAAGCTAGTAGTAAGAGGAGCAGCATTCGATCTGGTGATGCAACACTGCAAATTTCTAGTCCCTCTCTCTTTGGTGCAATGCCAGTTGACTGCTTGGCTACACTTGGGAAAACTGCCAGCAAGGACATATATGCGGGTGTCTGACGCTCCCCACCTTTCTTAAATCAATTTGTCATTGGCAAAAAGCTGGAAGCTTAAAACCCCTCAGTTCAATGGGACTCTTCCTTCTTCGTCTGCCTTCTCTTGCAGGGCAACGTCTTGCAGAACGCTGACAACCCTAGAAACTGAAAAGTCAAGTCCCACGCCCTCACACACTTGCCATGTGAGAAATTCAGCTCTTTGGATCATCTTTAACACTCCACTATCCAGATCCATCCCGTAGTTGAAGCTATAGCATCTCATATCGTGACCTCCCTGCCTCATCTTGGTTATTTGGCGCTACGCGGGCAGCGCTAGGGTTCTCCTGCAATGATCCAGGTATGGGTCAAGCATGGTCAAGCCATGTTTTCAGAGCCCCCAGTCTCAGCAGAATTCTATGGAACATGCCATCAAGCCATATCAAGCCACCAAAAACCATGTGCTGAATATGTTTCAACAGATTTCAACACTTCGTGTGTCTTAACATGAGACGAAAAAAACAGGCTCCGGACGGATGACTTAATAGTCTCTTGCTCCCTGTGTCAAACGTCAGGCCCGTCAGGCTGCAAAAAATGTCTGCGCTCACAGGATGTCAGGCTGCAGAAGTTCACCATGCAAGGGATGTCTCGAAAATCTCGAAATGCCCACAAGATCAAACTGCTTCGCCATTCGTAAATTGGACAGCTGCAGTCCCTAAATGGACAGCGAAAGCACCAGTTTGCTCTTGGATGTTGCCACGGCACAGAGCTTGGACAGCTTCGAATGAATTCACCGTTGGATCAACGCCTAAATGTGTGTCTGTTGGCTACTGTACTGAAGATATTAACCAGCTTTGGGGTAGCGCTCCTCAGTGGATTGGGACCTCCTTGAGGTGGAAAACGAATTGCCAGTGATTCCCATTGCTCTCCCAATTTTGATATGAGAGAAGCCTTTCTGATTCAATGCCAAGAGGTAAACTATGGAGATAACTGAGATAACTATGGTAAAATTATGTAAACTTCCGATTAAGATGTACCTGTATATTCAGGGTTAGTGATTGAAGCTGGCCCGCTGTATCTCCTGCCAAGCCTTTGGAACTGCCAGCGCTGCGCGGGCGTTCTCCTGGCAGTCGTCGCTTCAGGACATCATTTTGGGGCTCTGAAAATGGACCCCAAAATTCCACAGGAATTGCCCAATTCAGATCATCATTTTGTTTTATTCCACGGGTTCATCAAACGAATTCAAACGATCATCATTTTGTTTTGAGATGTTTTGAGGCAATTCATGGTATCGGTATTTTCAGACAGACTGATTTTGCAGGGGATGGACCTGTTTGCAAGGGTCAAGTCTTTCTCATTGCCTGGCTTTGCGACCACTTTTCATGAAAGTCATAAAAGTATTCGAAAGGAACTACAAAATTGAGCGTATCAAATCACCTCAGATCTTTTGTATTGCCAGTTGTAGAAGGTCTAAAGCCCCAGGAATAGTGGTCAGGACCTACAGGCAAACATATTTGGCTCCATCACGATCAGGCCTTTGAGCCTCTAACGATGTTCAAAATGGATCAGACTAGTAGCAATTATGAATAGCTATCTTACATATCCTTACATTGGTTTCATGGTTTCATGGTGGTCATTAAATAATGAGAATCAACAAACATGATGAATATGTTATTACGATAATATCCTATGTATATATATATATATATTAAATGTCATTAATATGATCAAAACAAATCATAATTACTATACATATTACTACTATAATTAATCATCACGATCATCACCTGCAAATCTCGGACGCGCAGCTGCCTTGGAGTCCTTGGCAGGCGCGCCCGGTGCCTCAGTGACGACATGTCCAGGAAGATTTACGCATAGCCAGTCTGTATGTATCTATACAGTATCTGATTGTATATTATATATTATATGTGACTATTAATATACATATATGTATTATATATAGCATTATTGTATCTCTCTCTATATCTGTATATACTATAATTAACACATACATATAATCCCATCCGCCTAATGTTGGTCCCAACCAGCGTGATTTCATCCCCACCATGGTGACTCTGGGGCCATGACCATGCTCGGCACCTCGGTGAACATGGAAAAGTTTCGCGGCTTTTGGATCTTCATGCGCTGTGGCAACCAGGTCGGAAGTGTATGTAATAAAACATGTATATATTTATATACATATTTGTATAGTTTTGTCTATCTCTCTATATATTTATATATGTATATAATCATATATATATAATATTATATATATATATGTATATATTATATGGAAAATCTGCAAACGTCATTCCGCCTCAAATTTGGATGATTTTGGAGTTTGGCCCAAAAGGATCCAGGTTGGATAAGCTCTTCTACTGTTGAACAAGACTGGAGGAACACGACGATGGACTTTGGTGTCCTCTTGCGTTCACCCTCAAGAGGCGGAAAATGGCTCATTATTGTTGTGAAGAAACCAATGAGCTTGGGCTTCCCACATGTTGTCACACGCCAAAGTTCAAATCCACTGTACATGAAAAAAAAACCGGCCTGGAGGCCAAGTAGTCACGGTGGACAATTTCCCTGGCGAGTTTTTTGGAATATAACTTCTTGCCCCCACTACTTTTCTCGAGGCGCCTCGCAATGAAGCACATGGAGCATCAGGGAGTTCAAACTCCGAAGCTGTGCCACTCGTTGCTGTTGGCCCTGCGGTGCAGCACAGCCAGCATGGTGATAGTAGATGATGCACAAGTCCTCCATCCTAATGGGCTGGAATTTGGGATTACGTGTTCAACAAAGGGGGAGCCGTGTTTACCGGTCTGACAGGCTTGTAGCCCCAACCAAACAGAGTGTAGGCCTTCCAACTTTGTCCACTTGGTATGACTAATTGGACACAGCTTGCAAACGAAAATATGTTCACTGCGTAGCTTCAGCTTCAGTATGTTTCAGCTTGCACGGAAATTAGGAGTATCTGCGTGCTACTTCACCCAGGGGACACAAAATGCCCATCGTAGCGACCATGAATTCTCACCTCCAGTTCTCTGGCAATGCGTTCTGCAAAGCCCGCAGGCAGGGAATCAGCGTACCTGCACCAAAACAAGGATCTATTGCAACACAGAAGGAGTTCGATTAGCAGCACTGATGCATCAATGGGGGATACCACTATATAAAACATGTCATAATTTAATATGTATATATATACACACACTGTACAATATAATATATAATTATATATAATATAGACTACAGTATAATCAGTATACTATATATTATATATACTGCATTGTAGTGTACTATATCCAAGACTGATTTCCCAAATGAAACATGTTCGGAACCACACAACAGACGCCCCAGTCGTGAGATGTTTCCATCTCTACCCAGCGGCGTCGGACCCAGCGGCGCACTCCAATAATTCGTATTCCAAGGGCGACCAATCGGAGGGAAGCCTTGGTGAGTCGTTGATATCTGCCTCAGCGCCACTTCGCTGATCGATTCACTGATCGATGTTTGAAGATGCTGAGTGGATGAAGAGTGGATGGTGAGGTTTCAGAAGTTATGCAAGCATTGCCATAAACACTACACTTAGACTTCCCGAAACCTCAAACATCATCCAACCTCCAGTTCGAAAAACCTGTGGTCAACTGGGATGCCATGCCCAAATGACTGGGATATGTGCCTTTGTATGTCATTCGAAAGAAAAAAACCGGCCCACCCCACATCTCCGCCTCAGCATTTACTTGACCTGTCAGCTGAAAGCCCAATGCGGGAGGGAAGCATGAGAAAAACATTCATGTCTCTCCAACTTTCAATATTCTGGTTGATTTGTTGAGAATCCCAAAGTGCACAATTTCAATGCAGTTTCGTGGTATTTCATGGTTGATGACTATCCCTCCCCAAATTCTTGGCCAAGCGACTTTAAGCAGCTCTTCTCTATGACCAGAACACAGTAAGGGACTTGGACATTGTGTTCCCTTTGTTCCGTACATACGAGTCACAGGTGACAAAATGTGATGATGACTCAATGTCATGCATGGCAAATAACTGTGTAAGTCTGACAAAGTCCAAACGTTTGAACCCACCCAAAAGGAGCGGAGATTCGCATGTGTACCTGGGCATATCACAACGAGACCAGACTTGGTACATCACGCCCCCCCGGTTTTGGATTCCGTGTTTTATTTCAAACTCCTGCCATAGGTTGCCTTCAACCATACACAACCATACACAACCAAAAAAGCCATAGAGTGTAAAAAAAACATCTTCCGTTCACCTTTAGGACCTTTATCCCATATGTACCTTGCTGATTTTTGACGAAAAAATTCGTCCCGGTCCAGCGTGTTCCACCTTGAGGTGTGCTGGGGCACAAGGCCATCTCTCCAGCCTTGATGGAGGATCCGTAGGGATGGTGGATCTATGATCCAATGTGCATCTGAGCAAGGAAAGCAACGTCTAAGAATCCTTAGAAGATGGACTTCAGAGATGTTTTAATATGGTTTATTAATGTTTATTATGGTTTATATATGTTTACATATGTTTATACAATGATTTTTAGCTGTGTTGTGTGAATATGTTGACTCTGCATGGCTGTCATGGTGGCGAGTGAATTTAGCGTTCAGAGTTTCCTCACAGAATCTATTGTTGGGGACCAGGATTTTGCCAGTTGAATTGGTCACAGTCATTTGGGAAGATTTGTTAAGACTCAAGATTGGCTCCGAGAGAATGGGCTGTAGAGCTGTGGATATACATGGATACGATATGATAATATATGATATACTGTACATGTGTTTGATTGTTTGAGAAATCACCGCATCAAAACTCCTCTCAAATGTGTATAGGTTTTTGATTGCGGGAACGCATTTCCTACCAGGCGGTGCTGCTGGAAAGAGATCCAAACAACTTCAAGGGTTATTCTACTTGCGGTACAGTGGCATGGTCATTCAATGATTAAAAAAGTCACCCACATTTGAGAAAGTGGGTGTACACACGTCTCTTTGGTTGTATCCAAAAATGGAGCAAAAGACAACAACGATCGGTTTGTCCCATCATGTCCTACTGCAAATGCTGGTATTCGTGTCCAGTTCTTCCTCAGATCTACCGGTCATGCTGAAATTCCAATAGTATCCAATGGTCAGATCCATTACATTTGTGTAAACTACTTGAAGGAATGAACTCAAGACTTCCACACTAGTGTGTCTACTCCCATCCCTTTACTATTAAATACACCCCTGCAAAATTTTGGGGTCCCTTATTGGCTGTTCCCTCAACAGTCCCATAGGCATGGCGCAGCACCTGATTCGGCGTAGCCAAGTCGACTGGATGTGCAGCGGCCTGTGGGATTTTGTGACTGCTGGGTGTTTCTGGTACCCTCCGTACCTAATCTTATGTAGTCCAATTTGATTCTGATGTTTTCTAATGTAATCTAATGATATCTAAGGCGATCTACTCTGATCTGAGATCTGCTTAAGCCATCTACCTAGCTCCAAGTATCTATCGCTGTATCTATTCATCTATCTATCCGTTCATCTATATGTTTCTATTGCAACTCATACCATATACAGAAAGGAATAACAAACCAAAATTATCCATATGTATCCATCATACATCTGCCAGTATGTGTCAAGATTTGTGCCTTTAGGCGCCAGTATTTGTAATGAAGAGCAATCCAACCAGAATCAGAAATATCAACCTGCCATATGCGGCGCCAGCGGAATCCCAATGACGACCCCAATGACATTGAGGACTTCATCTTTAAAATGGAGGGTTGACCCATCCAAAGCGACAATATGCGACAATCATTTAGCCAAATTTTGGCTTCGTATTTCTAGGGATTCAAAAGTTCCTTGATTGTCACTCAAGGGGTCTCTCAACGAATCCTCAAGAATCAAGAAAGACGGACAAGGACGCCCTTCCCAGCTCGAAAGACCAATCATGCGAATACATCACGTATGTAAGCAAGCCACGAGCAATCCAAACCCAGTGGTTGTCCAACCAAAGCGCAGAGATATGTGTCCAAATGAAACTTCAATAGCTGGCAAATCCGTGCCTTCATTGCAGGGCATGCAAAAAGCTGTTTTTCGAGCCAGTAAATCATCGGAATCACTTGAAACTTGACCACCAAAGCTCAGAATACAGTAGTTTCCCCGGCTGACTTGCAGTATTTCAGAACGTCTCCTTCAATTTAGGACAGTAAGTGCAGTCATAGACGGGTATCTTGCTGTGGTTCATGATCTCCAAACAGCGAAGTAGGTCATGGGACAATGGGACCAAAGCAAAGTTAGATATTTCAGGTGGGCAACATCTGTGGCAAACAGTGCGAATTGTGACTGCCAGACTTGTCACTCTACAGCACTGAGAATCCCGAAAACCACTGGACTTTCCTGAGACCTTCATAGACCTTCTGCATCATGGCCCCACTCGGTCATTGGCGGAGGCGCGATAATGATAATGGCTGTGACGGAAGCCCACCATTTCCGGCTAGCCAACTTACCGTTTGTACCTGTGTAATAGTTTATCAATGTTTATACCTGACATGTTCAAGTTTTCTTGCAGAATGACGAACTAAAATAGGACATCATCCAAGCTCCCTACAGCCCGATGTCTTCTCACTTTTCACGGTCGAAGAGTTCGGGGCTTCTGGCAGGACTGTTTCCTGCAAATATTTGTCGCTTCTTAAGCACACCTTCTCACTGGTCTAGTCTGGCCTCTGGTGCTTCTGTTGATCCTCTTGGCTACATCCTAATTCTAATCAATGAGTTCATCCAAAGTTTTGAGGAATATGTGCAGATTGTGCAGTGTCCATTTGGATGTGTTGCTGGTGTGTTTCTGCTCCGCCACTGCTCCACGGCAACTCGGGCCATGGCTCATTCGAAGGCAGTGGACTCCAAGCTTTCCAGGGCGTCGCCAATGGCTCCAGCTGGCTTTACAGTCGGAGGTCCCTGCAATGGCCATGGTGCGTGTGGGCCCTGTTGGGGACCCACATCCAGTCAGTGGTAGGATAGAAGCTGGTGTAACCCCTAAGCAAAAGGAACATCCATGACAGAAGACGCACTGCATTTGAATGAATCCAGCGCCAATAATATACAGTAGTTACAGTATATACTCTGAAATCATTCCGTCAATTCAGCAGGTATATGTTGAAGTGGGCAAGCAAGATCAATAGCGGAAAAAACATGGATGAATTCATTGCATATTTCGTGGCATCTGCTCATCCGACATATCAAGTATCTCACATTGAATATGTAACCACCAATAATGTCAGATATTGTCAGATCAGTCAGCAACATATGGCTATGAGTCCAAACCTTCCTTTCCCTATAGATTAAAATAGTTGGTTTATGGATGTTGATTCCCCCAGTCATATTTGGTTATGAATGGTTATGACCCATCCCCCATATGCTGGCCATGAGTGACCTGCTGGGGTGCCGGCCTTGAAGCTCTTGGCCGTGACGGCAAATTGACTCGCTCGTCCATTCAGTACTCCCTGGCGCGGAAAACGTGGAGACAATAAACGTCGACCCACACAGATTCGAAACGGCACCCAAAGAAATCATGGCGCTGTGTGGGTTGACATTTATTGGGAATGCCATAGTATTCCATGTTAATTCCATAATTTGGGAATCATATGGAATAGTGATGATGAATGTCTATTCTTTTTACCTCTCTAGCTGACGCGCGATATACTGTAGAAGACGATCTTGATGGCAGTGTTTCCAACAGCAGCACGATACCAATACGAACCATTGGTTGGACGAGAATATTCGCCTAAATACTGGCCAGATCTTACAGTCCGTGCTACAAAATATTCCATGGGCTTGTTGGTGGGTTTTCCGTGTGACTGAAACACACTGAAACTAATTTACGTGTCTCATTCCATGTGCTTCAGCCAAAGATCACTAAGAAAATCAAGAAACCGTTTATCGTTGATCTGCCCTGCAACATCCTACAACTGAATGTGGATATCATCACACATTTACATATTATACCAGTTATACAGTTATACATTCAAATTACTCATCGTGGATACACAAAGACATAGCCGATGCTTGGCCGTGCTCGGCCGTTCCCGCCTGGTCCTTCAGCTGTTGGGTCTTGAAGGCACTCGCCTGCAGAGCTTCGAAGGGATGTTCTCCGCTCTTTGGAGCCTTCTCCACGCCTCCGATCTTGTACCTGGTGCTACTGTGGAAGAAATCCTGCAGTTGATAGGTGTTTTATACCATTATTTGCAGGGTTTCAACCACAGTATGGGTAGACCCCTGGCTGGAACAATGCTTTTTAAAAATCTCTGAATTCCTGGTACTTTCAAAGCCCCAAAAGGTGGATGATTGTATCAAAAAAAAACGGTGTTGACACTCACGTTTTTCGTCGTGGGTGAAATATTGTGCTGAAGGCAGTGACCCCAAAGTAAAGCCATAGGTAATGTTGCGCCCTACAAATCCCTGAAACATGTTTCCATCTGGGTCTGAGATTTCTCATTTTTCAATTTTGGGCACACCCATTGAATGGGTTTGTCCAAAATAACCCAAAATCCAAAGGCTTATCATGGCTTATCATAGTTTATCCAAGATTGCAATTTTTGGTAAATCCTATTACTTGGCCAATCTTGCATACCCTTCAAAAAAATATTTATGATTAGCTGGGTGGTATAATATATAATCCATTATAATCCCATGTGCTTGCCAGTGGCAAATCCATTTGCTTCGATGATGTTCCCAGCGAACGAGCTAGCTCCAGCGTTCGCTATAGCAACGGGGGATTCTCCAGCTATAGCAACGTTTGATTATAGTATAATATAGTATGAACCATAATTATAATATAATTATTATATATGTATATTATAGTTTATATACCAGCTATACCCCAGTTATAATATATTATAATATGATGGGTATAATTATTATATTATTAATTTTCGACCATATTCACTGAAATATGACTGGTTACTATGGACAATTGGTCCCGGCCAGCGGCCGGCAACCCCACCCCCCTTATGCTATCCCCCCCAGCAACCACCCCCATGGGGCACCCTAGCCATCTACGACATTCTACGACCATCTGTCAAGATCTCATATGCTATACATGCTGACCTCGTGCCACCTATACACTAACAGGATACCTCCATGCAGTCTTCACTACTGCCTATATTTCCATGCAATCTATTCACAACGTTTTCCCGTAAAGTACCTTTATAGTAGCCATGTACTAGCTACTGTCAAGATCTCATGTGCTATACATACGTGCTGGCCAAGTACTACCTATACACTATCTACATGATACCTCTATAACACCCCATCCATCCCACAGGGGGGGAGTGGGGGTAAGCTACACCTTGCATGATTCTATTTAATTACAACGTTTTACTGCCCATAAAGTACCTTTGTAGTAGCCATATACTAGCTACTGTCAAGATCTCATATGCTAACATAGTGCTACCTAACACTATCGTCATGGTACCTCTATAGCACCTACCCATCCCATAGGGGGGGCGTGGAGCATTGTAGCTACATACTTCCTACTTTTTGCTTTACATGCTAGTGACACACTACCTAGCCCCCACCCATCCCACAGGGGGATTGGATGTGTAAACTATATCGTATACATAGAGCCTCCTACATAAAGCGTACACACAGCGTACATACAGCGTACGTACAGGAGGACATTATTACATTCAAAATCTCTATGTAACATGTAAATATATAATATTACGTTATAGTACTATGGGGTTATTTTTCACAAAGCCAAATCTTTGCAGCCAACCTTCCCATACTGCGCACGGGCCCCTGGTAGCTCCATTGGAAGCGTGGGAGTAGACAATGCCCGTGGGCGAAAACCTGGCATTGGCGTGGCCCGCACGAACAGCAGACCATAAAATTGGCCCCGGGAGGTCGCCGGCCTCGTTTCCTTGATCATGTCCAGCAGACCCGGGCCCGGTGGCACCACACCTCCCCTGCCTCCCCTTGGGCCCCTTTCGGCATCGCGATGGAAGGTGCTGGCGCTAAAAAAGGTTCAGCAAGTTTACCCATTGATCGCTGATTGCAAGAGAAAAACCCTGTTCAGACATGTAGTTTCTCTGACCCTTTTACACGTTGGGATGAAAATCAGATCAGGCCTGTTATGACCGCTATGGTAGTATGTGTGTATGTTTATATAGAAGTTGATGGCCATGTTTTGGGTGAACCTAAGTTTTTTTTGTTTGCGGGAGTGTTTTTTTCAGGTTTTTACCCTCAAGGTGTTTTCATTCCCCTTTGTAACGACTGTAAGAGATCTCATGTAGATTGCGTCCTAAACAACATATCCCCACAGAGTCACAGAGCGACAAGCAACCAATGGTGGCACTTTCGAGCATTGGCAACTGGATTGTTTGAAGCATGCAGTTGCCCTGGAGTTCCACTTCGACGGCGAAAGAAATAAGGACTTAAACTGTGAGAGACTATAAACATCTTACAGAGATACATTTGTAAGCATCTTACAGACTTACACGTAGACCGACAAAAACTGTGTATACTGTATACCCAAATAATACTATATATTACTAGATTTTGTTTAATATATCATGTGATGTATCGATATGTAACAGTCCCCGCAAGTGGGTCAAATCTTGGTGGCATAAGGTTAGTGCACCATTCAGAGTTTGAGGTTTCTCAAAAAAAAACTGCCACACTAAAAAATTATCATGTTTGATGATTTCGCGGTCCCCAAATGTTAGGAAACCGCAAAAGAAACCCCATTTAGAGGATAATTGCAGCCACGTCAGCAGCGATTTTGTGCGGACCAATCAGCATGTTTGTCGCAATTCAGCTGACCAGCACCTGGCGGCACAGTGGTGACGTTTGGAGACAGTTGGGTCGCATCTAGGGGGCTTGCAAGAATAACCAACCCAGAAACCATTGATAACATAAAACATCCGTAAAAAACCATAAAAATCATCCAACCATATCCAACATCTACGTAGTCCAAAATGGTACTTATTCATGAAGATGGTTGGATCATCAAGGCCTTGGAAAATCTGCACAACCGCACTGACTGTCTGTTCCCCCAGCCATGGTGCTTTACTAACGTAAAGCGTGATGTTGAGAGTATGTCTTCATGGTCCCAACTGCAAGTTACTGACTTTAAATTTGGAAAAACCATGTTGAACCCTCGGGAAATCTTGGCTGTGAGGGATATACAGGGCAGCTTTAAAAAGTAATCGTGATCCATGCTCACAAACTTAATTTTGTCTGAACAGAATATTTCAAAAAAAAACACTGGTTTAAGTTTAAGTCTCATTAATTTCCGATTCGAAAAGGCAAATGTTTGGCTATGCCCACTTATTTCCACAGGCGTAGCAGGTGCCCCCTCCAGAGCGTGTGGGCCTTGACTCGAACAGTCTTCAGGCCTGCAAGCCATTGGTTTCCCGCAAGCCCTGGCTACTTGTCGAAAGTTGTTCCCTGCAGTTCTTATATCCCATGGGATGAAGGGCCATGTGCCCAATTGCCCTGGTCAAATCACTAGATATTCTTTAAAACTTAGGTACCATCTAGGGGCTTCATTTGAATAATGCCATTCGCTTATCAGTACTTATCAGCCACAAAATCATCTACACCTGACATCACGTGACAATTCTACTTATCATCAGTCATTACACACATAGATCTTGGAGTAAATTCAACTTTCACAATCTGGATTTGGAGTTGGCATCTTTGAAATCCTATGAAATCAACATGAAATCCTATCTCCCGCTTGCTTCAGCTCTGATTCCTCCCCAGCGAGAAGTTTAGATCTCAAAGGTCCACACCTCATCCACTTTCCGCCTCTTGGCCGCCTAACGCGAGCTGGAAATGGATAGAATGATAGAGGCTGCATTTTGCTGCAGCTTGGCGAAACAAGTTCTTGGTGGAACACCTGCTGTTCAGGAAAATGCATGAAAATGCAATGTTTGAGAAACGATGGTTCTTACATGTTCTTACCAAGAGCAAATCGCTCCTTGCCAGAACAGGGGTATAGCACTCGTTTGAAACTGTCCATCATGTAAAATCCAACCAGCAATTCTGCGAAGTGAAATTCTGTAAGCTTGTTGGGGCCCCTGGTTGCTTCCCTTCCATCCCGGCGCCACTGGCCTGTTCATGACTGGGATGACCGGCTCGTGTTTCCCAGGCCTGGAACACGGACCGAGCTGTTCATGTAGAAGTTAGATCAATCAATATTTATATATAAATGGAGTTAAATGGAGGTTTCCTGGAGGTGCCCCTAAATCTAAATCATCCATTTATAGATGGATTTTCCAGTATAAACCATCCATTTTTGGGGTATCCATATTTATGAAAACCTCCAAATCATTAAATCTGGTTTCACTTCACAGCCCTAGCCTACAAATGTTCCAACTGGCTTGCCAGTTGTACATGGCATGGGTATGTTTTTGGACATCACTTCCACGTTGTCAAACAACTTCAAACGCCTCACGCCAAGAATTATCTCATGCTGCTGGCCTCCATCATGGGTGTTCCCGGTGCCGATGTGACGGGCGCGACACCTACTGGCGTCTGGGGTGCAGCCTCACCACCGTGCACCGGTGCAAAGCCAGGGGTCATTGGAGCCATATCCGGGGTGGCCGGCGTGGCTGCTGCTCTGACACCTGGTGCTGGTGTACTTGGAGCAGCCTCTCCTCCAACGATAGGCATAAATGCTGGTGTGGATGGGTTCTCCTCACCAATCGGGGTCAGGAGGACACTCCTGGTGCTCGTTGGCATCCCCGTCTCTGACGAAACTGCAGCTGTCTGCGGGGGTCGAGATATGGTTGGCCTTGATGAAGTAAGCGGTGGAGCGGCTGAAGCAGGTTGGGACAGATTTGATGTATTGTGTGGTGCAGCCACCGCTGTCGCTGGTGGTGGTGTAGGCGTCTTGGGTGCTGGTCGGCCTGGATTGTTCGGAGTTTGTGGAGGAGGTCCAAGGGGAGTCCACGGCTGAACTGTAGGCGAAGCTGGAGTCCCTGGCTCTGCGCCTGGGCTCGGAGGGGGTCCAGCGGGTGTACCAGGAGGTGCCGAAGAACCAGCAAGTCCAGGTGTGAATGGATTGCTGCTGCCTGCTGGTGATTTGGGAGGTGGTCCTGCTGGTGTGCCGGGTTGCCCGGGTGAGTTGGGAGGTGGTCCTGCTGGTGTGCCGGGTTGCCCGGGTGAGTTGGGAGGTGGTCCTGCTGGTGTGCCAGGTTGCCCAGGTGAGCTGGGCGGCGGTCCTGCTGGTGTGCCAGGTTGCCCTGGTGAGTTGGGCGGCGGTCCTGCTGGTGTGCCACTAACTGGTGTTCCTGGTGTGTATGGTTGTGTTTGTGATTGTGGAGTCAGTCCTGCTGGTGTAGCAGGTGGGGGTCCTGCTGGTGTACCAGGTGGAGGTCCTGCTGGTGTGTATGGTTGGTTGACACCTGGTGTTGGGGGAGGCGGTCCTGCTGGTGTACCAGGTGGAGGTCCTGCTGGCGTGTAAGGTTGGCTCCTTACAGCACCTGTTGGAGGAGGTGGTCCTGCTGGTGTACCAGGTGGGGGTCCTACTGGTGTGTATGGCTGGCGAGTTCCAACTCCCGGTGTTGGGGGAGGTGCTCCTGCTGGGGTGAAAGGCTGCGGGGTAGAATGACCGCCGACTGGTGTCATCGGCATACCCTGTGGTAGAGGTGGAGTCTTGTCCTGCATCCGAGCGGCTCCAGGCATTGGTGTTGCTGGCACTGATTCCATAACCCCCACACCCGGTGTGGCCGGCACAGATTCCAGAATAGAACTGAATCCCACACCTGGTGTTGCCGGGACTGACTGCAGAACCGTGTTGGATTCCAAACCTGGCGTCATTGGTACAGATTGCATAACCAAGTGAGGAGCTGCCGATGGGGTTGCTGGGACAGACTGCAGGACACTTCCAGGCCCCGGCGTCAGTGGCACTCGTTGCAGGACTGGAGTCATTGGAGCTCCATAAATTGGTGTGGAAGCTGCTGGGGTCGTCAATCTAGGTGTGGCTGGAGTGGATCGCAACACCGCACTCTGGGTCTTGTAGGCCGTCACAGGTGTCATGGGTACTGGCTGCCCCATCATTGGGGTGTAGGGCTGTGGTGTCATGGGCTGCGTCTTGCGCGACTCTGCTCCAAAGCCGTAACCTGAAGGTCAGAGGTCCCAAATTTCCCTTGGATTTAACAAACCAAAAAAAAACTGTTTCAAGATGCTATTAAGCAATCAAAATTGGGATTCAACCAACAGAACTTGGACCAAAATAACCAACATGGCATATGAATAATATCCATATCGTTGGTTTGCAAGAGGGCAATGAATCACGAAACAAGTGCATGCCATCAACTTTTGTTGTGGGTTTTCAAAACACAACAACAGGATCCTGCGTGTTTGGAGCTACGCTTTACTGTCTGTATACTACGCATATATGAGAATACATCACACACATATGAAATCCATGAGGCGAGATTATACCGAAAGATACGGAACGTGTATCAAACATTATCAAAAGTGTATCGATGTGTCTTAAACCAATATCCCATCCACATTTCAAAGAAACATACCTTCCCAATAATATTATGACTACAATCAGAACCATATGGGTATGGGTTGTTTGAACATAGACTAGTAACGGACCCACATCTTTGGTCATTCTTAGTCGGGAACCATCCATTTTTTTGGTCAACAAGGTTGAACCATACCTTCATATCAGCATTTGAATATGTCTACATAAATCCAATCCAACCAGATCTAACCATATCTAACCTATGTTTGGATGAGTTTTCAGCATTCACCAAATTGACCAAGGACTGTCGAGAGACCAGGTGTGTGGGGCACGGACTTCATGACGTTGGTCGTGTCTCCTCCCTTCACCTCGGTAGGCAATCCTCAAAGGAAAGTGTCAACAACAAAAACCGCCTGCCTCCAGTGAATGTATATATATATATATATAGATACACACATGTAAATATATATACATAAATATGTAAATATATATATATATATACACACTATTATGTATTAAACTGTATGTATGTATTAAACTGTATGTATGTATTAAACTGTATGTATGTATTGTATGTAATGTATGTAATGTATGTAATGTATGTAATGTATGTAATGTATGTAATGTATGTATGTAATGTATGTATGTAATGTAATGTATGTAATGTAATGTATGCAATGTAATGTATGTAATGTATGTAATGTATGTAATGTAACGTATGTAATGTAATGTATGCAATGTAATGTATGTAATGTATGTAATGTATGTAATGTATGTAATGTATGTAATGTAATGTAATGCAATACAATGCAATGCAATGTAATGCAATGCAATGCAATGGAATGTAATGTAATGTACTGTGAGTGATGCATGTGATGCATGTGATGCATGTGATGCATGTGATGCATGTGATGCATGTGATGCATGTGATGCATGTGATGCATGTGATGCATGTGATGCATGTGATACATTTGATGCATGCAATGCATGCAATGCATGTAATGCATGTAATGAATGTAATGCATATAAAGCATGTAATGCATGTAGTGCATGTAATTCATGTAATGTATGTAATGTATGGTATGTATGTATGTATGTAGGTAGGTAGGTAGGTAGGTAGGTATGTATGTTATGTATGTTATGTATGCTATGTATGTCATGTATATTATGTATGTTATGTATGTTATATATGTCATGTATGTCATGTATGTCATGTATGTCATGTATGTCATGTATGTAATGTATGTCATGTATGTCATGTATGTCATGTATGTAATGTATGTTATGTATGTTATGTATGTTATGTATGTTATGTATGCTATGTATGCTATTTATGTTATGTATGTTATGTATGTTATGTATGTTATGTATGTTATGTATGTTATGTATGTTATGTATGTAATGTATGTAATGTATGTAATGTATGTAATGTATGTAATGTATGTAATGTATGTAATGTATGTAATGTATGTAATGGGTATAACGTATGTAATGGATGTAATGTATGCAATGTATAAAATGTATGTTATGTATGCTATGTATGCTATGTATGCTATGTATGTTATGTATGTTATGTATGTGATGTATGTCATGTATATTATGTATGTTATGTGTGTTATGTGTGTTATGCAAGTTATGCATGTTATGCATGTTTTGTATGTCATGTATGTCATGTATGTCATGTATGTGATGTATGTGATGTATGTTATGTATGTTATGTATGTTATGTATGTTATGTATGTTATGTATGCTATGTATGCTATGTATGTTATGTATGTTATGTATGTTATGTATGTTATGTATGTTATGTATGTTATGTATGCTATGTATGCTATGTATGCTATGTATGTTATGTATGTTATGTATGTTATGTATGTTATGTATGTTATGTATGTTATGTATGTAATGTATGTAATGTATGTAATGAATGTAATGTATGTAATGTATGTAGTGTATGTAAAGTATGTAAAGTATGTAAAGTATGTAAAGTATGTAATGTATGTAATGTATGTAATGTATGTAATGTATGTAAGGCATGTAATGTATGTATTGTATGTAATGTATGTAATGTATGTAAGGCATGTAATGTATGTATTGTATGTAATGTATGTAATGTATGTAATGTATGTAATGAATGTATGTAATGTATGTATGTAATGTATGTAATGTAATGTATGTAATGTAATGTATGCAATGTAATGTATGTAATGTATGTAATGTATGTAATGCATGAATGTAATGTATGTAATGTAATGTATGTAATGTAATGTATGTAATGTATGTAATGCATGAATGTAATGTATGTAATGTAATGTATGTAATGTAATGTATGTAATGTAATGTATGTATTGTATGTAATGTATGTAATGTATGTAATGTATGTAATGTAATGTATGTAATGTATGTAAGGTATATAATGTAATGTAATGTAATGCAATGCAATGTAATGTAATGTAATGTAATGTTATGTATGTATGTATGTATGTATAGATGGATAGATAGATAGATAGATAGATACATAGATAGATAGGTAGGTAGGCAGGTAGGTAGATACATAGATACATCGTTACATAGATACAATTAGATACAATTAGATACAATTAGATACAACTAGATACAATTAGATACAATTAGATACAATTAGATACAACCAGATACAATTAGATACAATTAGATAAGATAAGATTAGATTAGATAAGATTAGATCAGATTAGATAACATTAGATAAGATTAGAAAAGATTAGACAATATTAGATAAGATGAGAAAAGATTAGACAAGATTAGATAAGATTAGATAAGATTAGATAAGAGTAGATAAGAACAGGTCAGATTAGATAGGGAAACAGATAAATAAATAGATAGGTAGATAGATAGATAGAATAGATAGAATAGATAGAATATATAGAATAGATAGAATAGATAGAATCGATAGAATAGACAGAATAGATAGAATAGAAAGAATAGATAGACTAGATAGACTAGATAGAATAGAATAGAATAGAATAGATTAGATTGAAAATGATTGATTAGATTGGAAATGATTGGATTAGATTGGATTAGATTGGATTAGATTGGATAGATTGGATAGATTGGATACATTGGGTAGATTGGATTAGGGTATTGGATAGAAAGGATAGATAGATAGATAGATAGATAGATAGGTAGATAGATAGATAGGATAGATAGATAGTAGATAGATAGATAGATAGATAGAAAGATAGATAGATAGATAGGATTAGATTAGATTAGATTTGATTAGATTAGATTAGATTAGATTAGGATTAGATTAGATAGATAGACAGACAGATAGATAGGTAGATAGATAGAAAATAGATAAATAGATAGAATAGATAGATAGATAGAGATAGATAGATAGATAGATAGATAGATTAGATAGATAGATAGTAGATAGATAGATAGATAGAAAGATAGATAGATAGATAGATAGGATTAGATTAGATTAGATTAGATTAGATTAGATTAGATAGATAGATAGATTAGATAGATTAGATAGATTAGATAGATTAGATAGATTAGATAGACAGATAGATAGGTAGATAGGTAAATAGATAAATAGATAAATAGATAGATAGATGAGATAGATGAGATAGATTAGAGAGATTAGATAGATCAGATAGATTAGATAGATTAGATAGATTAGATAGATTAGATAGATTAGATAGATTAGATAGACAGATTAGATAGATTAGATAAGAAACAGATAAGAAACAGATAAGAAACATATAAGAAACATATAAGAAAAGATAAGAAAAAGATAAGAACAATGTAAGAAAAAATATAAGAAAAATATAAGAAAAAGGTAAGGAAAAGATAAGAAAAAATAAGAACACGATAAGAACGGATAAGAAAAGATAAACTTAGATAGATAAGATTAGATAAGATAAGATAATACAATAAGAAGAGATAAGAGAAGATAGATAGGTAAATAGTTTCATAGATAGATAGATAGATAGATAGATAGAGAGATAGATAGATAGATAGACAGACAGACAGACAGATAGATAGATATATAGATAAATAGTTTGATAGATAGAAATATAGCTAGATAGACAGAAATATAGATAGATACATAGATGGAGAGATTAAGAAATTAAGAGATCAAATATGTAAAAATGGATGGATGGATGGATGGATATATGGATGGATCGATAGATAGATAGATAGAGTAATAGAATAACGGATTAGATAGATAGATAGATAGATAGATAGGTAGATAGATAGATAGATGGATGGATGGATAGATAGATAGATTAGATAGATTAGATAGATTAGATAGATTAGATAGATTAAATAGATTAGATAGATTAGATAGATTAGATAGATTAGATAGATTAGATAGATTAGATAGATTAGATAGATTAGATCGATTAGATAGATTAGATAGATTAGATCCATTAGATAGATTAGATAGGTTAGATAGATTAGATAGATTAGATTAGATTAGATTAGATTAGATTAGATAGATAGATAGGTAGATAGATAGATCGATAGACCGATAGATAGATATATCATTAGATGGACGGATGGATAGATATATAGATAGATGGATAGATATATCGATGGTTGGACGGATGGATAGAGAGATAGATAGATAGGTACATAGATAGATAGATCGATAGATCGATAATGATCGATAGATAGATAGATAGGTACATAGATAGATAGATCGATAGATAGATAGATAGGTAGATAGATAGATCGATAGATAGATAGATAGATGGATTAGATAGAACGATAGATAGAACAATAGATAGAACGATAGATAGAACGATAGATAGAACGATAGATAGAACGATAGATAGATAGATAGATAGATTGATAGATAGATAGATAGATAAATAGATAGATAGATAGATAGCTAGATAGATAGATCAAAAGATGGATGGATGGATGGATAGATTGATAGATAGATCGATAGATAGATAGATAGATAGGTATATAGATAGATAGATCGATAGATAGATAGGTAGATAGATAGATCGATAGATAGATATATCAATAGATGGACGGATGGATAGATATATAGATAGATGGATAGATAGATACATCGATGGATGGACGGATGGATAGAGAGATAGATAGATAGGTACATAGATAGATAGATCGATAGATCGATAGATCGATAGATCGATAGATCGATAGATCGATAGATAGATAGATCGATAGATCGATAGATCGATAGATAGATAGAACGATAGATAGATAGATCGATAGATAGATAGATAGGTAGATAGATAGGTAGTTAGATAGATAGATCGATAGATCAATAGATTGATAGATACATAAATCGAAAGATGGACGGATGGATGGATGGATAGATAGATAGATAGGTTTATAGATAGATAGATAGATCGATAGATAGATAGATAGGTAGATAGATAGATCGATAGATAGATAGATAGGTACATAGATAGGTAGTTAGATAGATAGATCGATAGATCGATAGATTGATAGATACATAAATCGAAAGATGGACGGATGGATGGATGGATGGATGGATAGATAGATAGGTACATAGATAGATAGGTTTATAGATAGATAGATCGATGGATCGATAGATCGATAGATCGATAGATGGACGGATGGATATATAGATAGATAGACAGATAGGTAGATAGATCGATAGATGGATAGATCGATAGATAGATAAATCGATAGATGGATATATAGATAGATAGATAGATAGATAGATAGATAGATAGAAAGATAGACAGACAGACAGATAGACAGATAGATAGATAGATAGGTAGATAGATAGATAGATCGATAGATCGATAGATAGATGGATCGATGAATCGATAGATCGATAGATAGATAGATCGATAGATGGATGGATAGATAGATAGATAGATCAATAGATCGATAGATAGATATATCGATAGATAAATAGATGGATAAATAGATAGATAGATAGATAGATTGATTGATTGATTGATAGATAGATAATGATAGATAGGTAGATAATGATATAATGATAGATAGATAATGATATAATGATAGATAGGTAGATAATGATATAATGATAGATAGATAGATAGATAGATAGATAGATAGATAGATAGATAGATAGATAGATAGATAGATAGATAGATAGATAGATAGATAGATAGATAGATAGATAGATAGATAGATAGATAGATAGATAGAGATAGATAGATAGATAGATAGACAGATAGACAGATAGATAGATAGATAGATAGAGAGAGAGAGAGATAGATAGATAGATAGAATAGATAGATAAGATAGATAAGATAGATAAGATAGATAAGATAGATAGATAGATAGATAGATAGATCGATAGATAGATAGATAGATATATAGATAGATAGATAGATAGATAGATAGAGAGATAGAGAGATAGAGAGATAGATAGACAGATAGACAGATAGATAGATAGATAGGTAGATAGGTAGATAGATAGATAGATAGGTAGATAGGTAGATAGGTAGATAGGTAGATAGGTAGATAGATCGATAGATCGATAGATAGATAGATCGATAGATAGATAGATAGATAAATAGATAGATAGATAGGTAGATAGATAGATCCATGTCGGAAATTTGTAACATCTATAAGGAAGAATTCTGGGCCCACGGGATGTTGTTTTTCTTCTTGTTCTGTACTTGCCAGCTAGCCCCAGAATTCCCAGAGCATCATTCAACTTGTTTGAACATTGGGACATGAATAACGCCCACTCCTCAAGGAACCAAGCCTAAGTTGCGAAGGAAACATAATGCCCAAGGAAGAAAGTACAACAATATGTTGCCAATAATTATCATCATCACGCAATATCTACATATATATATGTGTATATTATGTGTACAACATGTGTATATATATATATAACGACATATATATATATACATAATATAAACAAAAAAACTGCACTTTCCAGGATGAGAGGATATCTGTTGGTTGCCAAGGCACCATGTCGTCGTCGGGACCTGAAATAAGGGCAGCTATTTTCAGGGTCGATGTTCATGTCCTGAACGGTAAAATATGATTTGGTTTAAGGGCTGAGCCGTTCAAGATCGACAGCACTTAAAAGTTGTCACTAAAATGACGACACGTATGAAAAGTTGGATGCTGGAAGACGAAAACGAATCCTCTTAAGGGCGATTCTCATCAACCAACTCACTGGCCCAACAGCCTGTTAGGGATTTCGTTCGAATCTGTGGAACATGCTGGGCATTGCTGGGCCAAGGTGCTAAATGAAGGCACCAGGTCCTCTCCCTTCAACTCGTCAGGTCGCCTGACGCTTGGAACCAGTTTCTGGATCATCTCCGCCACTGCGTTGATCCTTGGGCCAGACTGGTGGGGGAGATGGGTCTAGGCCAAATCGCACTTTAGATGTACAAATGTGAAAGATAAAGAAAAGTATCTGCCCCTGCTCCATGCAAGTACAGTTAGATGACCTTGCTTCCGATCTTTTCCTCTCTTATGAATCCCTCTCCCTGCCCGGCTCAGTTGAATACCAGAAGTTGAGCCCAAGGTTTTCACGTCAAAAGAACACCCGGGGGAGGACCCCGGAGGACCTAGGACCTAGTCGTTATTGGTCATGCGTCTTCATATCGAAGTCTGAATCTGCATCTCAATGACTATCTGAAAATGCCCTTGTCTGAGTGTCTACGCATGACTGGAGGCATGGTGCCTAGTGATATCTAGTGATATGTTGATTTGCACAGGATGGAAGCCTTCGCAACAGTGTCCACAGTGTCCGTGGAGTCACTGGGGCCGTCTCTGCCGAGGATCTCTGGCTCACACCATCCCTTGTCTTTCCACTTCACCAGGATTGAAGAATAAAATTTCTGTGCCAAATCTTCGCAGTTGCTATCTTGCAGAGCCCTTTGGAAGATGTCACCTGCAACAAAACGTGCACCATCACAAACAGTGTGCTATAGGCACGGCTGAGCAAGTCTAGCTTTGCAGGTGTGCACAATACTGCGACACCAATTGAATTCCACTTGATAGATCTTGATAGCATCTCCAACTGAATTAGGAGGCCAGTTCTCAATATCTGTGATTCCATAGACTTTTTAAAGTTTCTGATTACTAGTATATACACAATGCATATAATATATTATAAAATAATGTCTATATATATATAATATATATATATAAAATATCATATGCGTATAATATTTACGTGTTATATGGATATCAAGCCAGCAACTCCGAGTTTGGACCCACTGACCAAGCGACACAATTGGTCTTGGAGGTGCGCTTCAAAAAGCTTGCGCAGCGCCTGGCGATGTTGGGAGATGCAAGCGTTGGATCAGAAAGATCTGTGTCAAACACCAACTGAGGTCCAATCCTCGCTTTCATTGGATATATTTGGTTATACATGTTCTGCCAGGATTCTTGGAAGTATCAAACGCATCAAAATGTCAAATTCTTGATTTTGTCTATTGGGTCATCCGAGCACGCGTTACAATCTCGCCAATGGTCATGAATGATACGGATATCAACTCAAAACATCGTTTTTTGAATTTTGGCTCCGTTCATGAGTCATTTGGCCATTTGAGCGCAGCTATAGCTATCGGATTCCAGCAAGGCCATGACGTTAATCAGTTTCCTAGCTCAAACCGAGGGGTCCATCGCTACAGAATGTTGGCTGGATCATCATGATTGTGTATCTTAGCATAGTTTGGCCTATAGGGCCTTGTGCGCACAGAACGGCAAAACTAAATGCATTCTGTAGTCGTTGTGATCATCAACAATACCATGACTATCACCATGGTCCTCATAGTCCTCATAGTCCTCATAGTCCTCATAGTCCTCATAGTCCTCATAGTCCTCATAGTCCTCATAGTCCTCATAGTCCTCATAGTCCTCATAGTCCTCATCATCTTCGTCATCCTCATCATCCTCATCCTCCTCGTCCTCCTCCTCCCCCTCCTCCTCCCCCTCATCATCATCATCATCATCATCATCAGCATCACCATCACCATCACCATCACCATCACCATCGTCATCATCATCGTCATCATCATCATCATCATCATTAATAGCAGAATCATCATCGTTATCAACGTTATCATCATTGAATATCGTCATTGTCATCCTCATCCTCATCCTCCTCCTCGTCATCGTCATCGTCATCGTCATCATCGTCATCATCATCATCATCATCATCATCATCAGCATCACCATCACCATCACCATCACCATCACCATCGCCATCATCATCATCATCATCATCATCATCATCATCCTCATCCTCATCCTCATCCTCATCCTCCTCATCGTCATCATCGTCATCGTCATCGTCATCGTCGTTGACAGACCCGATAGTCCTTTTGCAGCTGTCACCAAACTTGTAGCTGTATGGCATCACCCAGTGACCATGGCCGTTGTAAAACGGATGCAAATCATCACATCAGAGATCAGTATTGATTGCAATCACCAAATCACGAAATGCGCACGTGATCAACAGTCATCAACCTTTCAGGTCACTTTTGAGCCCGTTTTGATCTTCTCCAAGGACGGCCTTGTCCTTCCTGCGCGTCGCATGTCTCAAGATGGAGTCGATCGTAAACACTGCGGTCTCTCGGAACAGACTCGCATCCTTGCGCTTCCCGCAAGGCTGGAAGCTCCAGCCAATCGGAAGAGAGGGGTGGATGCTGAAAAGGAATGACCTTGATTATGCAGTGTTAAACTATGAACAGGAACTCCATAATTACTGGATATACTGTAACCCTGTGAGTATGGCTAGCTTTATATATATATAGAGCAATCTCTCTCTATAATATATATATATACCCATATCTTGAATGATCACACCTCAAACATCCTCAAACGTTTCAAGCGGGAACCTGCTGAGTAGGGACTTTACATCTGTACAGACTGGACAGTCTATGTCAAAGGATGAGAGACTTTTCCATTCTTGTCTCAGAGCGATGCTATCCCACTTGCACACTCCGCGGAATTTGTCCAACGATTCATGGAAATACCGCACATCTTGAGGGCTCCTTGGAGACCAAGCAAAGTCGACGTACAACATGTATGATTCCTGGCGTCAAAAGTGCATGGAAGGGTGGCTACGGTTTCCGCCCGCAGGTTGCTGTGGAGGCTGAGAGTTGTCCCTAAAAATTGGTCGACTGAAGATACAGCGGTCCAAGTTGGGCACCTGTCTCCGTTCTCATGGAGGTGGCAATCCGCGCTGCACGATTGATGTTGGCAGACAGGATGTCCTGGCACCCATGGATTCTGCTGCCAAGAGATTTTCATGTGTATATCTATTTATATGTATAATATATGTACATCATAATGTACATATACAATCATATACACACACTCATGATATACTATATGTACCTGTGAGTATATCATATATTCAGATATGACTGAGAGATGACTCTTGTTTGATACACGTAAAGAATATTGAAGGGGGCAAAAATGCTTCTGGTGCTGAACTCAGTTTCCAACGCTGTCACGCTGTCACCTTTTCAGATAACATGTAAACAATCCCTACCTCCTTTGTGGAGTGCCCCCCTACATCGTTCTGCACCTAAAGATGGATCCTGAGCAACGCCTTGCTTGCCGCTGACCACTATGTTCAAAAGTTATACATATGTATATATATATATATGCGATTGCATACATATGTATATATATATAATTGTTATTCATATATATATATGATATGATGTGATATGATATGATGTGATATGATATGAATTGATATGAATTGATATGAATTGATATGAATTGATATGAATTGATATGATATTGTATTGTAGTGTTTGTTACTTGTATTCTATTGTATTGTGTTGCATCATATTAAATGTATTACATACATCATAGTATATATATATTATATTTATATTATAACATATTATATATAATATAATTGTATTATATTATATTATGTTAAATTATGTTATAGTATATCATATTATATTTTATTATTATATCTTATTATTTCATTTTATATTGTATTGTATTATATTATATCATATTATATATTGTGATGTGTTTTTTTTGTACATATTATATATGATAGTAATAAATATATAGTGTATAAAATATAATACACATATTCTATACATAATATGATATAATATGATACAAGGGTCGTATCGGTGTGAATCATTACACCCTGGTAACGCATCAGAAGCCCGTCCTGGATTATTTGGGAATGTACTTTAGAATATGTTTGGCAGCGCTTGCTGTAGATAGGTCTATTCCCCTAAAACGAATTCTAACGAGTCCGATTTTGGCTTCCAGAATCTTCAAGTCTTCGGGCCAACAGGTCTTGGATCCTGACAAACCCCATGTGACTTCACCGGGATCTCCTTGTCAGCCGTCTGCGCTCCTTTTAACGCGTTGTCAAAGCTCTGGAATTCCTTGAACTCCTCAACGCTTCCAAGCTTCCAAGGGCGGGAAAAACGGGAAAAAAAGGTTTGGGTGGGGGGTACCCCATTTTGGAGAAACCCAAATGTCGACAAAGACCTGGCCATACCTGGCCCTCCAAGTTCAATTCCTGCGCCCAGATCTCAGGGTTACAGCCAGCTGTAGCATCGGAACAGATCAACAGACTTTGGAGGCCACACGCTCCTCCTTGTTGCTTGGGAAAGGCAAGTCATCACGCCTCATGGACATCGCTCCCTTCCCCAAAGAATTGGGATCAAATGTGTTTCAGTGTTTCCACATACAATTTGGGTGAACTATGGGCGTGATCAGGGGTGTCTCTCAATGTCTTAATACAGTTCTCTCGTGATAGCACGCATGAACATCTGAATCGCTTCACATTGGAATCCACTTGTCCCTAAAATTCCCAAAGCCTTAGCGTGGTTTTATATGGTTTTATCACATTCCCCATCCCCATTTCCATCATCACATCTCCATCCCAGCCAGTTTCTGTACCTCCAATCCTCGTCGAAAGCAGAGCTTTTCGACGCCATGGTTTTTGCGGTTCTCCTGGTGAAACATGGGGAGATCTTTGGAGACTGCAATGGGAAACTCCCCAAGGGAAAAGCAGAACAAAATGACTGGATGGTTGGATGGATAGATAGATCAAAGGATGGATGGATGATTTTGGGATATTTTGGGGGCACGAATGGCATAACATGGCATGACCATGTCAACATAGTTCAAGCGGCTCGAAGCTAAGAATCGGGCAGGTCTCACCCGTCACCCAAGGTCACGCTGGTCATGGCAGGCTGTGAGTTGGGTATCGGTAGATCGCTACTCTGTTGAGACATGTTGAGACTGTTGACATCTGGTAACCGAACTTTCCAACTGCATTGGAAAAATCAATCCAGTAAGGCAACAATCATGAGCTGAGACAACCAAACTTTGGATGATCTGCGGATACTAAGCTACTAAGCCTGAAGTCCTAGGGTATCTGGGGCTGATTGTACTTGAGCCGGCCCTTTTCAGCAAAATGCCTTTGAGCCGAAAGCTGAAAACCAGGCCGATTGCAGCTAGAGGTTCTCCATTCCAGCCATTCTAGCCCGCAATCAAAGAACCAGTTGAACCAGGCCACAAAAACCCACGTCACTTCTTGCTCTCACAGCTTGTCTCAACCAGGATATTCTCCTGCGATCTCGACGACCCCATTTTCTCTCACGAGAAATCACCGCTGAGACGAGCCCGGGCTCAGACGTGAGTCTCATGTGAGGCCACGAGGTACAACCAGTCCTGACAATTCGTGGATCATCCACCGTCCTGGCGAAGTATATATAGTAAGTGAGTTATAGATTATGATATGTTATTGCAAGCATACATATGTGTATATATATAATTATATTATATATATATAATACACATATGTATTCATACATGTCACCAAAACTGAGCATCTGGTTGTGTTGACCGTGGGGCAAACAGCCTACTCCTTGATGGTACCATCCACCCCATGGTGTGACTACAAAATACTCCAAACTGGGGTGGATGAACATTGCAACATATTGCAACACATTCGTGATCAATTGCACATCCCCACCAGACATGCACATAGTGCTGTAAAACCCAAAAAGGCCCGGATTTCTTGAAAGCAGGGAAATGTTGTGGCTTTGGTGGAAGAACGGAATGAGTCATATCTATATCATAATATCATTGATCAAGTAGGATCGGAACAGACATATTACAGTATTACATCCAACAGTCAACTGATGTGGCGTATCAGTAAGGACCCACAGGTCTAGACCCCCAGTTTCTGAGTGCAACCTCGTCCCAAACAACACATAGATAGGTCATACCCACAGAAACCACAAATCTCATCACCCATCACCTGTCCTGAAACTGTCGCTTCTTTCTGCATTCCAACGAAGCGCTTTGGCATTCTAACATGGTCTCACCTGATTGCACCAAGATCTCAACAGCACGAAGCACCCAAAGTAAGAACAAGCACAAGAAATATCAGGAATCAGTTTGACTGGCTGCTTCTCTGCAACAATATACAGGATTTGCAGCTGTCAAAGAAAAATATGTATCTGTATTATATATATGTTAATATCTAAATATATTCTTATTATTAATATACGTTGCCGAAATCATTCAAATGTTTTCAAGTGGAACTATGTCTTTTTGCTGCCACAAAAGGTTTTGATGAATGCCTTGAACCGTAGATAGACTTTCAAGAACAGAAGGGAAAAAAGGAAGGGCTGGACTCTTTATTTATTGTGAGAATATGTGTAACCAACATATCATATCATTGGGATTTCATGGAGACCGATCAAATCTATGGACTGGGCCAACCCTTGAAAATATCAGAGCTTGCCCTGTAACACCCCTGTATAGCTCTTCCACTCACCCTTTGTACACCCGGCAAGGTGCACTTACAAGCACTGAGCACTGTGGGTTCAACAACAAATATCACGGCTTGGCAGATTGTTTTGCACTCACCCGAGGAAAAATATGAATGTCATCGGGGATCGTTATATATTCAAGAAACGCGGAGGACATCCGACATAGTCGGATAACAAATAATCAGAATGCAGGTTGCCTGGAGTCGCAGGATGCAAACATCCAAATCGGTGGAACCATTTCAGGCATTGCACACAGGTCACGTTGGTGGCCTGCGGTAGCACATCTCTGCGCCGAGGCAACGTACTTCGAAGGGGAAGTCCTCGAACTCACCACGGCAGCAAGGGGGAAGTGATGTGCCCAACAGGTTGATGGCAGGGCGCAGTTCCACCCTGAATGCCTAATTGTTGAATATTGTTCACTGAGAAATTCCTAGGTTCTTGGTTGTTGGATGATTAGCGAGCCCAAACAAGTGAAGGGTACTCTATTGATGACCATGTCTGTTAGGACCAGTTGGGAAACAAAGGGTGATGAATCTAAGGATAATAGTTCAATCAAATCTACTTTCAATTCATGTTCCTTTGTTGGGCTATGTTGGGCTCATGGGTGAAGGATCTGTGAGGATCTTCGCTCAGTAGACTTTGTTAATATTGGATCACGTCTTTCTGTCTTTCATTATTTCCCTTGCTATTCCTTCTTCTGTTCCCTTTGTTTGCATTGTTTCCTTTCATCCTGTCTTTCTTCCGTGCTTTATTTGTTCTTCTTTGTTATTTCCTTCTTGTGCTTCCCTTGGGTCCTTTAATTTTCTTCGTCTTGTCCTTTGTTATTTCGTTCTTTCTGCTTGTCTATCGTTATCGTCAAGGGGAACCTTGGCATTCCAAGGATTCAAGATGAGCGGTGCTAAGTAAGATATAACAGCTGTAGTAAAGGAATAGTGGATTTAAAAGTCAAGAATAGACGCCTTGTCACAATAGAGCATCACCCAAACAAATCTGTCTATTCGTCTGTACGTGGGTGATTCACGGATAGCCCTTTGAAAAATTGTATGGGTGTAAGTTTTTATCTTGGCTGAAGCAATGAAATTGATTCTTTGGGAAACATTGGCATCTTTGTAAAATAGTGCTTGGTAAGATACAAAAAAGCGGAGTAAAGGAGCGGTGCCTTTTAGGATTCGCAAAAAAAAAAACAAAAAAACAAGGTCCTTCTGGAAGAAATAAATTGGTCCATCGAAAAACTTGCACAATAGAGCACCACCACCAATCATTGGGATCCTGAATTATTTTGAACAAGAATTGCACACATCACGAGCATCAGAATAGAACAGTACATCACTACATCACGAACCTATCCCAACCAGCTGCCATGGTCGTGTCCGCCCACCTCTTGGTGAAACCCAAGCGGCTGCACCATTCGTAAGGATTTCACAGGGCAACAGCGTAGCACAACGATGTCTTGATCCTTCCATGCAGTCAGGCGGAAAATGACGGAAGCCCCAAAAAAAACACACGAAATGGGAACTCTTGGGAATCCAAGTTCAATTTCAGTAGCAGAATTGAAACATATCAAAAAATAATTCAAAACAAACAGCAAACAAAACACCAACATCTCACGCTCTATCAACTGATGATTAATGAGCTTCGCTGGGCCTTTTAGCTTGGACGCGATGGGCCCCAAAGCAGCCAATCATCTCGGCTTCTCGGGGCTGTTGCGGTCTGCATACCTCTCCAGCGGGCTCCACCCTATTGTGGGGCAGGCGAAAAGAGTCTGAGCCTGAATCTGGGAAAATCAAAAAATATTCACCTGAACATCCAAACAAATATAATCATATTATAGTAGCTATTTAATGCTATTTATCTATTTGAGGATGATTCCCCTTACTAACCATGATTCCAGTGAGGTCACGACGTGAAGTTATAATTTACCCAGATATACTCATATGGTCCACTGTGGTCCCATATGATTCTGGTTGAGCAGCCATGGGTTTCATTATGGGTTTCGACCAATTTGTCGCTCCTTACCTGGCAGGACCGCTGTTCTGAGCATGGCCACCTGATGCGCACCACACGACGTCCACCAAAAAAAAGATCTGCTTGTCTTACAGAATCCCAGAATTTCACGCGGCAATAGCAAATAATGATAAATGATAACCTGATCACCAATGTGAGTCCATTTATTTGTGATTATCCACGATTATCCCGTATTTCCCCAGGTAAAGCTTGAGATTTTCCATGTGAAAGCATCACCTTGTCCTGCAGCTCCATTGAAATCAGGTCAAGTGCAGAAACCACCTGCAACATCTAGGTCCCGCAGAAAATGAGATATACCATGAGAATGCTGATGGGATAATGGGATATAAATGATATAATATATATATATATGTATAATAGGGTGTATATATATATTATATATATATAAATATATATATATATATCATATATATATATATCATATATATATATATACATATATGTATGAGATATAAATATCATTAAATATCATATATAATCATATATATATATACATATTATATATATATAAATCATATTACAATTAAACAGAACTGGATATAAGTTGGGGCATGGCTGGATATTACATGATGTTGTGGCATTTCAAAATAAAACTGGTAAAAGGGTAGAACTGTATAACCCAATAACGGCTGTCAAATGATGGGAACAAATGCATGTCTAAACCACGGGATTTGGGGTGTTGCCATGATTTTCAGACACACCTAGCAACGTCTGACCCCAAAGCCACTGGAATCATTGCTGCAAGGTGGGATGCAAAAAAAAACCTCTGGGCTTCTGGGCTTCTGGAGACGGATTGGAGATGTTGGAGGTCCAATGGTCATATGGAATCCACTGCACTCTGGAAAGACTTGGTGTGCTTTTTCATTTTTTTCTGTGAGACGAGTAACATGCGAGTTCAGATTCGATGCATCTGCATTTGTGAACAATGTCCAACGACTCTCTTCTGAAGCTGAGGCATGTGATTTCCTGAATTGCCCCTAGCTATTCTGGATTCTCTAATATTGAGCGACAGCTGGCGCATGTAAGTCCATGTGAATAACAACAGCAACTTTTCACATGAGCTCTCGTCAAAATCCTTTACATCTCGGTATTTGCTATTGTAATTATACCGGTTATCGCTTTTTTTGGGGAGGCATATCGCTTTCCAGTCTTTTGCGCCATTATCGCTTTTGGAGGGGGCCCTATCGCTTTAGAGTGTTTCGTGCACATCTCTGACAAAAGTGCTTCTGCAATACTACAGGGGTCTTCAACCATTTTGACCGTAACTCACATATTTTTAATGTACATCAAAACATGATCATAATAACAATCAGAATAGTGATGCTGGATGATAGCAGTATGGCAATAATAAACATCATCATCAGCATCAGCGCAATCATAATCCGCATGGAATTGATCGTCAATCATCCCATTCCTTATCCCCTTGCTATGATGATCTGACATTTTGGGACATGGATGTGGAAAAACCGTGAACATGAGAGGAGTTTGAAGGATATATGTTAAACATGGGAAAACCATGAACATATGAATGAACATGTCATGATTTATGGAATTTAATGAATATATATATATATGGAATTATATGGATATGGAATATGACATTAAGAACCTGTTGTCCGCCCTTAAAAAAATCGGCACCTCAGAAGGGCAATTCTGCAAGCTGAGTGCGACCAGAGGAGCATAGCGCAGCGTCCTGTGAGTCCCCAAAGTTGTGGTGGATCCCATAGAATGCTGGATTTTTCCTCAAAGTGGTAAATAACCTCGGCATATCTTTAAAACAACGATTAAAATACGTATCAAAGAATATATGAAAAAACTCCGATATTTGGATGATGCTTGGACCATTTGAAGCGTCTTGTCTGAAAAGGATTCATGATAATTCTGTATAGGTTTCTGGTCTGTAAATATGTTCGTGCAGAGACCCATCTAATTCCTGTCAATCCTCAAAAATCATTGCAAGATCAAAAACTGGTTCATGATTGTCATCATCCATCCTCAACCTTTGCAAGGGACATTATGCTGTGCATCTGGGTTGGTGCTTGCAGTCCTCTGACGCCTCTCTTGTCGTTCCGCCAAGGGCATATCCAAGAGGCCTTGCAAGATCGCACCGGCCTGCTCCTCTGAGGCCATTGATGCCACCTGGGTCAGGTCATTTAGTCAGGAAGCTATCTTGGGTTGAGAAACAGGGGATCTTGCATGGCTTGAATTCTTCTGTTGCATGGTTTCTAGAGTGGTTTTCTCTCCCAAGTTTCAACATCTTGAATCTCTATATATCAACTGTATCAACTGTATCAACTTGACATCATCACGATATTTCACGATTCCAGCATCCCTCTCTCCATTTTCAAGTGCCATCCACTGGAGGACCTACATGTCATCAGTCCCTCCCAATGTAAGTACACCGATTAGTGTCCTGGTACCCTGTTTTGTTTTTTTTTCCAAAATAATTCAGGCTCCTGAAATTGAGGGGGTGGGCCTCTATTTGTGAAAAAAAACTCACCCATTTTTTTCAGGAGGAAAAACAGGTCCAAGAAAAAACATCATTCTTATAGGTCCAGTCCCTTCTTGGGGTAGTTTGTTTCCTCTTATTATAGCTGCTGTATCTTGTTCACCCCAATCATCTTGAATCTTCAACATGTCAATTTCCCCAAATGATGACTGGCAATTCCTTATTAAACCCTCATGAAAAAAACAGCACCCAAAACAATTTTTCAAGGGGGTGCCCCATGAGTGACTCAGATCCTCAATCAATCAATGTGTATATATATATTATATGATTGTATATGTATCATTGTTTGTATGGTACTCTATTGTGCTCAGAAATCTCTGGGGGGGAAAAAACACAACTGTTTATCCACCTTTCTTTGGGTAAAGCTGTTCCATTTACTTTAGAAAGCTAATATCCATGTTGAATCCTTAGAATGCAAGGTTCCCCAAATGATTAAATTCTTTATTAAACCCTTATTGAAAAACAGCACCCAAAACATTTTTTCAAGGGGGTACTCCGTGAGTGACTCAGATCAATAATATAATTGTTTGGATGGTACTCTATTGTGCTCAGAATTTTAGAGGATGAGAAAAACATGTTGGGTTCAAAAGGAAAAGATTTTTGAACACGATTTGATATGAATTGAAATCCTTACTTCTCCTTAGATTTCTTTAAGGGGAAAAAAGCAAAGAATTAAGAGTAGAATGATATAAATTGAAATCATCACTTCTACAGTATATCCATTCATTTCTGTAAAGGTTTAAAAAAGGAAAGAAATTAAAAGTATATAGATTGATTTCAATTGGAACCCTTACGTATTCAAAATATTTCCTTTAGGTTCTGAAGGAAAATGAATTGAACACAATTTGATATGAATTGAAATCCTTACTTATCCTTAGATTTCTTTAAGGGGAAAAAAGAGCAAAGAATTGAAAGTACTGTAGATTGATATGAATTGAAATCATCACTTATATATCCTTTGATCTCTGTAAGGTTTAAAAAGAAAAGCAATTGAAAGTAGATTGATTTCAATTGGAAACCTTACGTATCAAAAGATTTCCTTAGGTTCTAGAGGAAAAGGAATTGAAAGTAGAGGAAAATGAATTGAAATCCTTACTTATCCTTAGATTGCATTATGTTATAAAAGAAAATCAATTGAAAGTAGATTCAAAGGAATTGAAATCCTTACTAATCCTGATTTGTTTTTAGATATAGAAGGAAAATCCATTGAAAGTAAATTGGCATTAGTTGAAATCGTTACTTAAGTTGATCATCCTGAGTTCCCCTGACCTGTTCCCAAGAACATTTTGAATAGAGTATACCTAAATTGTTTGGGGGGCCCTACACTCATCAGCATCCAACAGTATGACCCAGGCCACTGAGGCCCTCAGGATCAGGCCACTGCGAAGTCGTGCCAAGGCATTCGACTCACAAAGGGCAGGACCTTCGATGCTAGGGTTCCCACATGTTCCCATTGATTAAGATCTGCCGTGGAACTATAGGCCCATCTTCAACAGGTATGCAGATGGATGCAATTTGTATTCCTCTTTCTCGCGACGTAAATGTGTTGGTAACGATGTTGCAAGCCGCTTGTTCCCCCTGTGACAGGTGCAAACGGAGACAGGTACAACACCTCTACCATCGTCTGAGGATCTGACTGGGTATGAATCCGGATGAAAGAGCAGAACTGGTATGCACCTCGTAGGAGTTGAAATTTCAACAGAACTCCTGGCATTCCTAGCAGTGGGTATATCTGAAGATCGGGTACCCACAAATTTGATTGGTGATCATCATTTCCCCACTAAAATCACGAGCAAACAGTTCTGGGGATCAGGCCCAAGCATCATTGCGTCAAACAAACGTCCTGCTGTATTGCCTACCGGAGACAGGCAAAAATATGGTGCAAATGAAGTCCGTCAGAGCTGCGACTCAATATGTATTCGTGCAGAATTTGGAGATACATGGAAATAGATGGAATAGTATGAAATATGCAAATACCTCAACCATCCTCAACAATTGGTCTCCCTTTAAGTACTGGAAATTCAGCTTCTGACAGTGTCAGGTCCATCTTTTCCTGCTTCGCATTGTCCAAATCGGGTGCACTGGAGAAGATTCTGTGTCGCTGTGACAGTGACAAGCTGAAAATACCTGAAATGTGATCACTCAAACTACCGATTGCTTCTTGGGTTTTTGCCTTTGGGCATGAAACCAATGTCAAGGAAATCCCATAGCAAAATCAATCTTCAGCGGGAAGAGCATCTAGAGATGGGTCAGAATGTATCCAAACAAAACAGAGTATTTAAAATGATTTGAAGATATTAGAACATTATAGAACATTTATTTAAATTGAAACCATCCTGTCATGGGTAGATTGACCCATATTTAATCCATCAGGATTTCCAGTAATGGACTCTTGTTATCATGGAGCACTTGGTCTATACTGTCAGCTTGTTGCAGTGACTGGGAACCATTGGGAACCAGGGATTTAGGGCAGCGATTGCGGTTCGTCAGCAAAGTCTGAGAGACAACCATTGGGACCCGCCATCCAAAACCTGAACCTCTAAAGATATTATCAAATTTGATCAAAATAGGTCAATACATCAGAGCACACAATTATATACAATTATTCAGTATCCGTTGAATTTGGGCGATTTCAAAAACATCAAAAACCAAACAAGTGTGAAAAAAGGAAGTCTGGATTGGTTCAAATCTGAATGAATCCGTTGCAACCCATCCTTGAAGGAAAAGCACAGTTGCAGTGGACAGTGACACTGGTCCATGAATCATGCTGGTCATATTGCTGACTTTCATAGTAAAACAGTCATAAACAGTCTGGTAGTTTTGTTGAGTTTTATAGTTTAACTCAGTTTGCTAACGACCCTGCCGCTGTATTGAATTTGCACGTAGCATATGTCCCAGTCTGTGTTGGCAACCATCTACCTTCGGCAAGCTGATTGCGCCATGCCATGAACGGCTAACCAAAGTACCCGGTCGGGCACCGCCGCCCAAACGCTTGTCAAAAGAGGTGTTTGTAACCCTTCCACTGATGCGAGGTGCAATCACCAGTGATCAGTGGCTCCTTCTGGCTGACGGCTGTTGGGGTATCTTGAAACTCCTACCTGCTAAACATTTGTATAATCCTGACCTCGCTATGCAGCTGCATCCTCTGTAGCTCCACTGCTCCGATTTTACTACAGTGAGTAACGCCCTGCCCTGAAGCAAATTGGTGGGCTCCCCAAACAATCCTGACGGTGTACACAGGTGGTCGCTAGTTCAAAGGATACACACTATGCCTGCTGTTCGCCACAAACCCAGAAACATTTGGATGTGTTTGGCACTGGGTGCTACTCTAAAATGGGGAGACCAGCAAACTTCGCTCAATACAGGATGCTCCGGGAATAAGTTCCATTCAGTCCCGCGCTGCGTATTCCTCAGAGTCCAACTCTTCATGACAGCTAGAATCCCAAGCACCCCAAGACAGTCAGACCATTGAACTTCGGGACTGACTGATCCAGGTGGAATAAGCGGGACAGCAAACTAAACCTGCCGGTGGCCTCAGAAGAAAAGCACCATTGCCAAGATGTTGTCTCTGGAACCGCGATCCTGCGTATGTTGGCGGGAGCGGTCCCAGTGTGCTTCCAAGATCTTCCAACATATCCAGTCCTTGGCGCTTTGGACTAAGATCTTCGCGGTATTCTCGCGTAAGAAGTCGGCCACTGCCTTGGCACCACTGAGGGAATCGTCCCAACTACTGAATGGAGCTTAGAAATATTGGAAATCTGAATGTGAGGATAGGTCCCCCATTTTGAAGGTGAACTTAATCACCAAGTCATGTCTCATCTGTCTGATCTGATCATTGAAAATAAATGAACATCCCTCACAGAAATGGTTTAAGAGACACTTTGCAGGACACCCAAATATGTATATATATATATATATAATAATGTATGAATGTATATATATATATATATGTGTATACATATATATATATATTATTATATTATATTATATTATTTATATTATATTATATTATATGATATGATATGATATTATATTATATTAAATATACGTATATTTGATGGTATAAACATGTACAAATCATGGTTTCAGTTTCCCCAAGTTTCTCCCTTAAAGCAGACCATTTTTGACCTGCTCCTTTATTCCGACATCCCCAAAGAGATTCCTGTCACTGCGTGCCCTTTTTCGCGCCATTCACGTCGGTTGTAGCCAACTGTCAGCATGATGTGCCTCGCTCAGGCAGCGTGAGTCTTTGAATTCTTGTTGGGTCCTCAATCTATGTAGAAAATGGTGGAAATAGCTGCAAAAAATGGGAGATTCTTTTTGGGTGTCTGTGATAATTTAGAGCCTCAATCATAGGCTGCTTGTTACTGAACAATCCGCATCAATCCGCAATGCTTGCTGTCAAACTTGCCAATTGGACCATGCCATGGATCATCGCAATTGTGTGGTTTCCTCGCTGCAAAGTCCCAGACCATGTGACTTACAGCTGAGCGTCACCTCATCACAGGAAATTCTTGCTGCGTCGACGCACGCGCATCTGGCAACCTGCCCAAGTGCGAGTGTTTTTGATGGGGAAAGCACCGTCTTAGCTGAGAAAGGGAAGATACTAGCCGCTACTAGCCAATGAATCATCGGGTCGGCGCGGAGTTCAACTACACCTGCCCCCCTCAGATGGTAGTTTCTGACTGTGACAAATGACTACCCCAAACCTCTGCAAATGTAACCTGGGTTTGTCTGAAAATATGGTCCGCCTTGGGTCCTTTTCAATTAAACTGCCAATTGCGGGGCATCCCCAATTTCAACAAACCTATGTTATGTTTGAGGTTGAACAAAATCTTTCTTGACCCAGACCTGGTCATGGGTCAGACTTTGACAAACTATGGTAGACTCATTGCCTGTGGCTGAAAACGGCAGCCATGGCAGGATAGATGTCTTTGGCACCAGCAGCAAAGGATACGCAATCCCCTGGAACCTGCCAGCAGCAGAACTGCAAACTGATGTTATAAGATGGTATAAGTCGTGCACACATTCCAGTGTTGTCCAAGAAGTCTGCTTCTGAAATGAACTGGAATACATTGAAGCTTAAAATACACTGAGGATCATTTGTACACGGACCATTTCTCTGAACTTCAAATCCTTGCCTTCTATCAGATTCTACCAGCATGCTCAAACTGGTGTTGGACAAGGCACTGCGAATAGTGCTTCAAATGATCCAGTAATTTTGACCTCAGCAACTTCGGTGCCAAGTTGATGGGTTGATGCTGTTGCTGTTGCTGCTAGTAACTAATGATCATGAGATAAATGTGCTCTAGTTACGCCTGCAGAACAAACTCTGCTGGTCCACATGCCTCAACCACATCTTGTGTTGATGCAGAGGGTTTCTGAACCCGTACCATCGCGGATGCTGGATGTCAGAAGTACGCAACGAAGTTTTGATTGGAGGCACAACTATGTGTATGAATTTCCCTGGGATCACGTTGCACACCAGAGTCTCATAGACTGGATACGTTCGAACCAGTGTGGGAATATTCTGAGTGTAACGGAGGGAGGGACACTACATGAATCTATACTGTACTTCGTGATTTTTAGAGGAAGCAGGCAGATGTCTGGACTCTTTATGCAAGCGCTTTAGGCATACATCATCAATTCATACGCAGTCTAAGTATGTCTAAGTTCCAAAGAAGAGCACAACCAGGGTGGCTACAAGTTTTTGTTCAATGGGTACATTGAGCATACAAGGCGTTGGACATCATTGGACCATGTATCTGAGATCTCCATAGATCTCCATGTTGATTTCCCGGACTGCTGTCAAGTCTCAGATGTTCAGATCCTTCTGTCTCGATGCGCTTGTTTAGGTCCTCCATGTTCCTGACTGCATAACATGACATGATGTGACAAATGCATACAAATGCAAACAAGCCAAACTCGCTTGAAACACCTTACAACATCTTGTGACATCACACAACATCTCTGTATACATGTATTGATTGCATATGTATAGCATTGTATAGCCTTCCAGTCCCTATCCACTGCAAAACCCAACCAGTTCCGGAATGCATCTTTCCTTTCTTTCTGTGCGCCGAAACATGCTTCAAACATGTAACCGTATCTGTGCACGACTCATGCCCTTTGGAGCAGCGTTGTCTGTGTTGGTATTCTTGAGCTTCCTACAGTACTAACCAGCCCGAGCATCACAAAGTCTCTGAATGGGAACACCAACTGGGGACAGAGCTGTGAAATTGCGCCGCAGCACACCTTCCAACCATAACAGAAATTCCTCGGAAATTCCGTCGCCAAGAAGTGCCAAGAGTCTCAGTGACTAAGTCGCGAAAGTCTTCTACGGCACCTTGCCCTTTGTAGGCGCTAAAGACCGTTCGGACATCATCCTCGAACTGCTTTTTCAGCATTGGCCTCATCATCAAGATCTGCTTACATTTCAGCATTCCACGGTCCAAGTATTTCAGATTCAGCATGCTAACTGCAAACTGAGATGCGAATCGAGTTGATACAGCCTTTTGTTATAACGAACACATTGGAAATCAATGCATCCATTCAGAAGTTCATGTGCAGCATCAAGATGAAGGCTCAACAGCAGGTGAAGGAAATTCTGGAAGTGGTTTCATATAGTGTCCCTTGTAGCATGAAGCCTGCAAAATACTATCAAAACCATCATGTCCGGACAATTTATTGCCAGCCTTTTGAAGATCTCCTCTCGCAAATGAGGATGCATGCGTTGCAGTAGTGCCTGCCACGTTTCGTTTGTCACTGGTCACTGGAGCATACTGGAGCTGTTTTCTCTAAGTTTCAACTCCCCAAGCCTCCGGTTTCAGATCTGCGTGTGGATCAAACCAGTTCCAAAGGAAACTCCTCAGGGCGCGAAGGGTTGACAATGGAGCCACTTGGGGAAAGAAGCTGCTACAGTTTGCTATAGTTTGCACCACTTTTCACCATCTGGTTGGGATTGCCAAGATCAAAACCTATACTTCTTATTTGAAAGTATTGGAGAGTCACAAAATTGCACTCCGGATCTGCCTACCATCTGTCTCACAGTCATCGTAAAGTCCTACGTAGATGCGGCCAAGTCTCGAATGCTGGCCTCGAAGATTGAAAAAAGTTGCGGAGTGAAACAGGCAGTCAAGTGATGGATGTGGATTGACATGGATGGTGCCTTCCAGAGCATTCCACTCCTGAACTTCTGCAAAAGAACTAAGATACTGATGGATAATCGGATACAATCGGATACTATCGGATACATGGTTTGGGGACCTTTGGACCTCCTCAAACTGCCCAAAGTGCTTGGAGAGTTCATAAATTGCAGGACCACCCATCGTTGAGTTCCTTGAAATGGTCACCATTGATGGTGAAGGTAAGGCACTTCGTGCTGCAAAGGTGCTCAAGTGTCCAGCTTCGTGTAGCAAACGCATGGCTGGATGTTTAGCTGAAACGCATGGCTTAGTCTCAGGTGGTTGCTATCTTGAAACCAGCTTCAGTTGGAGCTTCAGTCTGCCAATTCCACGTGTCCATGTCCAGCACCTTCTGCATCTGATAATGATATATTGGATCTATCGCTATTGTTGGCAAGGTTATGGTGCTTCTTGTTTGTCCCCCATCACTATTGTTTGCATGTACGGTTTTCACGTGTTTTCACTATTCTTCTTTATATTCCCATATATTCCCACTGTGCATGTATACCACCATTGTTGATAAGATTGAACAATGTCAGTATTGCCTTTTGTTCAACAATGTTCAACATATTTCATTTTCTTGGATACTTTTGGCAAGCAGCTGATGTAGGATACACCCATCAACAGCTTGGCATCTGGCACTCCCACACCAGATCCTGGTCCCAATGTTCTGCTTGTTGAGGCTTCATTTACAAAGCATTCTTTGCAGTGGCCCTTGGTGGTCAATAGGGCAGAAAACTGAACAAAAAACAGCATGCCAATGTGACCCTGTGTCTCGGTAGGAGGCCGACGAGGACGGCGGATGGTAGCGGGGCGTTGCGAGAGGGTTGCTACTTTAGAGAGAGATGGAGACCATGTCCCTGGATGCAACTCGTCAACTCACGGTGCTACCTCCTGGCAGCTTTGGTTTAAGAGGAAAACCTGGGACCTGAACTAAGCTGTCCAGAAAATGCAGTGTTTTTACCAACAACAGAACATATCAGTTAGGTCATGGGCTTAATATGTCCAAAGCCTTGAACCAGCCGAACCGCAGCATGTTCAAAGTATCTCTGCTGGGGTCCCACACTTGGCCGCTCTGCTGCGCTTGTTTGACACAGCTCAAAAGGGCCTGCCCGAGTGAGGGCAAGATGGGGTAAGTTGCACGTGTCTGGATGTCCCTCTAAACGATGCAAAGTCAATTTGGGATGTGGGACTGTAGGGATGTATCAACCGCCATAGGATGTACAGATACAGGTAAATATATAATTACATGCAAATTGTTTTTTCGAGAATCGAATGACTTGACTTAATCCAAAACTAAACCTGGGCGAATATTGATTGACACCAATGCCTTGAGTCACCCCAGCACCCAGGAAAACTCACCACCAGGATTATCGCATGTTGTCAATGCGAACAGTGCGAACTCCGGGAAAACCATACATCCATTGACATACTATGACTCAGTGGAGGGATAGCCCAAGTGCATATTCAATCAGAATCATATGTTGCAGTTTTGGGGCAAAAATTAAGCACCTCAAACCACATAAATTGATCGACACAGGGTTCAAAATTTTCATGCTCCGATATTCCCCAAAAAGTGGTCTCAGAACTGTTGCAGGCCACATAAGTATTGGCCCATCTCCATAGTATGTGTTTGTCCCAAACTGGTTACTAGCAACTAGTAACTCAGCATCCGATTTTCCAATGATTCTTAGATATTCCAATTTTCCCACTAGTAAAGGTGCCACAAAATATAAAAAATAAGGGAACAAATGTAGAACTACTGCGCTTCTCCAGCCCTGGCAGCTCCTCTCCAGCATCATCATCGCTGAAGGCATCCCATAGTCCATCACTGGCAACGATTAAGGCGTGGCCATCCTGGGAAAACGCTAGGAAATGGACCAGGGCTCCCAGGCCTCCCAGGACTCTCATGACTCAGGATCAAATCATCCCACTTTCAACAACAAAAGCCGGCAGCAAGGGATGATGTATCATGACGATCATGATGATATCTCTGTGGGTATTTCGTTGCTACATTCAAAAAACAATGGGTTCCCGGATCGTTCCCCTCACCAACCATCATTCTAGATATTTCTGCCGCCCTGTTCACGGCTGGTTTTGGCAAATCATGTCCAAGATTGCCGTTGATTTTTTTGGTTCGGCGTCTCTGGTGCTCACTGGCGTTTGCTGGAAAAAATCACTTTGTGATAAAAAACCAAAAGATTGCTGTGAGACAGTGGTTGCTGAAACTATCGCACTCGCGAGCCCCCCAGCTGCTTCTTGGTCTTCGCTTCCAAGATTTTTTTTGTTGCGCGGGTGTTTTTGCCACCAAGCAAGGCTTCGCGCGGCAATGAAGCAATAAGGCACAAGGCAAAGCAGAGGCCGTCAGGGCGGCACTGTGATTTACCCTTGCGTTTAGGTTGCTGCAGCGGCCACATCCAAGTCGCTCCAATTTTCGGAGGGGTAGCTCATCCCAGGTAACAGCACGCCAGACACCAAGTCGTAGTGCTCTGGCTGCCAGAGGTCTCCTTGCCCTGGAATGTTACACGGGCAAAATGCAGGCGGCAAAAGTTCGGGAACCACTGGCGGTTCAGCTGCACGGATAGCTGGCTCAACAGCAGGTGCGGAGGTTGGCTCTTCAGCAGGGGCTGCGGAAGGCTGCGTCTGCATGCTGAAGCAAGACGACACGCCAACCACTTGCATTGAAACTGTGCTCGCCATGGCCTCCATCATGGTCCTTCTTCTCTGGCTCGGTGACACGGGCTTTTCCTTCTTGATTGTTTTTCTCCTGACAGGAGATTGCAGCTTCTCTTGCTTGACCGTTTGCACTTTCTCAGCTCTCTCGGCTTTCACTTTGCTAGCCATGCCAGGTCCATCAAGCAGTGATCTGTCAGGAGCACCAGTCCCCGATCCAGAATGACTGGCTGGAGATACTGCACCTCCTTCACATAAAGGTACTGCTCCTCTTTCAGGTAGTGCTTCTTCAGGTAGTGCCCCTTGATCGGGCTCATGCGAGTGATCATCAAGGATTCGAACAGCGGATGCCGGACCCGAGCATTGCAGTGGCACCCTTGCCCGTTCTCCCTGGTCAGGAGCGCTCGAGTCAGGGACGGTCTGGGACCTGAGCACCGGGGTCCTCCTCTGCGCCGCCTGCGCTACCTGAAGCCTTTCAATTTTTTGCTTCTCCAAGAGATCCAGTGTCTGGTCTGGACACCATGTATATTTTGATGAGTCTTTGATCTGTGCTTTTGCAGCGAGGCTCCAACTGCAGAGCAAGCGAGATAAGCTAAAAGTGCCCTGCAACGCCTTGTCGTGATACCTTAATTTTCAAAATCTAGGAGAGCTCTGCGGTATTTGCTGCACATTCTGCTCCGGGATACTCAGCCATCTCCGTCTTCGTCAGAGAGCCCTTCAAGAAGAAGCGCGTACTGTCGTCTCGAGCCACACTTCGTTTGAAGATTCCAAAGCGTAGATAAGCCAGAGACATGCTCTGCAACTGACGCGCGTCCTGGGCGGAGATCCAAAACCCGGCAAGGAGCTGAGTGTTCTTCTCGGCTGACGAACCACCCTCTGCGAATCTCGTTGTAGCTGGAGCTTTCCTGACCCATGCCTCTTCTTGCTGGGTTTCCTGCAAGACGGCATGGCCCATTCTTTCAGGAGAATTTCGGGTGCTAAACAAGAAATCTGCATAAATCTGCTGGGTATGAAGCCGCTATTGCAGCTCCTATTGATCCCCGCACACCTTCCCTTCGCAGCATGCCAGGCATGCTGGGCCGATTCTCTGACTTCATTCACCAGTCTTTCGATGCACCAGTTGGCCTGCTCATGCCGACGACGGCAACGGCCAGCAGTCTCGTCATCTCAAGAAGGAACTTCTTCTACACGTTTTTTTCCATCATCCGTCTCTGTCGTATTGGTCATGAAACTTGCGTCTCTTCTGCTGCACTTTGCCTGACATCATCAGCGATGTCCATTGGCGATGCTCCAAAGGAACGGTCGCATTCCAGATCGGAGATATATTGTTCTTTACCAGCGATACCCATCTTGAACCACACTGCAAAATGTCAGGAACCATTTCCAATATCTCTGTTAATTCTGACACACTTCAACAACAGATTATGATGATTGCAGATCTCAGACATGATTTGCCAAAGCTCAGAAAGGCGGAACAAATAACCTAATTACTCCTAATATGTATCTTCTGCTAAACGACAGAAGAACGGGCCTAGATCTTTCCAGACTCTCAGTCTCTGACTCTGGCGTTGAAGCTGCTCACGTCTGGAACACAGCTCACCCCAGAGTCCTGCAGACACGTCGTTGGTTGGTCACAAGTCATGCTTCACCAAACATCGAAAAAACGGTTTTAACACAAGACAAGTAGAACTCCCTCAAAATATCGTAAAATCCTAACAACATAAAACAATGGCTTGGGATGCGCACTACAAATGACACATATATTTTTAATATACATTGACAATTGCATATTCGATATTCCAACAATTAGTAATAATAATAATCTAATCTAATCTAATCTAATATAATATAATATAATGTAATGTATGTATGTATGTATGTATGAATGTATGTATGTATATATTAGTTTATATATATATATTAGTTTATATATATATATTAGTTTATATATATATTAGTTTATATATATATATATATTAGTGTCTACATATATATATATATTAGTATATATATATATATATATTAGTATATATATATTAGTATATATATATATTAGTATATATATATATATATTAGTATATATATATATTAGTATATATATTAGTATATATATATATTAGTGTATATATATATATATGTGTATATATATATGTATAATATATTTTTATAGTACACATCAACAGCAAAGCACGCCCTGGCCTTCAGGTGATGGTCACCCAGGGAGCGTGACACGCTCAGCTGCCCAGCCACTCGACCATGACGCACGAAGCCGCCCTCACGGCAGACGCGGGCAGCCTGGAGCAACAAGGTTGACACAGGAGTTTCAATCATCCCCCAACTTACTGGTGCTTAGTAGGGAATGGATGGGAATGTGGGAATGGCATGATTATTACTAGTGATTATGGATAATTCCCTCATTTCCTGCTAAGCAACAGTAAGAAGAAGAATGGAAGAATAATAATAAAGGTGGTTAAAAGAAAAATAAATGGATTTCCATCAAATGGAATGTGGTTAAAAGAATAATAAACCATCCCCCTGTTCAATCATAAATTCATAAATAGGTGGTATAAATCATTCCCAAATGGGTGGTTTATTATTAACCACATTAATCAAATCTAGGAAGACGCGAAAAACTATGAGATTCTGAATGTCAGTACCTCTTTGTTAAATTCAGTACCTTTTTTGTCTGTTTTATCCATTTCTGAAGGTTGGAAAGGGAAAATAATCTGCATGAAATCGTGCAAAGGGTTTTAGATGGTTCCAGGCTGTAGGCTTTATGATTCTCTGGATTTTGCTACAACACGCCTCCATGATGGCATCCTACATTGGTTTGGGATACATGACCCATGCCCGGCAATGCCTCGTCTGCATCATTGGCTCTGTGATCTATGGATACCTCGTCCAGTCCATGGGATGGGGATATGGGCCATGAGGCCTTGAAACATCAAAGCCAAAGGGTCCAAATGGAGTGGTGCTTCAGACGTTACTGGCTCTGGTGCAGTTTGTGCATAGCAACATTGGAAGTTCCGATAAAACCAATTTACAAAACATATATATATATAACCATCCTGAAGTAGATAGAATCTCTGGAATTTCAAAAAAAAAACGGTCTGAAAAAAACCTATAGATAGAATCCCAAAATGGCTCAAAAATCCGGGTCGATGATTGGTAAAAAAAAGGTCCCTCAAAAATGATCACAAAAGCGGTCATTTAGCTTGTGATTTGGTTGTTTGGGCCTTTGGAATGACCACCAAATGTTGTCATTATGCTGGTGTATTAGGTTCTGGCATGCGAATTTCAGCCCAAAATCTTCCAAAGAAATTGTCACTGTTGCTGGTGGTTCCCAGAAATATAGATCCTTTGGCAGTGGTATTCAATAGTCAAATCCAAGAAAGGAATGGGTGTGGGTCAAATTATCACACCCCAAAATTGATAGTTGATTTTTTAAGATGTGAAATTTTGAAATTGAGCTGGGGCCAAATTTGACCCGTACCCATTTAGCTACAGTGTGCTCACCGGACCTCCTGGAGATTTTGAATTTGGACATCGATCAAAATCGGATACTTTAAAAAGTAATCTGTATAGAATTGGGTGTAATTGGGACAGAAGGTTTTGATCCATCCCCATATTCTTCTATATTCCTTCATATTCTATCTATGGTATCAACCACTGTGCTGACCCCTCCCTACTGCATTCTGCTAACAACGGCAGGTTTCCAAAAACCATTCCATGTGTTGTAGATTCTTTGGCAATGGTATTTTTGGTTCCCGGGATGCACAAATAGTCAAACCCAATAAAGGAATGGGTGTGAGTCCAAATATCATCCCTACAAAATTGATAGTTGATTATTTAAGATGTGCAATTTTGTAATTGAGTTGGTGTGCTCACCGGACCTCCTGGAGATTTTGAATTTGGACATCGATCAAAACCAGCTACTTTAAAAAGTAATCTGTATAGAATTGGGTGTAATTGGGACAGAAGGTTTTGATCCATCCCCATATTCTTCTATATTCTTTCATATTCTATCTATGGTATCAACCACTGTGCTGACCCCTCCCTACTGCATTCTGCTAACAACGGCAGGTTTCCAAAAACCATTCCATGTGTTGTAGATTCTTTGGCAATGGTATTTTTGGTTCCCGGGATGCCCAAATAGTCAAACCCAATAAAGGAAATGGGTGTGGGTAAAATGATCACCCCTACAAAATTGATAATTGATAATTGAAGATGTGCAATCTTGTAATTGAGTTGGTGTGCTCACCGGACCTCCTGGAGATTTTGAATTCGAACGTAGATATAAACTGTTGGATAGTCAAACTCTATATAAGATCATGAACCAACAGTGGTTTTGAATACAGCCCAAAAGGTATTTTCAGAATCCATAAATTATAATACCACTTTGGATAATATATTGATATAGCACATGTTGTTAAATACCACTGGGTATAATCCAATTAAGAAAATTGTCTTTGACAACATGTGATTGTTTTTCCAACCGGGACCTTTTCAGGGATATTCTAACTATAGATCTTGCCAGGGGCTGACAACTCGGCTCCCCCGTAAAGGGAGCATAGCCAAAAAACGTGACGGGATTCCAGAATCCCGTCATCACCCCCCTATGTGGGGGACGCCCCGGAAAGCGACCGAGTGTGCTACTATAGTGTGTAAGGTGCACTCTGTGTGAAATATATGCTTTGTATGTGAATGATATAAAATATGTAAATATAATATGTATGGTTGGATAGTCAAACTCTAGATAGAATATCCTCTAGATCCATGAAAAGACTGAATTTTTTAAGGATGCTTGGAATTAAGCATGTATTTGTGGTGCTCCCTGCCCCTTCCTCCACATCTACCCATCCAAAGTTCATTCTTGGAGCTGTTTGAAAGCAAGCTTTAAAAGGAAAATGGCATTAAAAAAAAAGGAATCCGAGATCTCACCATCCAAAGTTGAAATTGCAGGTTTTGAAAAGAAACCACAAAAGGAAAATGGGATGAGAAAAGAAATAATCCACGATCTTACCATTCAAAGTTCAATCTTGCAGGTTTTTGAATAGAAAGCCGTGAAAGGAAAAGGAGATGAGAAAAGTACAGAAAAGTAGGAATCCAAGATCGACCATCCAAAGTTCATTTTGGCTAGTGCTGTGCTAGGACAGTTGGGCAAAACTATAGATAGAATATCCACTAGAACCATGTAAAAGACTGAATTTTTAAAGGATGCTTGGAGTTGAGCATGTATTTGTGGTGTTCCCTGCCCCTTCCTCCACATCTACCCATCCAAAGTTCATTCTTGGAGCTGTTTGAAAGCACACTTTAAAAGGAAAATGGCATTAAAAAAATAGGAATCCAAGATCTTACCATCCAAAGTTGAAATTGCAGGTTTTGAAAAGAAACCACAAAAGGAAAATGGGATGAGAAAAGAAGGAATCCACGATCTTACCATTCAAAGTTCAGTCTTGCAGGTTTTTGAATAGAAAGCCGTGAAAGGAAAAGGAGATGAGGAAAGTATAGAAAAGTAGGAATCCAAGATCGACCATCCAAAGTTCATTTTGTGCTAGTACTGTGCTAGGACAGTTGGGCAAAACTATAGATAGAATATCCTCTAGAACCATGAAAAGACTGAATTTTTAAAGGATGCTTGGAGTTGAGAATGTATTTGTGGTGTTCCCTGCCCCTTCCTCCACATCTACCCATCCAAAGTTCATTCTTGGAGCTGTTTGAAAGCAAGCTTTAAAAGGAAAATGGCATTAAAAAAGTAGGAATCCAAGATCTTACCATCCAAAGTTGAAACTGCAGGTTTTTGAAAAGAAACCACAAAAGGAAAATGGGATGAGAAAAGAAATAATCCACGATCTTACCATTCAAAGTTCAGTCTTGCAGGTTTTTGAATAGAAAGCTGTGAAAAGAAAAGGAGACGAGAAAAGTATAGAAAAGTAGGAACCCAAGATCGACCATCCAAAGTTCATTTTTGCTAGTGCCGTGCTAGGACAGTTGGGCAAAACTATAGATAGAATATCCTCTAGAACCATGAAAAGACTGAATTTTTAAAGGATGCTTGGAGTTGAGCATGTATTTGTGGTGTTCCCTGCCCCTTCCTCCACATCTACCCATCCAAAGTTCATTCTTGGAGCTTTTTGAAAGCAAGCTTTAAAAGGAAAATGGCATTAAAAAAGTAGGAATCCAGGATCTTACCATCCAAAGTTGAAATTGCAGGTTTTTGAAAAGAAGCAACAAAAGGAAAATGGGATGAGAAAAGAAGAAATCCACGATCTTACCATTCAAAGTTCAGTCTTGCAGGTTTTTGAATAGAAAGCTCTAAAGGAAAAGGAGATGAGAAAAGTACAGAAAAGTAGGAATCCAAGATCGACCATCCAAAGTTCATTTGTGCTAGTACTGTGCTAGGACAGTTGGGCAAAACTATAGATAGAATATCCTCTAGAACCATGAAAAGACTGAATTTTTAAAGGATGTTTGGGATTAAGCATGTATTTGTGGTGCTCCCTGCCCCTTCCTCCACATCTACCCATCCAAAGTTCATTCTTGGAGCTGTTTGAAAGCAAACTTCAAAAGGAAAATGGCATCTAAAAAGTAGGAATCCAAGATCTTACCATCCAAAGTTGAAATTGCAGGTTTTTGAAAAGAAGCAACAAAAGGAAAATGGGATGAGAAAAGAAGAAATCCACGATCTTACCATTCAATGTTCAGTCTTGCAGGTTTTTGAACAGAAAGCTGTGAAAGGAAAAGGAGATGAGAAAAGTACAGAAAAGTAGGAATCCAAGATCGACCATCCAAAGATCATTTGTGCTAGTACTGTGCTAGGACAGTTGGGCAAAACTATAGATAGAATATCCTCTAGAACCATGAAAAGACTGAATTTTTAAAGGATGCTTGGAGTTGAGCATGTATTTGTGGTGTTCCCTGCCCCTTCCTCCACATCTACCCATGCAAAGTTCATTCTTGGAGCTGTTTGAAAGCACACTTTAAAAGGAAAATGGCATTAAAAAAGTAGGAATCCAGGATCTTACCATCCAAAGTTGAAATTGCAGGTTTTTGAAAAGAAGCAACAAAAGGAAAATGGGATGAGAAAAGAAGAAATCCACGATCTTACCATTCAAAGTTCAGTCTTGCAGGTTTTTGAATAGAAAGCCGTGAAAGGAAAAGGAGACGAGAAAAGTACAGAAAAGTAGGAATCCAAGATCGACCATCCAAAGTTCATTTGTGCTAGTACTGTGCTTAGGACAGTTGGGCAAAACTATAGATAGAATATCCTCTAGAACCATGAAAAGACTGAATTTTTAAAGGATGTTTGGGATTAAGCATGTATTTGTGGTGCTCCCTGCCCCTTCCTCCACATCTACCCATCCAAAGTTCATTCTTGGAGCTGTTTGAAAGCAAGCTTTAAAAGGAAAATGACATCTAAAAAGTAGGAATCCGAGATCTCACCATCCAAAGTTGAAATTGCAGGTTTTGAAAAGAAACCACAAAAGGAAAATGGGATGAGAAAAGAAGAAATCCACGATCTTACCATTCAAAGTTCAGTCTTGCAGGTTTTTGAATAGAAAGCTGTGAAAGGAAAAGGAGATGAGAAAAATATAGAAAGTAGGAATCCAAGATCGACCATCCAAAGTTCATTTGTGCCAGTACTGTGCTAGGACAGTTGGGCAAAACTATGGATAGAATATCCTCTAGACCATGAAAAGACTGATTTTTTAAAGGATGCTTGGAATTAAGCATGTATTTCTGGTGTTCCCTGCCCCTTCCTCCACATCTACCCATCCAAAGTTCATTCTTGGAGCTGTTTGAAAGCACACTTTAAAAGGAAAATGGCATTTAAAAAATAGGAATCCAAGATCTTACCATCCAAATTTGAAATTGCAGGTTTTTGAAAAGAAGCAACAAAAGGAAAATGGGATGAGAAAAGAAGGAATCCACGATCTTACCATTTAAAGTTCAGTCTTGCAGGTTTTTGAATAGAAAACCGTGAAAGGAAAAGGAGATGAGAAAAGTATAGAAAAGTAGGAATCCAAGATCGACCATCCAAAGTTCATTTGTGCTAGTGCTGTGCTAGGACAGTTGGGCAAAACTATAGATAGAATATCCTCTAGAACCATGAAAAGACTGATTTTTTTAAGGATGTTTGGGATTAAGCATGTATTGTGGTGCTCCCTACCCCTTCCTCCACATCTACCCATCCAAAGTTCATTCTTGGAGCTGTTTGAAAGCAAGCTTTAAAAGGAAAATGGCATTAAAAAAATAGGAATCCGAGATCTCACCGTCCAAAGTTGAAATTGCAGGTTTTTGAAAAGAAACCACAAAAGGAAAATGGGATGAGAGAAGAAATTCTCCACGATCTTACCATTCAAAGTTCAATCTTTGATGTTTTTGAATAGAAAGCTGTGAACGGAAAAGAGATGACAAAGTAGTAAAGTAGGAATCCAGAATTCGACCATCCAAAGTTCATTCTTGGAGCTGTTTGAAAGCAAACTTTAAAAGGAAAATGGCATTAAAAAAGTAGGAATCCAAGATCTTACCATCCAAAGTTGAAATTGCAGGTTTTTGAAAAGAAGCAACAAAGGAAAATGGGATGAGAAAAGAAATAATCCACGATCTTACCATTCAAAGTTCAGTCTTGCAGGTTTTTGAATAGAAAGCTGTGAAAAGAAAAGGAGACGAGAAAAGTATAGAAAAGTAGGAACCCAAGATCGACCATCAAAAAGTTCTAGAAAAGTAGGAACCCAAGATCGACCATCCAAAGTTCATTTTTGCTAGTGCTGTGCTAGGACAGTTGGGCAAAACTATAGATAGAATATCCTCTAGAACCATGAAAAGTCTGAATTTTTAAAGGATGCTTGGAGTTGAGCATGTATTTGTGGTGTTCCCTGCCCCTTCCTCCACATCTACCCATCCAAAGTTCATTCTTGGAGCTGTTTGAAAGCAAGCTTTAAAAGGAAAATGGCATTTAAAAAGTAGGAATCCAGGATCTTACCATCCAAAGTTGAAATTGCAGGTTTTTGAAAAGAAGCAACAAAAGGAAAATGGGGTGAGAAAAGAAGAAATCCACGATCTTACCATT
>CAMXCT020001064.1:0-183198 GCA_947184155.2 Cladocopium goreaui
AGCAAACTGGAGCAAACAGAACAGGTAGGTTGAGAATGGCTAGTGGTGGAGCCTGTTTGAGTGTCTAAAATCTTCCTTTGTCAGACTAAAAAACACCTTTCGTCATCGGGCTCTGACAGAGCACAGTTGCTGCAGCGCAAATTCGAAACCGAAAAAAGCCTTGAATCGATTGAGTCATTGAAACCATTGAAACTATCCAATCTTCCTCTGCATAATCTACTTAAGTGGCTATGGTCCGGTCTACTGAGCCTAGTGCATTTGAAAGGTGTACAGGGCTGCAGCATGCTGCAGCTCTGGCACTGCGGTTCCTAGCACAAGGGATACGACCAATGCCATGCGAAATACGTGATGCGTGGAAAGAGTGGAAAGAGTGGAAAGAGTCTAGAGCTTCGGGAGTCACAGGCGATGCAGTTTGAACTCATGGCTGAATGACACAGGCTCCATAAACACAGGTAGGGCCGGTAGGGGATCGAAATTGAATCTGGGATTCCGAATCAAAAAAACAAATGTGCATGTCAGCTGTTGGATCGATGAAAATCTTCAAAGGAGGCCTGGTGCCGCTGGTACACTTTGGCATTCCGAAACGAGTGATGGGTTGAGTCCATCTCAGGCGCTGCTGTTCTCTTGCTCCTAGCGGTCCTAGCGGTCCTAGCGGTTAGTGCCCAAGCCTCTCCAAATCTGAAAGCTCACTGAATAAAGGTGGCTTAGGTCCTCAGGTGGTTTCCAATCGTGGCAACCTCCGCGGCTTTGGATTTCAGCCAATTTCGCTTTGCTTCTTGGACAGGCCGCTTCACCGCCAGAGCATGTCATGACCGCGCACCTAATCCTCATACTACCCTTCACAGATAGGCAAGAACTCCAAGAACTCCAAGAACTCCACAAACCGCATGCGGAAGCCGCATGTGCATGCCTGCATGTTTGATGAGTGGCAAATCTTCCCAGTTCGGGTGCGTGAGAGAAGCTGCAGTAATGAGAGAACGTCGCTGCAAATCCGTGGGAGACTCTATGCCTGACATTGGATCAAGCTGTGCTGAAAGTCTTCCATTTGTTCCCACCCACAAGTATTCACACGTCACTTTGCAGAAGAAATAGAAGTTTGGAAAGGACTGGAGAAACCAGGAATGTAGCAAGCCGTGAAACTCGCCCATGTCTTGTAACATTTTCCATCTTCAAGATGTGCCAATGAGCCTCTGTCTGTCGCACAACTCTAGGACAACACGGCAAAGAGTTACCAGTAACGGTTGCATATCTGAGAGCCATGGCCGGCAATTCATGTCCACTATTTCGCAGTAGGGAGGAATGCTAAGGGCTCTGGTATACTTTTGTTCCAGTCAGTCACCAGAGTCTACACCTTCACATACTTTGCCGGAACACTTTAGGCATTCGATGTCTTCGATGTGTTCCATTTCCACTTGCCACCTATTCCTAGCACGCACGCAGCCACGGAAGGAGCTTCGCTACGATCTGAAGGCGTCCACCGCACCCTGTGTTCCAAGGCCCTTGAAGCAAACCTTGGCTGTATGTAAAACCATTTGAATCGAACTTGAATCACAACATGTCTTTCTATTTCCAGTTCTCCTGGTTCTGCAAGACTTATCTAGCTGCAAAATGCTGCAAATGCTTGGGACGGCCACCATCTGGAGCAGAGCAACCTTACCTATACGCGTCGTGGATTGGAACTTTGGTTCATTGCTGTCAATGTTTTCACGTATTTTCACATACAACTCTCCCAGCTTTTTCGTCCACTAAGTACGACGTGCTGTGATGTCCTCGGCTGTAGCTCAATACGGGGCTCCAAAGCCCCCTGAAGCCCTCTGTGTTTGGGTTCACTGCAAACCAGTGGGTGAGCTGCGTGAAAAACACGAAAAACTGTGACTTTCTCTGCGATGGTTTCCAGACTGATACTCCACCACTACGCTACTTGCTGCAAACGCAGAGTCTGTGCAAGTCCGCACGAGCCAGAAAACTATGAATCTAGCCAGACAGGGGGAAACTAAATGTGGATACACTCCACTGACGAAGCTGCTTCCTTCACAGCTTTGTCAGAGCCGTGAGCCTTGTTGCACTGGGTTCCCTGTCCGTCCTCATCCGACAGCACCTTTTGTTCCAGCGGAGAGATCTGTCAGCCCTATTGCCCCTGGTTTGGGCCCAAGGACGACCAGCTGGCTTTCAGGGGATCTCTTCTCTTTTCCGGGTGCCTTCTGCAGCTGGCTCAGCAGGGAGTGCGGGGGTGGCTCAGAGGAAACATGCGGCTGCGGTGCATACCCGAATATCCCGAATATCTGAATGAGTTTGTCCAAGTCTTAATTTCTCAATTGAAGCCTCAAGATACCACTGCTCTCGGCTACAGATCTTGGACAAGCTTTGTTTGGGTTCACTGCAAACCCGTGGGTGAGCTGCATGCTGTTTGGGTGAGCTGAAAGGTTTCGACTGACACTTCACCAAGCATCAGTGATGTCACGGGCGACATCCCTGGTGACCGGGTCGAACTAATCTGGACATCTCCACAGGCGACATCAACCTGCGACCAGTGGCGACCAGTGGCGACCAGTGGCGACCAGTGGCGACCAGTGGCGACCAGTGGCGACCAGTGGCGACCAGTGGCGACCGTGGTGTGCCAAAGGGTGGACATCATGGACATCCATTACCATCATAAACCTCAAAGGCCCAACATCTTCATCTCATCTTCATCTCATCTTCATCTCAAAGGTCATCAACCCAGTAAAGGCTTTGAACACAGGAGCAATTGGCAATGACAGCATTTGGATCCATTTGGTGCAGTTGGATGGGATTTTGCGAGAGTCCATAAGCCCATACTCAATGACACCCTCAATTACACCCATCCCATTGAGGAACTCATTGTATGTTGTTGGATCAACCTTCACCGGATCCCAGGACGCCTGTGTCGCCTCAAACTGGACGCCGACCTAACACCGTGGCACACGGTTTCACCGCTTTGACCTATCTTAGGGATAGGAAGATATCACAAGATATGTCTCTATGTAAATATATGTCTATATTCTATATACATTTGCATCTGTGTGTATCTGTATACCTATATGAGTATCTGTGTCCGTATGTGTATTAGCTAGGGACGAACACGCCCCAGTTGACATTGTCACACGCCCCACACGCACACACATAAATTTCAGAACAACATCACACATACACTCACACACACACATCACACCATATTTTACAACATTTTTTTCACAAAATATTTTCACAAAAATCATCATAAATTTTTCTAGCAGTATATCATTCAGAACAGCGAACACATACACAATTTTTTATAGAATATTTCTATTAAAAATATGGGGGGTAATTTTTAACTCCAACCTGCACCTGCTCAGGTGCTTTTGGCTGATTTTTTTTTGGGATGGCATCAACCTCCTCATCCATATGAGGAGGCAGGGCTTGGGAGTGGATGGAGTGCGGACTTGCCAGACAGCCTGTAAAAACTTGACTTTTAGTAGTGATTTCAACTAGAGCCTGTGCAAGACATGTGGAACAAAGACACATATCAGATTGAGCGCACTTGTATTTGAAGTTGAAAGACTGATTTTGGCTGGTTCCCTTTGCTCAAGCAATTCGCGTATCATCCTGTGTGGTTTTTGCCTCTGTGGCATTTGACATTACCTATTTCAATGGCATCTCGTCCTGACTTTGAGATTGAAAGGGTGGAGCATTCAGATGTTCCATCAGACCCCATTGGCATCACTGCCATAAACTTGTCTGAGTGCGGGTGCAAATATGGAGATGCCATTGGTGGTGGATATCAACATCTTCAAAACAAATCCAACGACAAGGACAAAGATGATGGCAAAGATGACAAGAAACAGAACCTTCCTCAAGGCAGTGGAGGAGGTGATGACCCTGATGAGGGGGATGGCTCAGAACCCAGCGATGATGATGATGATGATGATGATGAGCAGGAGGAGGAAGAAGAAGAAGAGGAGGAGCAGGAAGATGATGAGAGTGAGAAGAGTGAAGCAGAGCCACAGCAACCAGTGGCAAAGGAAAAGCTCAGCGTTGCCAAGGGTGTCAGCCAGACCTTCAAGCATCAGAACCTCATTACGGTCAATTTTGTCTTTCCAGCCAATGGGATGACCTACAATGTCTTGTGCTTCCACCGCATCAATTTTGCAGGTTGCAGGAATGCATTCTTTGCCCAGTGTCCTGTCAAGGTGGCAGACCGCAAGAAGTTCCGCTTCCATTTCAGTGACACCGAGATTGACAAGGGCTCAAAGACTTTGAAGACACTAGGCATTGGTGATGGTGCCATTGTCCATGTGTCAGTGGTTGGGCTTGGAGGGGCAGTGAAGGGCATTCGCAAGACCATCCAGAATTTGAAGGTGTCCTCAACCACTGATGGCAGTGACCGACCCATCTATGAAATGTCCTTCAATGGCGCCTCTACCATTTGCGTTTCTGGTGCCTTTGATGTCAAGGTTGGACTTGAGGAGTTGCCAGTGCCGAAATTGGCGGAATTGAGGGACTTTTTGAAGTCTGACAAGTCAAATACAAATGTCAAGGCAAAGAGCATCTACCAGTTCCTGCCCTTGGGTTTGAACTTAGAGCATACAAAAGTGAAAGTTGAGTATGCCATTGAGAAGTTGTCAGGTTTGGTGGAGGCAGATTTGAAAGCGAAGTATTGGGATGATGACAATGACAAATTTGATGTAGATAAGATGCGCGAACTCACCACTTCAATCATCGGAGTGAAAGAGTACGTCATTGCTAAGTCTCAACCGGCTCAGCCACCACAGCCCCCACGGCCCAATGCTGGAGCAGGGGGTGGAGATGTCCAAATGGAGGGTTGATTTTCCATCATTTGCCCAAGCCATCCTGAGATTGACCTATGCCATTCCAAAATCCACCTATGCCACCATCAGATTTACCTATGCCCCCATAGCATCCACCTATGCCACCATAAGATTTACCTATGCCATCCCCAGATTTACCTATGCCCTGACAGCATCCACCTATGCCCTGAGAGCATCCACCTATGCCCTCATAGCATCTGTATTTGCTTGGGTGAGTGATGGAATATTGTAGTCTTTTGCGACGTCCTTGCGACACCTTGAAACTTGAGCAGAACAAGGGGTGCTGAAAAAGTTGATGGTTTTAGTGAATGTGTCAGTTGTTTTCATCATTTTAGCCAGAGTTTGGACATCTCATTTACCACCATTAGCATCCATACAGCGACCGCTTTGACCGGCAGGTTGATGCCCAGTTCTTCAAGATTGGGCAGTGGAACCTCGGGGGGATGATGATGAAAATGAGTGATGATGATGATGATGATGATAATGATGTTTTAGGGTGAGGTGTGTCTGTGTGTGTGTTGTGTGGTTTAAAATTTCATCTATCATTTTTCCCGGTATCCTGTATAGTTCGTCTTGTGTATGTTTGTTATTATCGCGTCCGCTTACTATTCTACTACTTCCGCGTTGCGCGCTTTCTTTATGCCGGTTTCCGTTCATACTGTTGCAATCTTTATTGCATAATTCCCGTGGTTTCCATTGATATAGATTATTCCATAACCTAGTCCGTTTTCGGTAGTTAAATCCATACTTGCAGTAATCTACATCCTTATACGGTATCCATTTCATAAACTCCTGATTTTTCAGTAATCCAGTCTGAGGGTTCTCTATAAACCATATTCGCGGGTTAAAGTATTCTATTGTATCTAGCGTTTTTAATACTATGGCATTAGCTTCATCAATGTTTCTCACACCAACCGTTTTAGCCCTTGAATATTCTGTGCAAGGCGGACTACTCCAGATGAAATCAAAATATCCAGTAGGATATTCTTTATAATTCCATTGTAATATATCACAATTGATATCGGCATTCTTTAGGTCCAGACTGACGACATCATAACCTCGCTTTTTAGCTACTGTTCCAATACTCCTTGTTCCACTGAACAGTTCAAGAAGTTTCATAATAATATATTACACAAAATATTATTATGAAAATTTGTTCATTATATATTTACCTGTTTCATCCAATGTTATTTGATAATAGTCCAGAGTTTTTTTGACGGAGCTCTTGATTTTTCCACTGCATACTAAATCAAAATATTGCTGTTGTTTTTCAACAAGAGACCCCGCTGGTCTACCAATTTTGCGCTTTTCAAATATCTCATCCAGTTTCTTTTTTTGCTCTTCGTTATCTTCCTCTTCTTTTTCAACCTTGTTGCATTCAACAAGTTCATTCAACTTTGAAAACATAGCATTTTGGACAACGTCCATCTGTTTATTTTTTTCAAAAATTTGACTCAAAATGTTGTAATCTGTAATCAATGTCATCGTTTTTTTTTGGTGTATCTTTAGGTGTCATAAGGATATATATTAAATTAGAAATTTTTAAATATGTATTTAAATAACTATATATATTTAAAAATACATTTTTTAATATGTTTATTCTAAATCATCTAGTGTGTTTCGTCTCCTAATATTGTGTGGTGTATTCATGACATCTGTTATCATTCTGTTAGTGCTTTCTACTTTGTTGTCTTCAGGTGTGACTTGTCTATTCCATGAGAAGCTGATACTGTGGTCTTCACTTTCTAAAGTAATATCTCCATTGTCATCTCTACTCACATTCATTGATTTATCATTTTTAGTTAATTTAAATGAGCAGGGGTTGCATTTGCATTTTATGCCTTTAGGGTTTATATCTATCTCATTTCTCAATTGTAGTTTTCCACAACATAACGGACAATCAAAGGTAATAAATTTACTGGTTAATTTTTGTTCTTTATTTAAATTAACTGTTGCTGGTTCATCATCTGACAGTTTAACCTATTAACTTTTTTTGGTGGCATTATTGAATATAATTAGATATTACATTTTATAAAATCTAATTATTATCACACAGGACTTTTAGGACGGGGAGAAAAAAGTGAATTCAAAAACACATCTTCTATTGTTTGTTTTGTCAAGGCGTTCGTTCACATTCTCAAAACGAATTCATACAGTCTTTGCTGGATTGAATGCGTCTTCATTCTGTCCTGCTATTCTTCAATGAAGTTCCATATCAATATTATATTATATAATTTATTTTCTAAATATCAATAATGAACAAATTGAAACCTATCAACGTCAAACAGTATGAATTCAAGCAATCACCATACCCTCAAGCAGACAAATTACCTTTTAGAAGCATCATTGTATCAGCATCACAGGGCGTGTTGAAAATTTACAGAGACTGCTTTGAAAGGATATACATCGTATCACCAACAGCTCATATTGATGGAGCCTACAAAGAAATCATAAAATATGTTGAGAAAGAACAAAAAGTAGATAACAAAAAAGAACAGTATTTATTTGATGAATACAACCCCGAAGCACTAACACACATCATTGACACACAACACAAAGTAAAGAATAACAAGATGAAAAAAATATATAGCTGTCTGTTGATAATTGACGATTTTGCAGAAGATAAAACTTTTATGAGGTATTCAAAAATACTACATGGATTATATACAAAATCAAGACATTTTGGACTGTCAGTGATAACAGCTTCACAAAAATACAATGCACTGGCTCCTATAGTCCATTTAAACACATCATCACTATACATGTTCAAGTTAAAAAATATGGCAGAAGTTGATGCATTTGTTCAGGAACCATCAGCACTAGTTGATAAGAAAACTGTATATGAAATCTACAAACTTGCTACTGAAGACCAACCATATAGTTTGTTATTTGTAAAATTAAGAGATAGTGATGTAAATAAAATGTTTATGATAAGATTAGAGAAGGCAATACATATTCAATAATATTGTTATGTTGAAATAATATTATTAAATCAAAAGAGGCTAGAATTACACAAATCTACCTTCGGCATAGCATATATCATTTTTGTTTGCTTTTCCTTTTCAAGTTTCAATATCCGCTCCTTCATCTTTTATTTGTAATTTATCAATATTATTGATGTCTAAATTATTTTCATCAATATTATTTAATTCTTCAATACAACTATTCTCAAAAGTTGTTGGTTGTTTATTTCCCATTTATATATTAATATATATATTAATTTTCTGTTTTTGCTTTAGGTTTTGCTTTTGCCTTTGTTTTAGGTTTAGGTTTAACTAGTTTTTTTATTGCTTCTTGTAATTCATAAACTGAACTCTCCAACCACTCAATCTTCTGTTGTTGCTCCCTCACAGCACCCCATAATATGGAGTTCATCTTAACATAACTTAATTTCTTAATTCCATCAACTTCAACGAGTATATGTTCAACTTTTTCTGGTATATTTTCTCCTACATCCTCTGCTATAAAACCTATATGAGTTTTAGTTATTTCCATTTCTTTTTCTTCTTTCATTTTGAAAGTATGAGGTTTAAAGTTATTTACTATTTTTGTAAAATTGAAGTTTGCTTCTTCAATATCATATTTCATATCTTTTTGTGATGTATCTACAAGGTCTCCCTCTAATGTATAAGGTGCTGGAACAGAAACTTTTGATGGAGTAATAAAAAGTCTTATGCTACCATTAGCATAAAATCTTATGTCCCCGTTAGGGTCTTCATTGTATAACTTGAAATGATTAACACCTGCTGTATGTTCATTAAATATATAACTATTCTTACCAGTTTCTTTATGAACATACGCCTTTTTGTTTTGATTGACATATATATCTTTTGAAAAATTAACATCTTCATCTGTTTTTCTGTATCTCATATATTCTACTAAACCGTCATCTGTTGTATTACTGCCTTGAAAAACCATATCAGCACCAACATTTCTATTGTAAAAATAATCTCCATAAATATATTGAGACGACAACGCCCTACCTGTTGAAACATCAATAATATTTTTAGTGTCGTCTAATGTAAAGAAATTAACACCGCCCCTTTTGAATACTACATCAGTAGGAGTGGCACTATGAATTACATCAAACTTACAACTTTCAGCAAGTAATGATGTACCTGTATTTACTTCTACATTACCATTTCTAAAATACATAAAATCTATGGTGTTCCTTCTAAAACTGACATCAACATTACCGATACTATCACAAGTGTTTGATTTAGCACCTTTTGTTAGTTCCACTGCTTGTAGCGTTCCTTCAAACTTCATATATTCAACATCACCTCGTTTAAAGACTAAATCAACATCAGTAGCATTTTTTGTACTGATAACATCAGTATGTAATTCAGTATGACATACAACATCAACATTAAAATACGCCTGAGTGTTTGATAATTGAAACTTTAAGTGTTGAGGAAACGGACTACCGCCAACATAAAACCTATGTAATCCACCAGAAGCAAAAATACAATAATCATAACCAGTATTACCACTTTCTATATTGATAGAACGGATATAACCTTTACCAGTTCCTAAAACAACTGTCCCTCCTAGGACTAATTCTATACCTGAAAGAAAATAAGAAGTTCCATTAGCCGTTAAATCAAAACTTCCAAATTGAGCCCCACTGTAATATCTCACCTGTATATTTAACACAGTTTGAAGTATCACCGCCTGTTGCTAAATTAGTGGGTTGATTAAATTGAATTTGTCCGTCAGTCAGAGTTATGTAATTAATACCTGCTCTTTGAATTACTAAATTAGATGATGGTTTTGATGATATTTCATTTATAGTCGCTCCATCTGCTGATAATGATATACCACTATTTAAATCTAATGTGTTACTTCTTAAATAAAAGAAATCAATACTGTTTCGTTTAAAGCATCAAAATTACCCAAAGAATCATAAGTATCACTTCTAAGACCTAATGGAAGCTCTGCAGTTGATAAATCACCACCTAACTTAATGTATTCAATGTTAGTTTTTCTGAATGATACATCTGCTGTGTTATTATAAGAATTGAATATACTCCCCTGAAACTGACCTACACATAACATATTACCTCTTGCTAAGGCTTTATCCTTATCAATCAAAAAATCTTCAACACCTCCACAATAAAACTGATGTTCACCAGTATTATCACAATAATGTCGGATATGATTTGTTGAAACAGGATTGGTTATATATATATATGGTGGCATTTCCAAATATTAAATTTGTATTCTGTGCTAAAAACACGCCTTGAGTGTGAACTTGTCCATTCACTGTTAATTCATACCCTGTTGTTGTATCACCATTGATTGAAACTGTGCCATCTATGCTTTGGTCTGCTTCACCTGTTTTCTTAACTAAATTACTTTCATCAATGCTAATATTTGTAGGTTGATTAAACTGTATCTGGCTGTCTGTTAAAGTTATGTAATTAACTCCACCTCTTTTAATCACTAAATCTAATGGTGCTATTGTGTCTATTTCCTGTGTTGTAAGATTTCCACCGCATTGAAGTGTATGATTTGCTACAATCTTACTGGTAGAGTATCAATTATATCGGTTTTCAATTGTAAAAATGTATCGTTGTTCCTTTGGATTTCTAATGTTGTGTTGCTGTATGTATCCAAAGTATAATTTGTAAGCAGATTTTTAAAACAATAAAGTCATTAGTGCTAACATCAAGTGAAGCATAAGTAGCTCCATTTGATTGAAAGAAAATGTCATTAAGATTATCAGTGTTGAATGTGTTTGTTATTAAACTTGCTCCTTTGATGTATGCTGTGCTGTCTAACGAATTGACTAAATGATTTCCTAATACTTGCGCATCACCATTAACATAAAAAACTTTTGAAGATGAAACAGCGTTTATGATAATTTTTGATGTTCCGCCCACACTACCTATATTCAATGTTCCTTCCATATTTTGAGGACTGTTGATATTCAGTTTTGTATTCAATAAACCATCTGTCTCGGTTTTATCATAGTAGTTTGTTAAATCAGCACCACCCCCTCCTCCGCCATTAGCAACTGCTGTATCTACATAGCTTTCGGTTGCTAGATTTGAAGTTCCTGTATTCAAAAGTTTTATAAACTGACTGGGTTCCTATGAATGACGTATTACCATCAAGAGCTAAATTACTCATTAATATATTTATCTGAGATTTTTTTATATCATCTTTTTTTACTTCTTGGTGCAAATATACTAGCACACACTTTCTTATACCTTTGCTGTTTTTGTTGTATGAGTTGTTGCTGTAGCAAAGCATAGTTGTTTGTTATATCCAGCAATGGATTTGATGGTTGTAGTTGTATTGTTTGCTTCTTCTTTACTAGTGGTTGTTGTGGTGCATTATCTTCGCTGTCATAATCATCACTAGCGGTTTAGGAACTTGTTTAGGTTTGGGCTTTGCTGTTTGTTTTGCTGTTGGTTTTGGGTTTGCTTATTTTTTCACTGGTGGAGGTTCAGTTGAACATTTATGACTGTATCTTAAGACTAAATCATTTGGTTTCGGGCGATGCCCATAAGAACTTTCACTTTGTGAAAGTTGTTTCGGACGGGCTTTTGCTTTTGGTTCTGGTTTTGGCGTTGGTTCTTCGTTTGCATTTTCTTCAACAACATCATTTGCTATTTCAAGTGGTTGCTCTTCTTCAGGTGCTTCTTCAATTGCTTCAGGCAATGGTGTTTCTTCTTTAACTTCTTCATTTAAGTCAACTACTTTGACACTTGACATTATATAAAAGTTGATATATTTTTCTTAATATATTCTTAATTAAGAAAATTATATGACATTTAATAACTTGAATGCCCTAATACTAAAGCAAATTGAACCGGTATCCCGTAAAGGTTCATTGTTGTCCCCTTCTCATCTGTTATTCTAAAATCTAGTCTTTTACGATTTTTATTACCAATATCTAAATAGTCTTCGTTTAATGGTGCTCCCTTATCTGTTATTATCCCTCCAAGTTGTTCATCAACTAAAACCTTCCTTACTATGGATGATGAATATGAATTAGGTTCTGAATAATGATAATCTAACAAACTTGATGAAGAAATATACACAGCACGGAAAGGCACTAAATTTAAATAGGATGATGTCCAAGTGCCAATAGGGTTTTTAGGCACAAAATTACTTAAAAGATAGTTTATAGATACAATGTTTCTGGTATCATAGTTAGAGTGTCCTGTATCCCATACACCACCTGCATAATTTTGTAGCTCAGCATCTGTAGGATTTTTTATTGTATATGTTAAACCATCTTTGATTTTAAACTCAACAATTCTTGTTGCTGAATTGTAGGCATATACAAAAATACCACCTGCTGATAAATCTGTAGTGTTGTTGTTCATCCCCTCAGCCATATAAAAACACAACTGTTCTGCAAAATAAATTGTGTTTCCTAGGTAATGCCTAAAGTTTTTAATCAATGTATCACCATCAAACACCATAACATACAAGTATTCATAGCCTACCTCTGTCGTTTTCCATACTGCAGGTATTGATACATCAGTAATCCAGCATTTTGTCCCTTCTGGTGCTTCAATGTTTTCATTCAGTTCTATTGAAAAGTCAGCACTTGAACGGGATTGAACAGTTCTGTAATTACTATCAATAAATATTTTCTTATATACTAACTTATCACTCATTACCAGTAGTGCCCGCACGAGGCGGGGCGGAAGTTGCCTTAAAGATATATATAAGACCTTTCTCATCTATAGAACTTGCATGCGCCGTGCGCCAGCGAAGCCCGTGCATGCGTGCACTCTGCGAAACTGGTGTCTTATTTCACATGTCACATTTGAAGCTCCACGTCACACTTCACACCTGACAGTCTTCACGCTCCACACTACACACTGCACTCTTCACACTGCACTCTGCGCACTGCACACTCCACACTCCACACTTCACACTTCACACTCCACACTTCACACTCCACACTTCACACTGCACGCTTCCCACTGCACACTCCACACTTCGCACTTCGCACTCCACACTTCACACTTCACACTCCACACTTCACACTTCGCACTCCAACTTCACACTTCACAGTCCACACTTCACACTTCACACTCCACACTTCACAGTCCACACTTCACACTTCACACTCCACACTTCACACTGCACTCTTCACGCCCCACACTTCACACTGCACCCTTCACACTCCACACTTCATCTCATCTGAGCTCTTCTCACCTTATCCCAGCTCATCTCTTCTCATATGTCATCTAAGCTTTCATGAATCACTTCCCAGTACTACTACTAAGGAACTGGATCTCGACGCCAAAGCGACAAAAAGACGATTTTGAAGCACTTTTTAAAAGGAATTTTAAAAGGAAAATTATTAGCGCCAAAATTGAGAAAATCTGCTGACAAATCACTTTCGCAGCCTGGGTGCAGCCACTCCAATACGATTTATGATCTTCAGCTGCAAAAGACAATAGTATTACGCATGCAGCCGCTGCACCAAGCAACCTTGACGCAGCCACTACAATGCGATCTGCAGAGACTGAGTTGCAAAACACAATAGAACTACGTGCAATGGCGTCGGAAATTGCAGCTCCAAAACCGGATCTCGACGCCAAAGCGACAAAAAGACGATTTTGAAGCACTTTTTAAAAGGATGTTTAAAAGGAAAATTACTAGCGCCAAAATTGAGAAAATCTGCTGACAGATCGCTACGCAGCCTGGATGCAGCCACTCCAATACGATTTACGATCTTCAGCTGCAAAAGACAATAGTATTACGCATGCAGCCGCTGCACCAAGCAACCTTGACGCAGCCACTACAATGCGATCTGCAGAGACTGAGTTGCAAAACACAATAGAACTACGTGCAATGGCGTCGGAAATTGCAGCTCCAAAACCGGATCTCGACGCCAAAGCGACAAAAAGACGATTTTGAAGCACTTTTGAAAAGGAATTTTAAAAGGAAAATTATTAGCGCCAAAATTGAGAAAATCTGCTGACAAATCACTTTCGCAGCCTTGATGCAGCCATTCCAATACGATTTACGATCTTCAGCTGCAAAAGACAATAGTATTACGCATGCAGCCGCTGCACCAAGCAACCTTGACGCAGCCACTACAATGCGATCTGCAACCGCAGATTCCAAAACACCTTAAAACTACGCACACACAACCACACCCAAAGCAGCTTGCAGCCACCGTTACACTGCGGCAAAAAAAAAAGGCAAACCGACCGCAGCCGCAACCGCCGCACACACGAGGTACCTTCCATCGTCGCCTGCAGACACTTTACACGGAAAAACACAAGGTTTCGTGCTCCGGCTTCCTCCCCTATAGCCCATGCAACATCATGCAGCCATTCCAATGCGATCTGCAACCGGAGATTCCAAAACACCCTATAACTACGCACACACAAGCACACCCAAAGCAGCTTGAAGCCACCGTTACACTGCGGCAAAAAAAAACGACAAACCGACCGCAGCCGCACCCGCCGCACAGACGAGGTACCTTTCATCGCCGGCCTGCAGCCACTTTACACGGAAAAACACAAGGTTTCGTGCTCCGGCTTCCTCCCCAAAACAGAACCCTTGCAACATCATGCAGCCATTCCAATGCGATCTGCAAGCACAGATTCCAAAACACCCTATAACTACGCACACACAAGCACACCCAAAGTAGCTTCAAGCCACCTTTACACTGCGGCAAAAAAAAAACGACAAACCGACCGCAGCCGCACCCGCCGCACAGACGAGGTACCTTTCATCGTCGCCTGCAGCCACTTTACACAGAAAAACACAAGGTTTCGTGCTCCGGCTTCCTCCCCAAAACAGAGCCCTTGCAACATCATGCAGCCATTCCAATGCGGAATGCAAGCACAGATTCCAAAACACCCTATAACTACGCACACACAAGCACACCCAAAGCAGCTTGAAGCCACCGTTACACTGCGGCAAAAAAAAAGGCAAACCGACCGCAGCCGCACCCGCCGCACAGACGAGGTACCTTTCATCGCCGGCTGCAGCCACTTTACACGGAAAAAGACAAGGTTTCGTGCTCCGGCTTCCTCCCAAAAACAGAGCCCTTGCAACATCATGCAGCCATTCCAATGCGATCTGCAAGCACAGATTCCAAAACACCCTATTACTACGCGCACACAAGCACACCCAAAGCAGCTTGAAGCCACCGTTACACTGCGGCAAAAAAAAAAGGCAAACCGACCGCAGCCGCACCCGCCGCACAGACGAGGTACCTTTCCTCGCTGGCTGCAGCCACTTCACACGGAAAAACACACGGTTTCGTGCTCCGGCTTCCTCCCCAAAACAGAGCCCTTGCAACATCATGCAGCCATTCCAATGCGATCTGCAAGCACAGATTCCAAAACACCCTATAACTACGCACACACAAGCACACCCAAAGCAGCTTGAAGCCACCGTTACACTGCGGCAAAAAAAAAACGATAAACCGACCGCAGACCGCAGCCGCACCCGCCGCACAGACGAGGTACCTTTCATCGTCGCCTGCAGCCACTTTACACAGAAAAACACAAGGTTTCGTGCTCCGGCTTCCTCCCCAAAACAGAGCCCTTGCAACATCATGCAGCCATTCCAATGCGATCTGCAGCCACAGATTCCAAAACACCCTATAACTACGCACACACAAGCACACCCAAAGCAGCTTGAAGCCACCGTTACACTGCGGCAAAAAAAAACGATAAACCGACCGCAGCCGCACCCGCCGCACAGACGAGGTACCTTTCATCGTCCCCTGCAGCCACTTTACACGGAAAAACACAAGGTTTCGTGCTCCGGCTTCCTCCCCAAAACAGAGCCCTTGCAACATCATGCAGCCATTCCAATGCGGAATGCAAGCACAGATTCCAAAACACCCTATAACTTAACGACACACAAGCACACCCAAAGCAGCTTGAAGCCACCGTTACACGCGGAAAAAGTAAAAAACGATAACCAGCCGCAGCCGCACCCGCCGCCACAGACGATGCGGTACTTAATCGTCGCCCTGCAGCCACTTGACACGGAAAAACACAAGGTTTCGTGCTCCGGCTTCCTCCCCAAAACAGAGCCCTTGCAACATCATGCAGCCATTCCAATGCGATCTGCAAGCACAGATTCCAAAACACCCTATAACTACGCACACAGAAGCACACCCAAAGCAGCTTGAAGCCACCGTTACACTGCGGCAAAAAAAAAATGATAAACCGACCGCAGCCGCACCCGCCGCACAGACGAGGTACCTTTCATCGTCGCCTGCAGCCACTTTACACGGAAAAACACAAGGTTTCGTGCTCCGGCTTCCTCCCCAAAACAGAGCCCTTGCAACATCATGCAGCCATTCCAATGCGGAATGCAAGCACAGATTCCAAAACACCCTATAACTACGCACGCACAAGCACACCCAAAGCTTGAAGCCACCGTTACACTGCGGCAAAAAAAAAACGATAAACCGACCGCAGCCGCACCCGCCGCACAGACGAGGTACCTTTCATCGTCGCCTGCAGCCACTTTACACGGAAAAACACAAGGTTTCGTGCTCCGGCTTCCTCCCCAAAAAAGAGCCCTTGCAACATCATGCAGCCATTCCAATGCGATCTGCAAGCACAGATTCCAAAACACCCTATAACTACGCACACACAAGCACACCCAAAGTAGCTTCAAGCCACCTTTACACTGCGGCAAAAAAAAACGACAAACCGACCGCAGCCGCACCCGCCGCACAGACGAGGTACCTTTCATCGTCGCCTGCAGCCACTTTACACAGAAAAACGCAAGGTTTCGTGCTCCGGCTTCCTCCCCAAAACAGAGCCCTTGCAACATCATGCACCACTCCCCTTCATGGTTGCCAGTTCCCTTCCTCACCACTCCCCTTCATCATCACTTCCCTTCCTCTCCACTTCCCTTCGTCACCACTTCCCTTCCTCACCACTTCCCTTCGTCACCACTCCCCTTCATCATCACTTCCCTTCTTTACCGCTTCCCTTCGTCACCACTTCCCTTCCTCACCACTTCCCTTCGTCACCACTCCTTCATCATCACTTCCCTTCTTCACCGCTTCCCTTCGTCACCACTTCCCTTCTTCACCACTTCCCTTCCTCACCACTTCCCTTCGTCACCACTCCCCTTCTTCACCACTTCCCTTCCTCACCACTTCCCTTCGTCAACACTCCCCTTCATCATCACTTCCCTTCTTCACCACTTCCCTTCGTCACCACTTGCCTTCCTCACCACTTCCCTTCCTCACCACTTCCCTTCGTCACCACTCCCCTTCATCATCACTTCCCTTCTTCACCGCTTCCCTTCGTCACCACTTCCCTTCCTCACCACTGCCCTTCGTCACCACTCCCCTTCATCATCACTTCCCTTCTTCACCGCTTCCCTTCGTCACCACTTCCCTTCCTCACCACTGCCCTTCGTCACCACTCCCCTTCATCATCACTTCCCTTCTTCACCGCTTCCCTTCGTCACCACTTCCTTCCCTTCCTCACCACTTCCCATCGTCACCACTTCCCTTCGTCACCACTCCCCTTCATCATCACTTCCCTTCTTCACCACTTCCCTTCCTCACCACTTCCCATCGTAACCACATCCCTTCGTCACCACCCTGTGTCATAGCTTCTTATTCTTTTGTTGCGTATTGTTACATTATGTATTGTTCTGTGATCTACCACCCTTCATCAAAGTCAACTGCATAGCTTCTTATTCTTTTGTTATATATTGTTAGATGACATACCACCCTTCATCATTTCAAGTCTCAGAATTCTATTTGTCCGTAACACGGAAGTATTGCTTCCCAACTTCCTTTGATTACAATTTTATGTAGAAAATCTATTTGATAATATAATTGTGATTGGATTTATGGCAGGAGTTGGAAGAGTGGCTGTGCTAAATGCTTTAAGACAAGTAGGAAGACAATTCGGCAGAGAGGCAATGGAAAGAATTATGCATGCGCGGGTGGAGACAAAACCAAAACCGGCGGAGAGGAATCGGAAAATCACCAAGTTGAGGGTTGCGTCATATGGTCCAACCAAAGGTTGTGATGCATGTAAGTATGGCAACGACTATCACACGAAGGAATGTCGATCCCGATTCAATACTCTACTTGAAGGTGAACCCATCAAAGCCCCCAAAACGCCAGTTGTAGGTGTTCCCAAAACTCCAGTTGAGTCTCACGAGCCAAAGGTTGGTGAAGGGCCAAGTTCTTCAGCGGTCGGGGGGGCGGATGATGACTATGAACCTTCGGTTGATGGTGATGTTGGTCCGGTTGAGGATGTTATGGGTCTTATTAGCATCTCAAAAGGGTCTCAAGTTTCAACTCAATCCCAACTTTTGGAGAGAGGTTCCGATGTTGCGGCATCAATCCTGATTGAAGCTATCGAAGATGGTGAGGATGAAATCCTCATGTCACGCAGACTTGCTGAGGTATCGGGGGGTTCTGCCAGGGTTGAGAAGTCAAAGCAGCAAACAAACAAGGAATGGTTTGTTGAGTTTTGTTGCTCATCCGAAAGTTCTTGTTCAAAGGTTTGTCAACAACTTGAGGTTCCGTATCTTGGATTGTCTGTTGATTTTGGTGATCTTTTGGATGATGGTGTTTTTGCCCAAGTTGAATATTGGTTCCATGAAAAGGTTCAAGAAAATGAAACCATTCATTTGTTTGGGTCCATTCCTTGTGGTCCTTTCTCACCCATTCAGAATTTGAATCTAGCTACCAAAGGTGAATCGTTCAAGAAGTATCTCAAGAAGGAACGAAAGAAATCACTGGAGCTAGTTTCACGCTTTCGGAAGTTAGGCCTCATTGCTGCTGCATCAGGAGGTACTGTTTCATTTGAGTGGCCAAAGAATTGTGCAGGGTGGAAAGAACAATTGGTGTTGTGTTTCATCACCGAGTTTAACCTGTACTCTTCTTATCCTACGGGATGTGGTTTCGGATTGGTCATTGGTGGCAAGAAACCTTTGAAGGAATGGCGTGTCGTAACTACTTCACCCCGACTTGCTACTAAACTCAATGAGTATGGCTGCGTCCACGGTCCCGGTCACAAGCATGATGAGATCCTAGGAGGGCACATGGCCAATGAAAGCGGGTTTTATAATCTGAACATGGCTTTGGCTATAGTTTCTTCACTTGCCACTTCAACCATTAGGAACCGTGTACCGGCAATGCCAACTGTGGTTGGACAGAAGGCTCATATCGAACAAGGTTTGTGGCATGCTCAAGAAGTTCTTGGCCTCGTCCATCGGCCGATGTCCCGAGAGGAAATTGCCTCCAGCGAAGGTGCAAAGCAGGCGTTGATGCAAGAGGCGGACGAAATGCGCCGCTTAAAGGTGTGGAATGAAGCAGAAGCAATTGAAGTGGACAGTCTTCTGCAGTGGTCCAGGTCCACAGGTCAAGACATACACATCGCCGATATTATGCCCATATGCTCCGTGAAAAATGCCGAGCAAGCCGTTGAAAAGCAAAAGCTTAAAGGTAGGCTAGTGTTCCGAGGGGATGCATGCCGCGACCAAAACGGTAAAAGGGCTATATATCGTGAAGTCAAATCCTTGCCGGCAACCGTCAATTCCATAAACATCGTGTTATGGTACGGAATGCTCAATGACCACGTATGCACCATAGCGGACGCTTTCAAAGCTTACCTGCAAGCGCCACTGCTTGCCGACAGGCCAACATATGTCGTAATCCCAAAACTCATTTGGCCTAGCCATTGGTTTCGCAAGTTTGTTCGCGTTGCATGTCCTCTCGACAAGGCCATGTACGGTCATCAAACTAGCGGGGATGCATGGCATGATTATTTCAATGGGATCGTGACCCTAAAGATGAAGGCTATCCGGTTGGAAGAGTACCCTTCACTTTGGTGGTTCCCTCATTTGAGAGTTTTGATTGCCGCCTATGTGGATGACATTATGGCCTCAGGTCCCTCTGATGGTGTTTCCAAGTTCTGGGAGGAAATCAAACAACATATTAGTTTCGATGAAGTCATTGAACCAGGTAAATTCTTAGGACGTGAACACAGGGTTCTTGACAAGGGTGGTTATACAGCCGTTTTTATGGAGATGCAAGCTTATGCTAATTCCGCCGTCGAACTATATGAGACACAATTTGGAACCGTCAAGCCGGCAGAAACTCCGTTCGTCAGTGACTCGGTTCTGACCCCAGATCTGTGGGAGGCCAGAGGACAGCTTGCGGAGTCTTCTGCAAGCATACTAATGAAACTATTATGGCTGGCTCGATTGAGCCGCCCTGACATCAACTTTCCTGTGGTCAGCCTTGCAGCTCAGATCTCAAAGTGGTCAAGGGCTGATGATCTCAGGTTGAAGCGGCTTGTGGGCTACGTCAAACAAACTGCTCATTTTGGAATCATGGGTGAAGTTGCGAAGACAGAAGTGCCTCCACTGATTCGTGCCTTTTGCGATTCAGACTTAGCTGGTTGTGTTACTTCCTGTAAATCACATAGTGGCATCTTCACGGTAATTGAGTCAGGTGACCGGTTGTTCCCAATTTCTTGGACATCCAAGCGTCAGAGTGCAGTGGCCCGCTCCACCACTGAGGCGGAACTCGCTTCTGCAAACGAAGGGGTGTTTCAAGACATGATACCCACAAAGTCACTATTGGAACGTATCCTAGGATTCCCTGTTGATTCATTGCTCATGGAGGACAACTCCGCATGTATCACGGTGCTTGAATCTGGTTACTCACCTAAACTCAGATCAATGCCGAGGACCCATAGGATTTCAGTAGCCGCGTTATCAGAAGCGATCAGTAACAACCTAATCAAATTGCAGTACGTTGAGTCCAGAAGCCAGCTGGCTGATATCTTGACAAAAGCACTTAATCGAGTATTGTTCTTGGAACTAAGAACCCGGCTTGGTATCCTTCCTCCGCCGACTAAGGAAACTAAGGACTTGACTTAGGTACCGCTTGACTGAGGTATGTTTCGATCTGCACCGAAACCCTGAAAACCCAAAATGGAAATCATCGATAATTTTGTTTCGTATAATCCTTTACCTTGAGGGTCAGCTCTGCGCTCTGCGCGGGTGACGCTGAGGACTGTTTCTTTTGGCAAGAGCCTGCGCTGTTGCTGCCTGGCGGCTTCTGCGCTTTTGGCCACGCTGCGGTGAGGATGTACTATATTTTGTAAATTAGTTTCTTAGGCTTGTGGTTGTTGGAACTCGCCTTCAACTCTCAGGTGCGTTTCTGGCCGCACGCAGGATTCTGGCGGGGGGAATCCTATGTGCGCGGCTACCTGAACGACCTCCGCGCGGTTGCTGCGGGTCTATGCATTGCTTTCAGGCCTAGGCAGTGCACAGAAGCGAACAGTTCAGTTGTGGTGTGTGCTTGTTGTGCTTGCACTGACTTGCCACAGAAGACTTGGGCTGTGTCTTCCAGAACCAGAAATGCTTTGCAACATATCCTTAATGGCAATGGAGCAGGCAGCCGAGCAACAGCTCGAAGACGGAAACAGAAACAAAGCAATGCGCAAGCTAATGGCTTCAATTTGCAACAGGTAGGAGAAATTCTCAAGCTGCTTACCCAGCTCTGCCAATTGTTGGGAATTGGGGGAGGCAGCGGAAAATTGTTTCAGCAACTTAGCACTCTGATGGGTCAAGAAATTGGAGCTGTTGACACCTCCAAAAACAAAGGAGGGAACAAGCCCAAAAAGAGAAAGAAAGAGCGCAAGACACAGGAAGGTGACAATGGTGGTGCGGGCCTTGGCCACAGGAATGCAGCGCTCAATTCTGCCCCAATCACCAATCCTACTAGCACTTCTGCGCAGCTTCCCAATCGCAAACAGGATGCCAACAAGAAACAGCCCACACAAGCATCCAAGTCTTTTGTGGAAGTAGTTCGAACGAACGCACCGTTCAAACCAGTTTGGTGTTTGAGACAGTCGGACTGGACCGGCCAAGTTTTGACTTTTGATTCTTTTTGCAGTGCGTTGGATCAGCCTGGCAATGTGTCAGCAACAGCGCAGTGTGAATCGGAAGAGCAACTGAGTGAGCTCAAAGTTTTGACAGAAGGTGATGCAACAGATCAGACAAGAGAATTGCATGTCTCTGCAGTTTTGTTAGCTCCAAAAGAAGCGAAGCAGATCGACGGCAGACAGTTGAGGCTCATACCTGGCAAAATAGCTGGGAAAGTTCAGCCAAGGCAGGCTTACCTGATAGCCTTGAAAGGAAACGGACCAACACTCAAAAGAGCAGCCGTTGTTTCTGCTGCTCCTGCAGCTCAGACTGAGACGGTGGTTGTGAGGTTGAGCGTTGAAGCAAAGTATTTGTTGAGCAAAGAGTGGCAGAGCATCCAAGCCAAACCAAAGGCTAGCGCTCAGTCATGGTTGCGAAGGCATGTGCCCGCCCACATTGGTGCCAAAGTTTTTGACATGTGGGCTTTCCAAGAGGAGTGCACGAAGGGTGGTGGCAAGCCGGTCATTACTGGGTTGCTGAGGATTGAGAAAGATGCAGCGAAAGGCTTGCTTTCTTGTTCTGGGAAAAGTCTGTGGTTCGTCGAACCTCTCCAATGGAACAACAGTGTGGTGGAGTCATGTGATGTTGAATGGATCAAGAAAGGTCCTGACCTTGATGGCCCCAGCTATCTTCAAAAGGTCCGAAGTTTGGCAGGTGATCTTGGCATTGCAAGAGGGTGGGGCGGCTTAGGCGTCCGAAAGCCCAGAGCATCTGACCCGATTCCAAAGCCAAGAGCATGGCGCATTAGTGGTGTGCCCCGAGAATGGTCAGCCAGCACGGTCACTGAAGCGATCACACGTGCTGGCTTGCAAGATCCAAAGATTTTGTCTCGCAAAACTTTGGGCAAGCAAGTTGAATGGTGGGCACATGCGAATGCTCAAAGAGATCTTGATTTCCTTGAGATCCAGGCCGGCGAACACACCATTGTTGTCGTTGAAGCGCCCAGGCAGAGACCTCAGCGGCCCATTACAAAGAAGTTGTCCAGTTACGGAAAGGTCAATTTCCATTCCAACACTGGGCCTGCAACTGTGCAATCCTCACAGCCACCGCTAAAGTCTTTCTACATTGGCACGCCGCTCAAGGAAAAGAACGCTGCAGCTGCGCCTGCTACAGGCGCCACGCAGCCTGGTGATGTTCAAGCTGATGAAGCTATGAAAGCTGCTTCGGCTGCTGCAGGTGACAAACGCGAACCTTCTTCGCCCGCCAAGCTGCCGGCGGCAAAGCGAGTTGCAGTGGATGTCAAGCCACCTCATGGCTTGATTGCACGAACCATTGCTGTTGATGGCAATTGTTTGTTTGAGTCCATATCACAGGGAATTGGAGGCAAAACTGCAAGATCCGTGAGAGCTGCAGTTGTGAACCATTTAAAGAAGCATGAAGGTCGGTATAAACCTTGGTGGGACGAAAGGGAGCCCACGGAACAGGAAGAGAAGTGCGAGTCATGGGAAAAGTACATGGAGATGCTTGCAAAGGTTGGGGCTTGGGGCAGCAGCTTGGAATGTGCTGCAGCTGCCGTGCACTACGACAGACCCATATTAGTTTTTCAGCCTACGGGCGTGCCTGAGGTTTACAACAGCCAAGGGAAAGCAGGTGGCGCCATTGCTCTGTGGTATCGCCGAAAGCATTATGAATTGTTGGATGGCGCATTGCCGCCAGGCATTTTGGAGCAAGCCGCCACTGGCCCTATGCAAGGCAACAGAGGGGGCGGGTCGGAAACTGGCACTCACTCGGCTGGCGCTACTCGTTTGTCAGCGCTGCCATCTGTGGCGGGCGCCAAGAAGCGTTCCAAGCGCGACGCCTCCTTGCCTGGTTCTACTTGCTCAGAGCGGCGCAGGAATCCCTCCCCTGCGACTGCTACTTCAGGTCGGGAGCGGCGTGCTGTGAGCAGCGCTGGTGTCAGCGAAAAGGACGAGGCTGGCAGCACTTCGTCCAAACGCCCAAAAAGGGAGGAATGGAATTGTCCTTTGTGCGATTATTCCACAGGGGTACACAGGCTGTGGCCGCAGAAAAAGCAGGCCCACATCAATGCTTGGCATCCTGATGAGAAGGAGAGGTTGAAGCTCACTCCCGCTATGGGTCAGCTTTGTCACGCCGCCCCTGGTATGAGTTTCAAGTGGAAGTGTCACTTGTGCAACATGGTCATTCCTGAAGATGCCGATCTCAGCAGAGACCAGGTGCTTCGCATGAAACTGAGGCATAGAGAAGAACACCATCCGAAAGCGAATGTGCAGCGTTTCAAAAGCGATGGAAGTTACAGGGCGGCAAATGCAGCCAAAGCTACGATTCAAGTGCGCGCAGCTGGCATGGCAAAACGCCTGTTGGGCCTCAAAAAAGGTGATGCCGGTTCCCACGAACCAGTGTTGGTTACCCTCCCTATGACTGGCAAGGCCAAACAGAAAAGAGGAGGTATGGCAAAGGTTATTTGTCGCAAATGTGGCAAGATGGCGAATCAAGCAAAGGAGCTTGCTACGCTGTCCTGTGAAAAGTATGTGGCCGGCAATGGCCCCAAGAGGAAGAAGATGCTGGCAAGGCTCCGCGCTTGTCTCAACAAAGCGTCCATCAGTGATGCTCTCAAGGATGGTGCCCGTACAGTTTTGAACATTATTGACTCAGGCAAGGGAAGCTCCAAAGACACTGCGCCCAAACACCATATTGAGGCACTTGTCTGGCCGGTAGATTTCACGGTCCGTTTTGCTTGCACGAGATGCAAGCGGTGCATGAAGGACGAGAAACATTTCCGTGGAATGTCTTGCGCCAACAGCACCGTTTGGAACCAAAAGAGAAAAGGCAACAAAGACGCCTTGCTGGAGCTCGCCAACAAAGAACCTGGGGCGAGGCAGAGAGCGGCGCTCCGTGCTTTGGAGATTTTGGGGTTTCAGCAAGAGGAAGGTGATTCTACGGACCAATGACGGGTACGTCTAGCACTTTAAGGTTGGGAACTATGAATGTCCGGTCATTGAGTGGCCGGTTGGGTGGCGTTTTTGAGTTAGCAAAGACTGAGCAGATCGATGTTCTTTGTTTGCAAGAAACTAGAGTCAATGTCGACAGTTGGAGCGCTGTCAAGTCAGCTGCAAACCAGCGAAAGTGGCAAGTTTTTCCTGGCGGCCAAGGGGTAGATGCCAAGAATGTGGTGATTGGCGGGACGTTAGTTTTGTCAAAGTGGCCTGCTGAAGCGTTGGCCATTCCAAGTCAGTTTGCACCGGCTGACCGTGCCATGGCGCTGAAGCTTTTTCGACCTCACCAGCGACCGCTTCTTCTGATCAATGTGTACCTACATGCCAACGATCAAACAGCTGCTGGCCACGCCTTGGCTGCCATTTTTGAATACGTTGCTATGCTGGGCGAAGAAGCAATCATTGTGGGCGATTTCAACAGGGAAAGGCATGTTTGGCCGGCCTCCACCGCGCTGGCGTCGGGGCAATGGTATTCTTGCGATGAACAAGTCTGCGGAGACCAGATTGGCCCTGGCACCCATCGCAACTCAGATGGTGAATACACAGGGGTGGTCATTGACTACGCGCTTTCAACTCCCAGAGTTGTTGTTTCCGGAAGAATGCAGTCTTTAGGTGTTGCTGACCATGATGCAGTCATTTACGATATACATGTGCATGGTAGCTTACCCACGCCTTGGAGATTGCCGGCAAGCGCACCACTCTTGCTTTGCAATGTGGAGGTTGAGAACTGGAATGTTGCTTGGGCAGAATCACAGCAAGATTTCACCGATGCTCTGGCCGTCGGAAATGTGGATCAAGCTTGGGTGGTCCTGAGCAACTGTGCTGAATCTTTGCTGCTTGCACAAGGCAAGCCCAGCAGGGCATCAAGGGACGGCCCGCACAAAATGGCGAGCCCCCCATCAACCAAAGCTCCTACGTTGCAGACTTTGGAGGAGCGAAAGCTGAGAAGATTTGCACGGCGGGTGGTCGAATATCAAAAGGCTCCTTCGCCGCAATTGCAAACCAAGCTGTTGCGCGATGCTCCGCTTTTGCACTCGTCTCTTACTGCGTTTTCTTTATCTGATGGTGGTTTGGCTCCCGCCGCTTTGCTTCTTGCAGATGAGGTGGCCAAAAAGGCGTCTCAGCGACGCCTTGCTGCTTGGAAAGAGGACATTCAAGAAAATGTTGCGAAACTGGGGAAGTGGGTTCAGCAAAAACCACCTGATCCACCTACAGCAACACAGGTCGATGGTCCTATTTTGCCTGAAGATAAGGCAAGACAGGAGGCAGCTGCGTGGCACACGCATTGGAATCCGGACCACCTCCCACATTTAGACCAGGTTTCAAATTTGTGTTTGCAGCTCAACAATCAGGTCGACCCAGTCACGCCTGAAAGCATTCAAGTGGTTGGGGCTGATTTGGCGCGTTCTGCGTTGAAAGCTAAACAAAAAGCGGCTGGTATGGATGCTTGGACTGCGGCTCATTTGTGCAAGTTGCCGGAGTCCTTTTGGAATCACGTTGCAGTCTTGTGGTCGGCGTGCATGCAGTGTGCGAAAGTTCCTACAATGTGGAAAGATATTCGCATAGCCTTGATTCCAAAGGCGGCCGGGGGCCTGCGCCCACTTGCCATCACGACGGTCCTGTGGCGCATCTGCATGAGTGCAACTTTGCAAAAGCTCCGACCATGGATACAAGAATGGGCCTTGCCTCAGCTTTGTGGCGGCCGTCCAGGAAGAGGCATTATGGATGTTCATGAATTGCTCTACGAAGACATTCGTGCTGCCAAACGTTCAAGAGTTGATTTTGTTGGCTGCAAGGCCGATATCCGTAGGTGTTTCGATTCAGTTTGTCCAAAGACTGCACTTGCTATTTGGCGCTGGTTGGGTGCTCCGGCCAGTTTGTGTGACATGGTGGAAAATTTTTACACTGACCAACGCAGGTGGTTTGCCTGGCAAGGCATTTTCCATTCAGAGCCCATTTGTGCTCGGCGGGGGCTGCTGCAGGGCTGCCCGGCAAGCCCAGCCTTACTCAATGCGGTGATGGTAGTCTGGGTGCGCTTCGTTCTTTTGCAAGAGCCTCGTGTTTCTCTTGCAGTTTATTTGGATGACCGCACAATGTGGAAGAAAGGTGTCAACGGCATTCACGTGGTCACCAACGCCATGCAGGCAGGTGCGCAGGTTGATGCAATTCTGGGCATGGAACTCCATCCTGACAAGTTAAATAGTTTCACAACCAAGCAACATTTGACGCCTCAGCTGTCACAGATACAGGACGTGTTGGGGGCTCCTTGCAGCAAGTTCACGCTTCTGGGTATTCAGTACAATTTGGAGCGTGCAGGTGCTTGTGTTAATGCAGAGAAGCTTTCCTTTGACATTCAGGAGAGGTGTCGCAAAATCAGGTTGGCAGCGAAACGTTTGGGCACCCGCAAGACCTTGCTGGGACAGTTGGTGATCTCTTTGTTTGCATGGACAGGAGCTTTTCACCACTATGATGTTGATACCATCAAGAGTTGGACCTCCAGTATTGAAGCGGCGGTCTGGGGGCGCAAGCCTGCCCCAGGTCGCAGTAGATTGCTGTTCTGGAACTCTTTGGGCACACCGCGTTTGCATCCTGCTTTTGCGCTTCACTTTGCTGCAGCCCGGGCTGAATGGCAGCGCCAGTGCCGCTTGGCCATAGGTGTGCCCGCCGCTGTTTCGCCAGGCCCAAGGTGGAATACTGTTTGCAAAGACTGGAATTGGCGTGTTGAGGGTGGTTTGTGGATCACTCCCGTGGGGACTTTGAAACCAGGGTGGATGTCTTCTTCAAGCTTATACAAAGCTGCTGCTGCAGCATGGCTGGCTTTTATGTGGACGAAGGACACCAAAACGGAGGGTCCTTTACCTGAAGGTAAGTTGCCTGTGTTCCAATTCCAGGCCAATGTGGCGCATGATTTGAACTATTGTGGTCGCAGAGTCTTGACAGGTGCAGCAGTGGATGGGAGAGTTACTCAACGTTTGGAAGTCGACTTGCAGTGTGATTGTGGTTTGAGCTCTCCTGATCGTGAGCATTTCACTTTCTACTGCGAGGCAAATCCTTGGCATGGTGATCTCAAAACTCCAACTGAAAGGCGGTTGCTTGTTCCTCTTGTGGATGCTCCAGCTGTTCTTCCATTTGAAGATATGACGGCCGACCCCATTCTGGTGGCTTTTCTACAACAGTTTGACCCACATCAAACGCCGACTTTGGGCTTGGATGGAAGTTGCGCAATCGCTCCAGGGTGCGAACTTTGGCAGCGTGCCAGCTGGGCTGTGGCGGCACATCTTGGGCCCACGGTCAATGGGTTGGTGCATGGTTTCGAGCAAACTCCTGCTGCGGGCGAGAGAGGTGCACTTCTTCAAGCCTGCTTGGCTTCCCATGAAGCGAACAGAGCGGTGCGCTTGCTGATTGACAACCAAGCTCTTGTGCAACGTCTTCATCGTGGCATGCGGCTTGGTCAGTGGGGTGGAGATCTTTTTCCATACTGGCATTATATCAGGATGCTTTTGGTTGATGGCTCTTCTTGTGCTTGGATTCCCTCGCATAATAAAGTTCCTCGATGGCGCCCACCCGAAGGGTGGCTTGATGTTTTGCGTTGCCGCATGCTCAATGCCAAAGCGGATGCTAGCGCGGCAGATCTTACAGGTCAATTTCGGCAGGTGATTGCTACTTGTTTGTCACAACACAGAGAGGCAGTTGTTTGGGCTGGAGAAGCTTGGAAGGCGCAACTAAAGGGTTCTCTTCCCTACTGGCAAGTTTTGCTTGAACACGAACCACGTCAAAACAGGTCGTTTGAATGAGCGTTTGCTGCTTCTTCAGCTGCATGGGTGGTACTTTTCTTGGCTTGAACTTGCCCTCCAGTTTGTTCAGTGCAAAGAGCTCCGGCTCTGCGTTGGCAATTTCGGCGTCTTAACTACTTCACTTCGGTGAGGAGCAGGTTGACGTCCTCCTCCAATCCAATCCGGAATCCTATGTGCGAGCGTGTGCTGTATGCACCATCCTGTTGAAGGGGGGGGAAGAGTTTTACCACGGCTTATTTGCATTCTTTTCACTTATGGTTACCGAAGTGTAACCGGAATATAGTTTGCTACGAACTTTTCACCAAACAATGGTGTATTTACTTGAACGGCTTTGGCTCAAGAAACGTCCTTGTGCTGATACCACACGTTTTCGTGATGAAACAAAAAGATAGAGAAAAATACCTCAGAAAGAAAGAGAAGGAAGGTAAAACACACAAGACAGGAAACAACAAATATAATCACACTGGATTAATTGCTGTTGCAGTTGCATAAAATGATTAATATTATCATCTAAATATAATATTATATAATTATTTCATATCATTATAACTCTTCTTCAACTTCGGATATAGTTTTGAATAAATTGATTTTGCCTTTGTTGCATGTTTGGATTTTTCTTTACCCTTTGCTCTCTTAAATTCTTGGAAGACATCATTAAATTCTTTATATTCTTCTGCTGTAATGGTGTTCTTGTTCTTTGCATTTGTTAAGGTTTCATATATTGTTTGTATGTTTGCTCTACTTGGTATAGTTGGTTTTTGCATTGTTTGTCTTACTCTGCTTCCCTTTTTTGTATCTTCTTCATCATCATCATGAATGTGTGTTGTTTCTTTTGTCATTTCTGCTTCTAGTCTTCTTTGTTTCTTTTCTTTGTTTTTGTTTATTCTCTTGCTTTTCTTTCTGTCGGTTTCTTCAGGCATGTCATCACCTTCTCGCTTTTCAGCTTCTGGTCTTAAATCAACATATTTGATTTTTGGGCATCCGGCTTTTCCTTTAGGTTCTACATCTGTTTCTGGCGTTCCTCTTTTAGGTTTGCTGGATGTATCCATTGGAGCTTGACTTGAAGATGCTGATACTGTTGCGTTAACGTTTTTCTTTTGACTTTTACGGGTTGTAAATCATCATCAGTATCAGTGGCTATTGGGAAAAACTCTGGTGCTACTCATGGGAAGATTTCTCGGCTTCAATGATGAAATCCTTGATCTCCTTTTCCAACAATGCATCCCTACGTGCAATTTCTTCATCATCCAAATCCTCATCATCAAGTTCTTCGGGGAAGTTCCCTAAGTAACCAGGCTGATTGTCAACTTTTAGTACATTCTCACCTGACCCTTTCACCGGAAACTGCCACTGCCCCGGAGGAAACGCCAAAGTTCTGACTATCCTTTCCCGGTAGGTACCATCCCGAAATGATGACAAAGGCATGACATGATATAACCCTTTGAACTTCTGACCTGCAATCAACTCACCACCAAGGAACAAGGCACTTTCCCCTTTGGGTGCAAACGGTAATGGGTCTACTGACTTGATGTAAACCAAACAACCGAATGGTGCCTTGACACTTTCGTAAGCATAACCATGATGAGCTTCATAGCATGTGATCTCTGGATCTGCAGTGGATACTTTGGTGATGGGGTAAGCCCATTCAATGTACCTATGTGCCAACGGCCAAAACTCATGGCTAAGACCGGATTGCAACAGGATGGAGGCTGAAATGCCCTTCAAAGTCCTGATGAATGATTCTGCAAACGGGTTATGGATACTATTCCTAGGCTCTGCAGGTTCAGAGGCAAAACCAAGGTTCGTCAAAGCAGCCAAGATCTCGGGTGCCCGGTCACTTGCGACCGACACGATTCCCGCCTTCCGGCTACCACAAAACCTCCTGAGTGCTTCCTCAGTTCCCTCTGCATTCTTTGCCTTTAGAGGATATGAACCAACCAGTCCGCTATACCGATCAATGGTTACAAAGGTATACTGTTCACCATGAATCCCTGGATGAGTCCTAGAAATCACATGGTCACATGCGACCCTTTCAAGTGGTTCTTTGGGTTCTTCCATGTCTCGAATTTCTCGGAGATATTCTCTTTGGTTCGCCCTTTTGCGGTGGGGTGCATCATAGAGCTTTGCTTGGATACACACTGGGCAATGTTTGGATTTAGGCAAATGAGTAAGCAAATGATCTTTGTCAACCTCGATATCCAACAGTTCGTCATCATGATCTGGTGCTGGATCATCGGGAATGCCTTCAACATCGGCCTTTGAATCACCCTTTTCCACTACTACATTTGAAGGCTCGTGTCCCCCCCCGGTGCTGCAGCAACAGCTGTCAAACCTGGAACAAAGGTAGCAGGAAACCGAAAGATTGGGACATTGTGTTCGGTTCTGTGCGCATACAAAGGATCACCTTCAACATCATAAGTGAAGTTGCATTCTGTTGAAGCCAAAAATGGTAAACCATTGCAGGGCCAAACAAAAGACTAACCCTCATTTTGCACAAGGTTTCCAATTGAAAGCGCCATGGGGCATGAATCCAACATATACACATTCTGGGGATTACTCCAAATGATGGACCAGCAGCCTACCGTTTGGGTACCCTGTTGCGAACCACCACCAGTTGAAAACTTAAGTGGAGTTTGGGTATCGACAAAACAATGATCAGGAACCTCAAACCCTTGCCTCAACAAGGCTGACCGAGAACCAAGCGACTCACCCGCACCGGTGTCTCCGATGAACTCAACATATCGCGAATTAGCTGAATCCACCCCTCCAGACATTCCCAAAACTGGTGAATGCCCTTCAACTGAGCCCACACAACCAAGGCCCGTGACAAGTGCTACCATAGCCGCAGCTACCTTTGCCTTTGGCGTAGGAGCCGACTTTGCAGTTGGATTTCCAGTTGGAGCAGCACCACCACCAGCCACGTGAGCAAATGGACAATTTGTCCGAGTACACTTTCCCCTTTGGAAAAAGATACATAGTGGAGGATCACTAGATGAAGTCGATGGTCTGGCCTTAGGCTTTGGGGAATTCTTCCCATAATCCTTTTTGGGGTCTTGAGATCCTTTGGTTCCTTTGCCCTTTGGGGTCTCCTTTGAAGACGAACCCTGATCCTTTTTACCCTTCCCTTTGGGTTGGGAACCCTTCGCAACCATAGCTTTGGTGTCCTTTTTCGGGCTACTGGGACCTTTACGAAGATCATCCCTGATGCTTTGTGCATTGGTGTCATACTGAGATTCTCTCAAAGCTTGTTCCACCCCTGTCCACAGAAAGTCAAATGAACGAAGATTGGGACGATCGGCATATTGGTCAATGGTTCTCCTAAGTAGTGAGTGCTTCTTGAGAGAGTTGTAAGCCCACTGCGACATCAAAGAATCCTGAGGTCGATCTGCAATCGGCAATTGGGAGAGAACGTATGTCACCTTGTCCGCCCAATTCTTAAGTCCTGTGGCACTGTCTTGGGGCGCCGGAAGTTGAAAAAGTTCAAGGCTAGACGTGATTGATGTGGAGGCATGACTGGTATCAAACTCAGAACTAACCATGTTGATAAGCATGCGTCCACGAACAGACTCTCCACTCATCTCGCACTTCTCTACATACGCCTGGACCTTTAAGCCGAAGCTTGACCTCAACACCTCGGGTTTGCATAACACGCTAGCTATGACACGGTCAAATCGGGGAAAACCTTCGGAATCACGTTGGAGCTCCTTAGCTTCATCCCCCCTAAGCGTGAAAGCTTTTGACAACCAAGGAGTGAGATGTCCTTCTGATGATTGATCATATGCTAGGATAGCAGTACGGGTAGCATTCCTCCATGTTCGGAATTGTGCCGCTGTCTCAGGAAGGTTAGGTAACTTCAAATGATGCAAATCTTTGATTCGAAGAATGGTATTTTCATCAATACCTTGTTGATCAACATTATCATCATGATAGTCACCATCATTCTCTTCTTCGTCATCAGCAATGTGGAAATGAACAGGCGACCCGGACTTAGGACGACCGCTAGGCTCCCGACCATGATTGATTGGTGCTTGGTTCCAAAGTTCTTGAATGTAAGTTTGATGACCATTCAATTGATCTTCAGCAACTTTCATTCTCTCTTCCAATGCAATCATCCTAGCCAACAGTAAATCCGTGCCATTGGGGCGTGGGTTGACACCACCTACAGGTTCGTTTGACCTATTTGTGGGTGTTCCAACAAATTCTTTCATCCTTTTGATCTCTTCACTCAACGCTGCAACCTGAGCACTCAACAACCTTTCACGATAACCAGATTCATCCAATTGGGTTCGAACACTTTGCAACTCTTCATTAGCCCTCCTAAGCTCATCCACCCGCGCAGCAGCGACAGAGCTGGATGCATTCAGTTGACCCTGAAGTTGTTGAATTTCCCCAAATGCTTGGTTTCTGGTAATCTCAGTGATGGCATTAGCTTGTTGGATTTCCGATCTAGCCTGTGTCTTGGTAACCTCGATCTGTGCCAAAGCCTGAACCCTCTGAACTTCTGCTTGGGCCTGGACTTGTGACACTTCAGACTGAGCTCGTGACACAGCTTGACACGCTTCTGCCACAACAACCGGATCGAAATTATTCACTTGAACACTACGTTGGTCAACATTGACAGATCTTTGGTCCATGTTTACCGTTTGATGTTGATGGCTGTGCAAGTGATAAGACCCTTGAGTTGATGAATGACTCACACCACTAGCAACCGGATCCATAAACTGGTCTTCAGTAGGGTCCCATGGTTCCAATGGTGGAAGGCTAGAAGAATCACTTGGTGATGCAACAATCGAACCTTCGGCTACTGTCATCGGTCTCTCATCTTGAATTCGCTCTGTTCGAGGAGTCATGGATCTTGGTGGTCTAGACTGCTTGAGATGACCCTTGATGGTGTCACTTGAGGCCCCGCTAGAAGATTCACTAGACACGCCCCCAACGGCACCACCAATGATCGCGGATGTTGAACTAGAACCACTTACCTGAGAACTCTCCGAACTATCTTCCATTCAACCTAACCTCCAACCAAGTTTCAGTAAGAGCAAGGCTGAAGACCGCTGCCCGCGCGAGCGCAGGGCCAGAGCTCAAGCCGTGCGAAAGATCCCAGGCCAGACCTTGAACACACGCGGCACCAACCTGAAATTCCGCACCGCTGCAATCGCCTCTTGAAAATTGGCAACCACTGGAAACGGAGGAGGAGGTTGATAGTGACGTCCAAGCCTCTGTTTATACGCTAGGTTCAAACACACAACAGGAAGACCCCTTTCGTGAATGAGTTCACACAAGTTGGGCTTGTCGTCAATGTGACAAGAAACGTGTTCTGGACTGAGCACGTGTTTCTCACGGTCCGTGGTGATCAAGATACGCAGGTTGGTATGGTAATCTTGGTTAAAGCGATGGACCTCGCTGACTGCGTTGTTGCGTCTCTTTTGGGAATCAAGTCCTTTCAAACCAATATACGTGCACACTCCTACCTGGTGATACTGACTTGAACTGAGCCAATTCACAAGGGAACTACGACTTTCGGTAGACCAGACTCCCTCAGTCAAACTTCCAAAATCCAAGCAACCGTGAAGATCACAACTCAACCTGATTTTAAGTTCTTGACCCGGTCCAATCACAGGGGCGGTTGATGCGATATCCCGTGGATTTGGTCGCAACTCAGTAGATCCAATTGGCTCAGAAAGCTTTACCGGTGGGACCTTGGCTTTAGCAACAACACCAGAAGATGATGAAGCTCCAGAACCAAGCCCACCCTCAACAGGCTCCCTTCCCCTCTTGGCTGGTGGTCGACTTAGATTCCCGTACGGTACAATCGCTAACTCACCAATAGGAACAGGATCCGTGCTAGAACCAACAACAGATGCAACCTTAGGAGCAGAACTCACTTTGGGGCTTGCAATTGGCGTGGCCTTTGCAACTGGCTCCTTTGCCAACACAGGCTGACTCGCTTTTGGGGGTGCCTTTGGCGGAGTCTTTGGGGCAGACCTATCACCAGAAACAGCCTTTGGAACCGGAACGTTCAACTTAGGCACTGTTCTTGTCGAGGTAGTCAAAATCACCCTGGGTACACTCCTGACTTCTGTAGTGATCTTGGGATAGGTGATTGATGGTGCCTTAGAGGAACTGGATTCCAAAGCTACGGCTCCTTCAGCCTTACTGACCCTCTCAATCCCTGAAATTGAAGACGGTGCCTTACCTGGTTCTCTCAACCCTTCCGCTACTTCACGTGCCCTATCCTTAGAAGCCTTTGTTTTCTTACCACCACGTTCACCGCGCGGCATACGATGGCCAAGGCTCCTTTTTTGCAATAAAGGCACGAAGCTGCAGCAAGCCGCCGCAGCAAGAGAAAGGAAAGGACAAGGAGAAAACCGAAAAAGGGAAGAACACAAGGGACAGGGATAAACCGAGACAGCGCAAAGGCAAGAAGCCGACAGCGACGAGTCCAAGATGGCAACCGCAGCGAGAGCTACGGCTGATAACCACGAAAACGTGTGGTATCAGCACAAGGACGTTTCTTGAGCCAAAGCCGTTCAAGTAAATACACCATTGTTTGGTGAAAAGTTCGTAGCAAACTATATTCCGGTTACACTTCGGTAACCATAAGTGAAAAGAATGCAAATAAGCCGTGGTAAAACTCTCATCTTTTCAGCAAATTCAGGGTCTTCTTGTTTCCTTTTCTTATAGTATAGTGTCTGATATATGGACATTTGACCCTTGATTTCTGCAAGCGTTAAGTCTTCAAGTTTTTTTGACATTTTTATCTTAATATATTATATCTACAATTCTTTAAGTATATTTGTTTAATATAAAAATAATGGAAAAAATACCTTTTATACGAAAATTACTTAAAGATATATTCGTATAAACATTATATCTAGAAATTTATGACTAAAAAATCTATAGAAAAAATATCCAAAATCTCAAAAATAGAAGAGGCAACATTAAGAACAAAATTTCAACATCAACACTGCAAAATTTCAATACACTCACTGACCTTTATGAAGATAGAAAGATTTCAAGAAAAGAAACCGCTGACAAACTCATCAATGGTATTCTTGCAAAAGATGAGAAAGGACACAAAGAATATAACAAAGCAGTAGCAAAGTATGAGAATGCTGAACCACTACGCAATAGACCTAAAGTTTTTTCAGCACTAAGAAAGGCAAAAAAGGCAAGGAAAGAACAAGCCGTAGGTGTAAGGTTGAGAAAAAAAACTAGTCCAGAAGACCTAGCGTGGGCATCAAAGAGAATAACCAAAATGGCAAGAGAAAGAATGCTGAAAAACAGGAAGACCTATGCAATTAAGTATATGCTTTTTTCAAAAGAGGATAGAGCAGGAACTAAGAGTTAGTTTCACAGTGGAGGGGAAAAAATATTATACGCTTCTAGTCAGTCCGTCAGTTAGGAATGGTAACATCTTATCACCGGTATGGATTGAAGAAATGCTCAAAGTCAAAGTCCTCAAGGATAAAGACCGTGCATTATTTAGTAGAATGATATTAACACTGAGGACTGACAACGAGTTTAAAAAATTGACTGACAATGCAACTTGTTACAACTACATTGATGCAATCAGGATAGAACAAATTGATTTACTTGAAGGTGATGACATTGATTTTGATGTTTTCGCTGATGAACTGACTGATGCTAAGCACAATGTCAGCATATACCATAGATACATCCAAACTGAAGTCCAACCTGATTGCTTAACATTAAAGGACACACTTAAGAAAACTGGACACATTGAAAATGAATGTTGGATTAATACATTGACTGACCATTACGCAGATACACTGATGAGAGAAAAAAGAGGAAAGTTAGCAAAGAACCTTACAAGAGATGAGATACTGAAAATTATTAATAAAACAGATGCAGATTTTAAAAATAGAGGGGCAAATATAAATATGATGGACAATGTATTCAAGGAGTTTTAATATCAAAGCAAGGTTATATGATATTGATAGCAATCTCATTTATAGACACGACCCCGTAGACTTCAACAGTCGTACGTTCAACGGTTTAGTTAAAAATAGTCATATCTACACACTTAACCATAACTTAAATTCCTTAAAGAAATTGGATTAAACAAAAGATAATTATACAATAAGAATTGGCAACAACTACTATATCAATGAGAGAAAGGAAGCAATGAAATACACAATGATTGAAGACATCAACGACATACTACAACTGAAAGACAAAGATGAATATAAAATGATATTGAAAGACAACGATTTAGATAAAGCCATTTGTCAATTGAAACAGGCAGGATATGAACCACAAATAAAATATAATGCAGGTAAGGCAACCGAAATTAAAGTAAAATTAAATCACTTAATAGATAAGACTGCAAATGCATGACAGCACAAAACAAACTTTTTCCTCACAGGTGAGCCACGACCGGCTGCAGATCACTCTGAAATGACACTAACCCCATTTGGAGTCAGTGATGGATTCTCATCTGCTCCATGAAGGCCCGGTTTGCCGACACTCTCTGTCGGTAGGTTCTCTTCCTGGCAGCTGCGTCCGCTCGAAGTTTACGAGCCACTTCGGTATCTCGAAGCGCCCATGTCGCCGTCATCAAGGCGTTCATCAACTTCTGATTTCCACACAGCTTTGTCAGGTCATCTGCAATCAGCTCTTCTCCCGGGACCCATCGGATGAGTCTTCCACCAGCATCCTCGGATAAGGACTGCTTCAAGGCGGCAATATCAATTGCCAGCCGCTTGTCCTCACCCAATGCCGTGCCATTCAGTAGATCATATCCCGTCCGGGAATCACGAGCACCAGCTTCCACATAGCTGCTACAGCCAGCCAGCTTGCCAATGAAAAGTCGGGCTTCAACACTTCTGCTAACAGCGCCCGAGTGAAGTCAGCCTCCTCCAAAACGTTGGCAGCCTGTGAAATCTCGGCTGCTAAGCTGGACCTGACTACTCTTTTCAGAAGGCCTGAGTGGTGAGTCACGATGCACAGTTTGGATTGCCCCTCCAAAATCTTCGGATTTGCAAAGGCCACTGCCAAACCACCTTGAGAACGTCCTCTGGGCATTCCAGCAAATGAGGCGTCGGAGACGGCTACAACAATCATCTCCGACATGTCACATCCCAAATGCTCGAACTTGATCGTCACAGGCTGGCGGGCTCGATCCACCAGAATCTTCAGCTCCGTGAGCGCCGAGGGATCATTCACTCCTGCCAGTTGTTGAATCCGGGAGACCCCAAAAGATAGGTCTGCTCGGCACTGACGTGCCATCCAGTTCAATTGCCCTGTGATTGTCCCAATCCATTTCTTCTCATTGGGTTGCAAAGGATACCTTTGTTGCGTCGATGATCTCAAAGGCGGGTCCAACAGCCGCTCAGCATAGGAGTCCATCTGCATCAAAATGGTGCCGTCCTCCAACTGTTTCTCATAGCGTCCACAGAATTTTGTCCAATCATCAGGATGTTTCCATTCTCCAAAGCTGAACAAGGCATTGAGCTTGTCATGCATTGTCTGCTGATGATCAGGATGTGCAATCAAACGCACATCATCCACATGAACTGCCAAAAGAGCTCGGAGTTGGGAATCTGGTCCAAAAAAGGAGAAAACGCCAGGACAAAGTTTCATCTCCCGGCCCCCAATGGACTCGGCGCCTCTCTTGAATCGATGATACCAGAGACGTGGTGATTCTGCCAATCCAAATCCTGCCTTTTTCATTCGAAAAAGGTCTGTCCGCGCTCCAGCAGGTATTTTGGTCTGCAAAAACTGCCTGACAAACAATGGGTAATTCTTGGGAGTCTGAACAAAAACCCTCCTCTCTGCCGGCAAGTAGTCTCCTTGCAAGAAGGCAGCAGAGATATCCGAAAAGAAAACCTTCCAGTTCCACTGGGCTGCACAAAAACAAAGGAGATTGTGAGCTAGTAAGCTGGCAGTCGGGCTTTCTGTTTCGTATTCTCCTGCTCGTAGATCACGGTGGCCTGCAATGACCAATCTTGCCTTGAGGGAGGCCCCTTCCAAGGCCTTGTCATCCGGATGGATGTTCCTGGGATCACTTTTGTTCACCAAGACAAACCTGGAAGGAAGAATCTCTGTTCGATCTACTACCTCATCCTCCATGACATGCGTCAGCGCGTCATGTTTGAAGTAGACTTCCAAGGCATCCAAAATCGGCTGCTCAAAGGCGCTTTGCCATGCTGGAGATAGGTCAGACCATTTCAGCTCCAATCTAACCTTGCCTGTTTCAGGTTGTTGAGCATCTGGAAGATCTTCCGGATCGTCCACCAACTCCCTGATACCTGCGTACTGAGTCCTCTGGTTGGGGCAAGGGAGATCTGAGAAGTGCACAAAGTTGAAAAACACTTCTTGGAGCTCCTTTTGAACAACGTTGATATCTGATGCGGCACCTGAGAGACGTTGGATTTCCTCCTGTACCTCTGGCATGTCAAGAGGCCCAACCTGCTGAGCCATCATCTCTGAATTTGGCCAGCCAGCCGTCTCTCGAATTGCCACAAAGGCATGCACTGCTTTCTGTCCATCTCTCCACATCTGTTCAGCGTGATGCCTCCCTTTCATCCAAGTGTCAAATGGAATCTTGTACTCTGTCGGGTCCTTGATCTGGAATCTCGTCAACCCTTGCCACACACCACCTAGGTGCTGCTGAGTGTTCCATTGCGGCCTCAAACCTTGGCCCACCCACGTCACGTTGTCCAAGATGAAATCATTCATCATCAACGCTGGTGGCCTCTGGTAAAAGGGATCCAACATGTTGTTTGTTGCCGCTACCATCGTGCGAGCTGGACCCCACCTCAGTGGATTGTGCAAGTAGTACACCTGCGTAGCCCTGACACCAGTAAGCCAATCTTTGCTGATCAACTTGGGGAAATCTCGATGAGCATCCTCCTCTTTGTCAGCCCAAAAGGCCAAGATGTCAAACATGTGGAGGCGTGGTTCGACATGAACTCGACAGAGCTCGCCCTCTTCTACACTCAGAATCCAGTAGTCCTTTGAAGGCGGAGGCTCGGTTCTCTGACTTCGGATGATGGGCTCAAACTCCTCTCTCTTGAGGGGTCGCCGCATCCGAGAAGGCACCTCCCGCAGCATGGGAGCCATAGTAGGGGGAAGCCGCATCCTGGTTTGTGGAGTTGCCGGCATTGAGTGTGTTGCCAGGAAACCAGGCATTGGATTCAACAGCCTGGGATCCCGATGCAGCACCGACCTTTCCACTTCTTCATCATTCTCGAAGTCTGAAGGCATGTCAAACGGCGGTATCTGTAGATCTTCATGATCTCTTACTGGCAATGTTGCCAGCACATTGGTGTCAATCGACACCGCCAAGGCTTCTGCCATATTTTCGTCCGAGTCTGAATACTCAGGGTTGTAGAACCGGTGCACATCTACAAACGGTGGCTCATCCTCCCATGTACTGATTTTTACCTGGTCTGGTGCAGGGCCTGATTGAGTAGGCATCGCCACCTGCACTGATCTGGGTTGCAACTTTTCTCGCATTCTCTGCAGATGTTTCTGCGTCTTGTCCATGGCCCCATCAAAAACTGCGCGTCTCTCAGAAAATGACTTCAAAGCAGGATCTCCTCGAAGTCCAGAAAGACGTACTTTCTTCTGAGGGCGACTGGATTGTTCTTGTTGAGATGGAACCTGCTTTCTGTGAATCGAGATCGGTACATCATCCAGCACTGATGATGCACTACGCACCTGCTGTTCAGACACAGGGGCTATTCCCTCTTGCTCCTCATCAGAAAACTCAGCAGGAGGAAACTGAGGATCTCCCGTGCCCGATGCTTGAGCCTTCATTGTCTTTGATCTCGAGGTTGAGGCCTGAGCAGAGGACTTTTTCTGCTGTCTCCGCTGATCTTGTTCTTCATCAGACGAGGTTGAGGAAGATGATGAAGAAGATTTGTCGATTTCAGCGTTGACTCGGCCCCCCGCAATCTGCTTCTCCATGTCTTCTAAGGCCTCTTTGGCAATCGTCGAGGCCTCTTGTTCTTCCACCACTGCCAAGCGGATGAACTCTAAAGGCATGCCCTTCAGCTTGTTCTGATATCTCACCCAGACGCGCTTGATCGCGCCATCTTTCCTTTCCAGGGCCACCACCAATCCTGGCCCTATCCATGAGATGTTGTCCTGAAGTCTCCGAGCAAGACCACGACGATTTGCCGGGGGTTCCCAAAACATCACTTGTGCTCCTTCTGCCAGCAATTCCAGTTTGGGCAGCCTTGACCGAGAGCCAGCCGCTCTCTTCAAGGCCTCATTGGCCTCCATCCACTGAAAAGCATCAGCGGCTGCCTTTCTCAACTGCGCTGATCTCATGAAAGACTCATCAACCGAAGCAGGTCTGGAGAGCTGAAACTTCATTTGACCTGCCAAAGCATCCATCAAATTCCCTGGCATAGTCGAATCTCTTCCGAACACTAGCTGGATAGGAGAGTATCCTGCCACACGTACTTGTTGATTTCTCGAAGCAGTGACGGAAGCCACCGCAGACTGAAGGTCCTCCAACCCTGTCACCACAGTCTCCTTGATGACTTTCATCAGCAGAACCTTCAGCACTGCTCCATGTCTTTCAGCTAAAGACATCCTCCAATGTGCCGTTGGTGGGACCATCTCGTGAAAAACCGCAAAAGTCTTCAGCAGAGGTTCTAAGATGCCTCGGAACTCTGTTCCCTGATCAGTCATCAGGATGTTTGGTGGACCGAACACTCCTATCCATCTGTCTCGAAGGAGTTGTGTGGTGTTGTCAGCTGATGGATCTTTCATGGCCATGGCAATTTGGTAAAGAGAAAATGCATCCAACACATGCGTCACCGCAAATTTCTCATTCTTGGCATCCCAAACATAGAATGTGTCTGACAAAATCCTTTCATTGAATGCCATCGGTCTCTGAAAGGCTGCCTTCGGGGTCGCCATTGGGGCGGTGACCTGGGAACATATCTGACATTTCAGATGTTTCACCGCCTCAATGACCTCAGGCTGAGCTCCATTCAGATGCAGCATTCTCTGAAGCTTTTCATTTGTGACATGGCCCAACGCCACATGCAAGTGTGCCAAGGTTGACCTAATGGTTCGATGCAGCAGAGCTGCCCCTCCAGTGAAGTTGATGTAGTCATATCTCGTTCCATTTTCCACCATGTTCATATGCTGCCTCAGTTGGCCTTCCGGTGTCTGTTCAACTTCAACCGGGACAGTCTGCCACAGTCTGTTTGGCGGAACTTGAGCATGTAGCGGAAGACGGATCTCCTGAGCACCCTCTTCCAACGTTGCCTCCAGCCCATCCAGAAGCCAGTCACAAAATTCCTGTGTCCACTGCGCAGCCAAGGTTGATCTCTTGACCGTGAGCATATTGCCACTGCCGCTCGGATCTTCGATCCGTACTGACCCTTCTATTGGTTGATGTTCTCCAGGCTCACAGTCACACTTTCTTTCCGGGAATGCTGCCGAGTTGGTAGCAGGGTGGTTCATTTGCACAACAGTTGGTTTTTTGTGTGGGCGACCACTGACAGCGTCCACTAACCCCATTTGGCACATGTGTACCTCTTGTTGATACACCTGCTCTCTCCTGCTCATCATTGGCATTCTCAAGGCATCACTCTGAGCTGGCTGCTCCAACACCACGATGCCGTGATGCAATGTTTGATGTGCCCATACCCAGCAGACGAACTCCCAAAATGGTCGGTGTTCTCGACGAAGAGCGCTCAACAAATCTTTTCTCTTTCTCATCCGTTGCCATGAGCTCCAAGGACCACATGGTGGAGCCAAGGTAATCACCTCCGGCTGCTGCACTTGGATGACATCCTTCAAGATTTGTTGGTGCTCCGCCAGTTTCAGGTCCAGGCCATAGATAATATCTTGTGGTGGTAAGGCTGTCCATTTCTGGGATTGATCTGCTGTAAATGACAAAGTAGCTTGTCCAGCAAACACCTCCAGAAGAGTCCAGCGCTTGTACTTCATCTGCACGAGGTCATGCATCCTTTTGTGTGTTCTCAAAGCCTTGTGCACTCCAATCTGAATGTTTCGCCTCTGCCGGCGATTCAATGTGATCTTTTTGACATCTGCGCCGCCATGAAGAGCATCTTTAGGACCTTCTCCTTCCGGAGCATGACATTGGTGAAGAGCAGGATCACCGCCACATACGACATCAGCTCGATCTTCAGCACGACGTGCTTGTTCTTGAACTGTGGGGGCATTCGGGTCCAGGAGTTCAGCCTTTATCTCCGCCTTGCACTTGGGCTCCGCCGCTGTGCTCCCTGTGGTGCTGGGTGCTCCTCGTCGATCTCCACCTCGATCGGCATACCCAGAGCCAGAGGGTATACCCTTGGGTTGAAGCACAGCTGTCTGGCGGATCCCACATGACCCCACATTGATGCCAGGTGCCTGCCATGCATGTGCATGATCCAGCGCGGATTGCGCTTCCATCGTTTCTTGCCCTCGTGCTCCACGGCGGCCTTGATGCGACACAGCAGCAACATCATCTTCCATTTGAACGTCACCGTCTGCGACAGCAGCGACTTGGCTATGTTGTAAGTCACATCGTCTGAGAACACGTTGGACAGAGTCGGGAAGTCTGCCTGGGGATTGGTGAGAGCCCCCAGTTTCGGCTTGCCCTTGGTCTTGTTCTGCCCGGATGCTGACTTGGCCCGAGGCTTGACCTTCTTGTCCTCTGAGCCCGCGGCTTCTTGCGCCACCATGGCCACATTCTGCATCTGCATGAACATCTCTTGCATCTGGGCCTGCATCTGTTGCATCTGAGCCATCTGTTCTTGGTTGCGCACCCGATCCAGCGCTGACTGCGCTCTGGTTCCAGGAGAGGTTGCCGGTCTCCTCAACTTGGTCGACTGCCGGACTGGTTTCTTCGAAGAAGACTGTCTCGGCTGGTCTCTGGGATTCACTTCCTCCAGTTCGAGAGAACTGGCTGAATCTACCATCCCGACATTCTCCCATTTCGAATTCGGAGATTCGTCCATGGGCCTGCGGCACACCCGACGGACGCTGTTCACAATCAGGGGGCTGTGGCATCCCTGTTTTTGATCCACTTGAAAAACGCAATGCCATCACTTCTCGATGAGGTTCCAAAACTGCATGTTCAGGCACTGCTTGCAAATCTGCCAAATCATCAATTTTCAAAGTATAGTGTCCACCCTTTGACTGTGACATGCCAAACGCTTTCACTCCATGTCTGGTAGATGAAATAGTGTGCTTTGAAGTGTCTACTACCAGTCCTAACTCCGAACAAACAGGTTTTGACAGCAAAGGGGGACAATCACCTGCCACCACTGATATTCTCAATAAACATGGGATGCCCGCAATGGAGACATGCAAAATGACTGCAAAACGACTGCGATTCACATGACCATCCCCAAATCGAAAAGACTCTGATTCTGGAACTACTCGTACATAATGACCATGTTGTTTCCACTTCTGAACGACTGGATTGATCCAAGTAGTACCTGCCACAGTCTTCATGCAACCCAAGTCAAGGATCATCTTGTCGCCCAACTCAGACAATGACCAATAAATTTCATGTTGATGACATTCTTTAGGGGTCTCGACCATAAAGTTGCATGAAGGCTGGATCTGTCTCTGCTGCAGCGGGCGCTCTTTGTACCTGGCATCGGACTCAGCACATCCGATCAAGTACGCCCAATCCCCTTCGGACTGAGCATCAGTCACCGGAAAAGTCACATTTGAGGCATGTACCGGTGCTTTGTTCCGGTACGGGCACTCCTGCGACCAGTGACCCAGCTGTCGACAGATAAAACATGGTTCTGTCTTCTGTTGTTCCTTCACCCATCTCCGAACTTGTTCCCGGTCACGGGAGTTTCCACTGTTCATGCCATTGCCTTCCTTCTGGAAGTATTGCCGCATCTTTTTGCTCTCCCTCACCCTGTTTCTGGCCTTGTACTCCTGGGCGTAGATCTCGGCCATTGCCAGATCATTGGGTGAAGAACCATTGGAGACGCCAGAAGTTGTCGAAGAAGAGGATCCCTGCGATGAAGGAGCCGCCCCAACTTCCAAGGTGTTGTGAGCTCCACCAGCAAAGGACGTCATGTCCTCTTCATCTTCATCCATTGATTCCTCACCAAGAGGTTCTCCCATAGGGTCCTCCTCGGCTATGTCGTCCTCTCCCATGTCATCATCTTCCAAAATGGCCATCAGAGCATCTCGAAAACGGCGACGCCCAAAAAACTTCTTGCGTCTCTTGCCTCCAGAGGGAGCTGAACTTGCCGTAGAGGAACTCGATGACATAGTAGATGACAAAGCCACCCCACCCTTTTGGACCAAGTATTTATCTTCCTGGTCCATGGTAGGTTCGCCTTTGCCTATGGCACACCCTGGCAGTCCCTCCAACTGGTCCGCCAGGTCAATCAGGGCATTCGTGACCAAGTCCTCATCTTCCACAGTGCCGCCACAAGCCGCCTTCACCAAGGCGTGGTCACGCTTCGTGAGTTTTGCAGCATCCAAAAGATGCCCCACATAGAACTGAGATCCCACCTGGTATGCCGGAGAAGACTGGTTCTCCCTCCGGTAGATCTCAGCTCTGTTGATGAAGGACTCTATTGACTCTTGAGGAAGCCGAGAGAGCCGCATGAACTTCTTCCTTCGTTGATCCACTCGCTTCTGGTCCAGCAACTTGATGATGGGTGATTTCTCCATCGTCTGCCGAATGAGCTCCACTCCATTCGAAGCCGCCACCTGCTCCACCGACAGGTGCTGGACAATATTGGCTGCCCGCTCTCTCAACTGTTGCATCAGTCTTGGTCCTCTCATCTCCTCAGGAAGTGATCGACCCTCTGAAGCAATCCAAAAGGTCACCGACCTCCAATACAACTCCCAGCTCTCGCCAGGCCTGGCATAGAAGATCGGTGGGTAGGTTGAACTGATCTTTCCTCCCCCAGCCGCGGCTTGCTGGCTCTGATTTCCAGCCACTGAAGGCACACCACTTGGAACTTCTCCAAGAGGTCTATTCATAGGGTCTTTCCCACCTGCAGCTGGTGAGGCTGGATCAGCCACTCTGCCCACATCCCCATTCCGGTGGGTTGCACTGGAATCTCTGCGAGGAAGATCTGCTTGACCAACTCCATGATCATCTTGAACTTGTCCTGCAACATCTCCGTCAAGGACTGCAGGGTTGTCTCGAAGTCCACCATGTAGCGACTCAGTCCTCCAAGACCAGTTGGAATGTTGATCATCACCATCATTCCACGACCAGTTCTTCCATCTCTCGCCACCCGAGTAGTTGGATCATTGCCCGGATGACCAGCTATTCCACGACCTCGCACTTCCATGCCAACTTCCCCAAGCACTGTCGGACTCTTGCCCGTCACTCTGTGACACTGAAGTTGCTTCAGACCAATTCTCCGCCACATAGTTCTGCACCACATGGCTCCTCCAGGGATCGTTTGCGAATGGATCTGCATCCATTGGGCTCATTTCATTACCTGTCAGGTTTCCGGGGGTGACAGCTCTATCCCGGAGACCTCTAACCTCTCCACGAGGCATCTCCTCGACAGCACTGCCCGAGCTCAACTCCACAGAGTCCACCTGGCTGTCCAGAGATGCCCCGGAAGACGACGATCTACCAGGTTCACTGCCAAAAGTCACCCCTCTCGTTCTTCTTCTCCTCGAAAAGTCAGGGAGCGGAATCTCCCCAAATCCAGGAGCATAGCCCCCAGTCAGTCCGTCGGACCCGTCCAACGAACCACGTAGCCCACCAGTGAGGCCCTCCATCGGCTCAGCCGGCTCAGGGGCCGGTACTAACACAACTAGGCCACTTCGTGGCTCCGCTACCACTGCAAATGCATGACAGCACAAAACAAACTTTTTCCTCACAGGTGAGCCACGACCGGCTGCAGATCACTCTGAAATGACAATAAGCAAAAAAAATATACAAAGAAGTTCTATACATCATTGTAACTCAGCACTTGAACATAGATAATATTGATGAAGACATAGCAGTAGAGACAGAAGAAAAATACAACAAGGTAAGTGAGGAAATGTTCAAGTTTCACAAGCAGTTGTTTTCAGAAAATCTCAAGTCCTACTATACAGACCTTGATGTAGAAATATTAGATGAATGCAGGACAATAGTTCCATGTGGATACTTAGGAAAGCATGTAAATATTGATGTTCAAAAATGTAGCATTGATACTAGGAAAGCATTTAGTTTTGGAGGCTCTAAGATTGTTAAAGTTCCAGTATTCAAAGAGTTTGATGTTTGGAAACCTTATGTTGATAAATCTAATGTAAACAAATTTAGTGATTACACACTGTATTTGGTGAAAGCCTGTCAGGGCAACATCATTTTTAACAAGAAATTCAATTTAGTTTATGGTCTTCATCTTAAAGAATTGATTAAGAGGGGTGTAGTGTGAAGATATTGCCCTCGGTTTGCTTGAAAAATCCTTCAACAGAAAAACTGTGAGTAGAATGTTTGATGGCATTAAGGAGGCACTGCATCATCAAAAAAAGTATGGTGGTAAAAATTTACACAATGAATGAGATGAAGATGGAGGAATACGGTGTGTGGAGAGAACTAGGGAACGATTGGACAATAGAAACTAATGAAAATGGAAAAACCTATTTTTTAGATAAGAATGGTGGTGAAAGCTATGCAGATTTTGATGACAAAATTGAAGATGGAAAAACTTACTACTGTGAAACTAATACCCGCAGAGAGATAGAAGAGAAAAGCAGAAAAACTAGATACTATATTGTCAGTAAATCAGGTGAAAGAAAGTTAATGAATGGATTTCGCCACATTAAAGAATTACTTTTACAAAATCATAATTTTCACATGTATGAAAGCTATGAGAAGTGCAAAGAACATAAACGTTTATGCTGTTAAGACTGATGCCTTCCATATTGCTAAAAAAGATGTCAGAAAGGCAAAGAAGGCATTAGACTTTTATGATGGCGTAGGTGGCTGGAGAGTTGAAACGAACAAGGTAGAACCTATTTTACACAAGTATAGCTGGAGACATAATGAAATACCTAAAATACCGGTATATAAATCTGAAAGAGAAGAAGTAGAGGATGAATGGGATACAGAAGCCATTTGTAAAAAAAAAAAAATCAGAAGAAAGAGGATGCTTATCCGTGCTCGTTTCGCTGGTTCTGGAAAATCACATATAGGCAAACAATTTAACAAGTTAGGATACAATACCCTTTGTGTTGTCCCTCAGAATATGTTGAAGCAAGAGATAGATTGTGATGCAGAAACTTTAAATACCTTTTTTAGCATTCCAGTATTTAAAGATGATAAGTTGCCTAGTTATGATTACAGACAGTGCTTATCAAGTAATAGTATTTGATGAAATCTATATGGCAAGTCCATATATATTAAATAAAATCAGAGTGTTTTCTGAACAGAACCCTGATTTAATCATAATAGGTGCAGGTGATGTCAAGCAACTACCAAGTATAGAACCCTATACTAACTGTCAGAATGTAGATGAGTATGTTGAAAGTTGTATGAACATAATCTTTAAATATAACATCTTCTTAAAGATATGTAAGAGAGTAGGAGGCAAAGACACAGAAGAAGGAGAAAGAAACAGAAAGAAGTTAGATGAAATTTATGATGACCTTTGGCATAAGGATATGAGCATTGAAGATCGGATAGTCAAGCATTTTAAATTCACAAAAGATGTAATGCAAAGTGAGAACAACCTAGCATATACTAATATGAGATGTCAAGCAGTGTCTAATGAAATTAGAAGATTAGGAAAGAAAGATAAGTATGAAGTAGGTGAGATGCTGATGTGCAGACTGTATAGGAAAGATGATAAAGGTAAATTCAATGTAAATATCAGATGGTTAATTACAAAAATAGAAGGTAATAGTAATATCATTACAATACAGGACATCAAAGATGAAGAACATGTAAGAACAGTAAATGAAAGTATCATAGACAATCATTTTAGATATGCATATTGTGCTACCACAGATTCAAGGCAAGGAACTTCAATAAGCGGAAACATTACGATACATGAATGGCAAAAATCATATTTGGTGAATAAAGAATGGATTTGGACATCTGTTACACGATGTCGTGATTTTAACAATGTCTATTTTTTTCAAAAATGAGAAGGCTGATGAAGAGATGCAAAAGAATTTGATAGTAGGATATTTTAAGAACAAAGTAGAAGGATACAAACTACAAGATAAGAAAGGGTCAAGAGAAATAGATGAAGAAAACTACATTGATGAACATTGGTGTTTAAAACATTTTCACGGTTGCTGTGCTCATTGTTCTGTTAAATTTTATATTGAAATGAAGGCAGGTAAAGTATCAAAAAACTTCACAGCACAAAGACTTGATAATACACTGTGTCATTCTGTGGATAATTGCACTCCATATTGTAAGTATTGTAATTGTAGTGCTCACTGATTGTTTTTGAAAAATCTTTCAAAAATAATTATTCAGATTTTGGTCTAAAGAAAAGATTGTTTTAGAGTATTAGGGATATGAATAGATATGACAATGGAAAGATTTACCGGATAACAGATAACGCTTATACAAAATTCTACTCTGGTTCAGCCTCTGAAAGTTTGAGCCAAAGGATGACTAGACATAGAGGCAAGTACACTACATACTTAAAGGGTGGTTGCACTAAGACAACATCATTTGAATTATTTAATGAATTTGGAATTGGTAATTGTAAAATAGAATTAGTTGAAATATACCCAAGTAATAGCAAAGAAGAACTACGCTCAAGAGAAGGTTATTACATTGAAAATAGACCTTGTATAAATAAAGTTGTAGCAGGTAGGAAGGAAACATCCAAGGAATACTATGAGAGAAACAAACCTGCCTGTCTGGCACAAAGAAGGGAATACAAAAAACTTCACAAGGAAGAAGAAAAGGAATATCACAAAAAAAGATTTCAAGAAAGGAAACATATTTTAATGGAAAAACATTTATGCAGTTGCGGTAAGCACTACACATTTGGACACAAGAAAAGACACGAAAAATCACAAAAACATCAAGACTGGCTCAAAGAGCAAGAACAAGAACAATAATAAATGATATAATATTATATTATTATATCATCTATTTATAATGAGTGATAATAAGCAAAAAATAATTAGTGATGTCTATTACGATCGCAGTGGCTATGGAAATAGGAAAACCACTTTAGAAGACAGCAAGAAAAAAAAAACTACAATAAAAATGGCAGACGTTGAAGAGTTCTTTAGAAAGAATATTGAAATCAAAAAGAAGCCACGAGGAGAAAACAGTTTTGTAGCACCCCACAACAATCATACTTATCAAGTTGATATATTTTTTTATTTCAAAAAAGGATTTAAAGGTAAAACAAAGATACAGAGCGGGTTTAGTATGTATTGATGTTTTAAGTAAATATGCAGTGGTGGTTCCAGTAAGGAGGAAAGAAACAGGTAGTGTCATCAAAGGAACAAAAGAGGCTATAAGAAAGATGGGCGGAAAAGCAAAAACCATATATACTGACGATGAGAAAGCAATAGCAAGTAGTGAATTTCAAGAGTTTGTTGAAGGTGAAAATATTGAACTTTACAGGACTAGAGGTCATCTTGCTTTTGCAGAAAAAATTATACGCACCTTCAAGGATAAATTATTCAAAAGAATTGAGAATGATGAAAAAAATAGAAAACCTAATATACAATGGATAGACTACATAGATGAAATTATGGTGACGTACAATTATAAAGATGTTCATAGCGCAACAGGACTAACTCCAAACAAAGCAAGAGACAAAGACAATGAATTTAAATCAAAATTAAATATTTCAATGAAAGCAAAGAAAGAAAGGATATATCCAACTTTAGAAGTAGGAGACCGAGTGAAGATATTGAGGAAGAAAGCAATAACAGAAAAAGAAAGAACAAGTCATTTTTTACAAGGTGGATATACTGTAGAAGCAATTGATACAGAATTAAATCAAAAATACTATACATTAGAGGGATACAACAGACCGTTAATGAGGCACGAGTTGCTGAAAGTTTAAATTACCATTTATAGGAAATATACTTAAAAGAATAGTACCTTATAATAGTATATAATGTTCAGTGAGATTGCGCAGGAAGAAATCATTAATGAATTCTTGAATGTAATTTATGTAAATGATATGATTAAAATTATGGATACACAAAATCAAAAACTGTCCTTGTAAATTAGAAGATGAAAAAGTTGAATTAAGTAAATTAAATTTACCACATAATATTATTCACATAATATTATTCACATAATATATGTAAATTTAATTATAATGAATGTAATGAATGTCAATATTTAAGGAGATTACCTAAAATAGTTGAAAGAGAAAACACATGTAAAGCAATTGATGGACTGACATTTATGTTTGTCAAATGTCATTTTTTTCCTGACAAGATTGTATTAAAAAATGAATTCAATTTTTCATTTACAAAAAAAAACTGTTTGAGGCAAATCTATCAGAAAATAGGCAATAACAATATTCATATAATAATTTCCATAATTAAATTAGAGAAATACAACCAAGATAGAACAATTGCTGATTTTAACAAAGTTTTGAAATACATATATGACAAGAAAAAACATAGAAAACATATATGTTGTAATCAATTTGTAGAATGTCCTGTGTTTAAAATTCCTTCTGACTATTTAATTTAATTTTAATCTTAATTGTAATTTAATTTTATTTTTAATGTTAAATTACCATTTATAGGAAATATACTTAAAGAAATATTGCCTTATAATAGTATATAAAATATGATGAAAAATGAAATCAATAATTATATTAATAAAAAATGCTATGACTGTTGTCATTTCAAAAAAAGAAAATATGGAATTGTATAAATTAAATTTACCAAATGGAATAATAAATAATATTATTGTATATAATTGTGATGATGATGGATTTGATTACTGTAGTATCTGGAGATATGTGCAAGACATAATCAAAAGTTTATGTAGAATAAATATTATGCATAAAAGAAATGTTGAGGAAGATATAATCGCATTTGTTATTGTTTATTATGAGTATTTACCACCCTTAAAAAATGTTAAACAAGTAATGAGAATAAGTGAAAAGAAATACGAAGTTTTGAAACACATATTGTGGTTACTTGCTTATGAAAAGGTTGAAGATGTCAAGGAAAATATTAAACTGTATATTGAAAGCAAAAAAATAAATGTGAAAAATACAATAAGGGATTTAAATATTTTTGTAAAATTAACTTATGACTACAACTATAAAATATTTTTATAAAAATTATGTTGTTGTTATTTTCTATGTTCTTTTGTTTGTGTTGTGTTATATGTGTGAATTTATGTGTGATATTAATGTGAAAATTATGTTATGATGTATGTGTGATGTTGTGATGAAAATTATGTGATGAAATGTTGTGTATGTGTTCGCTGTTCTGAATGATATACTGCTAGATTTTTTATGATGATTTTTGTGAAAATAATATGTGAAAAATGTGTTGTAAAATATGGTGTGATGTGTGTGTGTATGTGTGATGTTGTTCTGAAAATTGTGTGTGTGTGTGCATGTGGGGGGTGTGACAATGTCAACTGGGGCGTGTTCGTCTCTAGCTGTATTATATAGATGCCATATAGCATCACATAACCATGCTCATGTGTATGCGTGTGCATCCACATGCATACCTTCGCAACTATTTGTTCAAGGTGATACTGTAAAGATGCCCTATAGATTCGTGTTTCAAATGCCTAATGAGATGCAGCTGACGTGTCCACAAAGTGTGTTCCAAAATGGGCCACCGGAGTGACCCCTCACCGCTACTAGTGATGTGGGTGACGGACTCTGACGTGGGGTGATTGACTCAGGGTAGTCTGATTCTGCTGGGTGATTGATTCCGGCTGCTCTCGAGTTAGTTTCATGTGTTCAATCTTAAAGGACTCAGCCACAGAAATTGCGCCTGCATTCTGGTGAACGCTGATCAATGCGCACAAATTGAGTAGCTGACTGTAGTGACTGCAGTTACTGTAGTGACTGTAGTGAGTGAATGGCTGAGTTGGCCGAGTTTGTGAGCTTCGATAATGGAACTCTCGCATCATGTGTTGCGGCATCAAACTGGCTACTCCTTGAAACTGAGTCCTTCACGTTCAAAAGTAGTTTATCCACTGATCCATCCCTTTCTCGAAGTCCATCAAATACTGTACCTTGCTGGTTGGACTTGACTCTAAAAGCAAAAACAACGGATCAAATTGACCAGTTATTCTCTGAAAGTTAGCCTCCCCCCAGTCTTGTCAACCATCCATTCTGTGACTTTCAATGCGACTTGCAAATTGATTTCTCTCATTGTTGGTTGAACTGACAAGACACTCCAGACTTCAAGAAGACAGCGCTTGATTCTGCGCAAGGATGCAAAGTTCCTGCCACAAATTCACAATGTCACAATGTGTTTCAACGCGCAACCGAAAAAAAATCGCTGAAGGATATGCACCAAATGTATCAAAATGTCGAAAAAAAATCAAAAAAGAAGTCGGCGAACGCAATAACTAGGCACAAAATCGAGCCGTGGAAGTGAGGAAAGTGATATAAAGTACTGTTTCACTGCGCAGTCCAAAAAAAAGGTGTAGTATGACAACTGATTCAACTGCTGCGATCGTTGTTTAATCGCTGTCCACTTGCATCGGATTCCTAAGGACTTGGCTCGGGTTGGGTTCTCCATTCTCCATTAACTCCACGGACGGGTACTTGACAGCCTGGCAGCCGTCAAAGAAAATCAAACCAATGAATACCAATTTCATTAAAACATGTTTTTTGCAATGTTTGGGGAAAGCAACGTTGAAACATCAGAATTTGTTCAATTGTTGTTCCAACCAGGGCCTGCGTTGGAGAAGCTGGGCTATGAGGCACGCATCCATATTGAGAAGAGGCATTAGCTCTGACAGCACATCGATGAGCCGAGTCGAAGCTCTCGAGCTCTTGAGCAAAATGCTCACATCCATGAAAATTTGGGTGGCTGAGCATATCTACACTCAATGTTCGAAGTTTTGCAAAAAAATGGTGATGCATGATGCCAATGATCACAATGGCATGTATGAACGTAGATGGCAAATGGATGCAAATGGTACGTTCACTGATGCGTGTTGAGTTTGGCGAATGTATATCTATCCAATGTTCAAATCAGCATTGCAGATCTGGAAACGCGAGGATACATTGAATCAGTCTACATTAAAAATACGCACAAATGCTGTTGATGGTTGCTTTGTTTTCATGCATATTTTCGGACAGCACCCAGCGAGTCACTCTTATCTTCACACAGACTCATGGAAGTTCTTTGTGCTCGCAACTAAGACATACTGTGGTGTGTGTGAGAATTTCACACAAACAAAAAGCGCCTCTATACCTATTTTCCCCATGCGATCTACGCGAACGCCCCAGAACTGAACCAACGTTTTACCGTCATGTTTAACAAGTTTAACTGCTGCGCGGAAAACCAGACATGAAAATTCACAACGAACATCACTGACGACATATTAGCTCTGAAACATGACAACTCTGGATTGATCACGCCGGTCTATTTTCCATCCATTGCTTTTAACATGTCGAGGTAAATGCCAGGTGCCATCCACACCACACTCGACCGTGTCGACAGCGACACAACATTTGCCAACATGGACGAAAGACGTGCAAGTTAGTGCGGGGTGGGAAACAACAGGGTGGAAGCACATAACGCTCCCAACACACTTGACCCAAAAAGGCACAACAAACAAAAAGTTCAAGTGTGTTCCCACAGGTCTTTTGTTTTGAGGTTTCTGATTGACAATGCACCGTTTCACGTTAAACAAACATCTTCACTCAGCATGCCAAAACAGAGGCCAAGAAACTGACAGAACATTTCAATTCAGAAACACATGTTAAAAATGAAAATCAAAATCATGCAAGACATCGCAGTACAATACCGCCAGATACAGGAGGCACTTCAACCCCAGGCGTTTTGTACACACTAAACATAAAGGGAACCAAAATTTTGATCACACCCAAACGCCTTTGCAGACCTACGCATGCGCAAGGGACGCGAAGTGCAACAAAGATGAGAGCGTGAGCCAAGAGCACACGGAGGAGCGAGACCAGAGGAACGCAAAGAGCAAACGGTGAATTTTATTCAATTGCCATATGGTTTTCTTATTTCTGCATGACACTCACTGATTCAAGATTCTGACGCAAGCGTGCAATCCTTTTTTCAACTGGGGGTTGCAACGATGCATTCAGCTCGTCTCCCCAACTTTTCTTTTGTGAATGCAAGCAGTTGTATCACCTTCTGTAAAGCCTTCGTAGAATCATTCAAGAAACCGCTGTCAACTAAATTTTTCATGTCACCTCTTGAAGGTTTGTCAGCCACATTGGAAAAAGAAGCAACACGTGCAAGCCAGCAGTTGGCTTATATCGCAACTTCAAATTCAGAAAATACAGCACATATCGCATCAACTGTCAAATTGTCTGAGGTTCCCTTCATCAAGCAAAAAATTGTTCCTTCGTTGTCAACATAAAGGAAACTGTTCCTGAGATTCAGCTCCTCAGTCCAGACCAGATATGCCAAAACTGCACAGAAAGTTTCAGCTTCAAAAATTATTTGTTGCTTGTTCATCTCGCCTAAAAAGGCCCTTTGTTCAGCATCCAAGGAACATGAGAAAAAACGTTTGCAGCCAGAATATTTGTCTATAAGTACCACGCCTAGGCCGCAAACTAGGTCACGAGCATCTCGTTCATAACAAGCATCAGTGAAGATAACAAGAGGGTCACGTTTGTCCCAGGTGATAACTCGAGGTTTTCCCATTTCCAACATCTTCGCAAACAATCTCAAAGAAAGAATCTCATGATCCACAAACTTCGTTCGCTTTCTGCAGCAAGCATCTCTCAAGGCTTGCAGACATCGTTTTCCTGTGCGCCCATACAGCTGTGCTTCGGCAAATTGCATACGCCCTCGCAATTTTTGAGCGTCAGGCAAAGTAATACTACCAGCTCCAGTGACACGGATAATTTCAGCAACAATCTCTTCAACCCTGGAGGCGGTATTGGAGATGTGGGCAATACCAGTGGAAGACGCTTGCAAGTTGAAAACAACTCCTAAAGCATCGCAAGCATCGCCAAAAGGAATGCACTTTCGCCCTTCTTTCGCAAAATCCCATCCAAGTAGTTCAAAAAGAGCAGCTGCAGTTAACTCGGAACTTCTCACCAAATCCAGCGTGCTGAAAACTATATAGTCATCATAAAAAGAAGTCCACATCGGCAAGCAAGCCACTGAGCCCAGCCACCAAATGGATCTTGCAAGTCTGAGGAATGAGTGCACGCTCTTCACCGCTCCAAAAGGTAAAACAAGTGCTTGAAAGTATGCCCATTGCTTGGTGCCTGGGTTATAGACCCGTATATAGGCATACCGTCTTCCTTGTTCACTAAGACCAACCTGTCTGTAAGCGCTTGACAAATCAAAGGTGCGCACCTGGAGTGCAGTGTTTTGTGTGACTTCCCCGCGGCATTGAAACCAGTAAGCCAGAGAAGCTGCCGCAACATCAACAGTGTGGAGAGTTGGGGATTCATGCACCGTCACTGCTTGATTTACAGATGATTCTGAGAAGTCGTCTATTAATCGCACCTTATGCTTCTGTTTGAGCCCAAAACGTTTTGACACAGGTGCGTCATGGGGTATGTCATCTGCAGTGAAAGGGCCAGATAACCATCCTTTGCGACATTCGTCCATAGTTTGGTTCCAAACTTCCAAATCAACTTCATGGTCGCCAGAGCTTTTGTGATCCCTTTCAATAAGGGGCCTCCTCATTGCAGATTGCTTGCGCAAAGATTCTTCTGTGAGAAGCGCCGGGTTGAACTTCACAGGCAGCATATGAGTAATGGCAACATCTCCAACTAAAGAAGCTCCTTGCACCAACTCGTCAACCACTGATTTGTCAGAATATCCATAAAACTCCAACATTTCAGAAAAGAGAGCAAGCTTCTTGCGTTTGACAGCGTGGCTAACCAAAGGATCCATTTGGCTTCTAATCTCTTGCTCTTTGACCTTCAAATCCTGTGCACGCTGATTCCAATACATAAAGAAATCAGCTCTCTTGCGTGCAACTTCAGCAGATGTCAGCTTTGCCATCTGACCAATTGCAAACCTCAATTCATCTGGAAGAGCTCTGGTCCCATCCATGGGATGAGCTACTCGCAAGGCTTCTGAGACGAACCCTTCTGGTTCCCATTGCACACCCAAAATCTTCAAAGAATCAAAACTTCCAGCAAAGGATGAAAAACTGCCCCATGAAAAATCAACCTTCCAAACGTCAAGCTCTTCCAAAATTATTTTCTTTCTGTGTTCTCTCTCCTCCACGCTTACTGTACCCCCAAGATCAACTTCGTGGAGGAGTTTGTGCTCTGAAGGAATGGCTGCTGCAATTGGCCAAACAGGTTGCTTTTCTAAGAAAAACACTACATACCTGTGCTTGTACGCAGGAACAAGAGGGGGAAGTTTCATGGAAATAGATTGGCTCCCGGACAAAGCTTTTGCGGCATGATGTAGTGAAGGTTTATTATCATTAACCTGCAGCTTGAGTTCCACAAATTTGAGAAGAAAAGCTTGTACAATGGCATCACACAAAGGTCGAGGGTAATGAACTTCCAGCGAAGTTGCAAAGGTTCTTTTGTTTCCTTGTCTAATGATACCCCACGGCTCATGTTCATGCTGTCCATCACACAGTGCAGAGATGGTGTGGACCTGTTCAAAATTTGCACATAAGCGCGTAAATTTTGGGCGCTTCGAGCCGTACATACAAGCTTGATGATCTTGAAAGAAAAGTTCATCCAAAACTCTGCATTCAATCCAAACTGTGACAAACCAGTTGACAAACCAGAAAAGGCTATTCCTCGGGTTCTCAATCACGCATAGGATCTTCAGTTGACAGCATTTTTCCATTACTTCTACAGTGAAGGCATACAGAATATTGGCCGCCCTGACTCGTTCCAGTTCGACCCCTTCAAGGTCTGAAACACCGTCGGGCTCCTCAGGAGTCCTCAAAGGCCTAGGTGCCTTCTCATTGGGCAGCTCAATGAACCTTGCAGCACTTGCCGTGCCACAAGGTGGAGCTAAGAAAACAGCATGCACTGATGGATGCTCAAGCCATTGCAAAACCAATATCTGATCTGCCAACGATGTCAGGTCCAAAGAAATAACACCTGCTAGCATGCCAGCTTGTTTGGTCTTGGCAACCGCAATTGCATTGGAGAAACCATGTCTCTTGAAGCTCGCAGTCACTCCAGCTGTACCACAAAAGATTTCGATGACAATGATGTCACCTGCAGTGAGACCACTCAAATCTGGGCCACGGAGTCAGTTGCCTTTTGGCACCTCGTCTGCATGGGCTACGCTGAAGGCATGGGGCTTGAAACAGTTGGCTTTAAAGCATACATGACGACCTCTTTTGCATGATCCACCTGCTGGAGCATCTTGACATTCTGAAAGGTTATAGTTAAAGCAAATCGCACGTCCTTTCGAATCTCTTCCAACCGCACCTTTCACGCCCCTTGGCGCAACACTTGAACCTTGTCCCTGGCCCTTGTTCTTTCCTTTTCCTTTGCGCCCTGATGGATAACCTTTGGAACCACCTTCGCGTTGTCCTTCATCTTTGTTGCGAACAGGCGCATAGTTGCTGCTGGACGGCACTGGCAAGGGCACAAGATGAAAAGTCACATTATAATCTGCAAGTGCTTCATGAAGCGCAGTGTCAAGAGGACGTGACCCATCGGCACGTGGCCTGATGTCAGAAACATTCTGCGCCATGTGGATCCATACCTCTCGGTCAGCCTTGAGGATTTGATTCAGGGAGGTAGCCATGTAGTGCGGTGGTGGCTCAGTGTTCAATCGCCGCATCAGTTTATCGATGTAGCGCTCATGCACCTCCCAAGATACCAAACCTGCAAATTCATAGGCAATGGCTCTGCGTTTGAAACACAAATGCAGTTTGTATGCTGACGAAACATCCTCTTCTGGTGTGCTCTTGGTTTCCCTGACAGTCAAAGAATTGGATTCTATGCGCAGCTTGCGGTCAGACTTGCCTACAGCAACTTCCATCTCTCGAGAATTGCACTTAGCAGGTTCTACATAACGTATGGCTCTGGCGTCGTACTGGTGGACGCACTCATCAAGCAGGGCTTGGGACGGCTCATGTATCCCATCCATTGAAAGGCCTGGAAATTGCCTTTTGATCTGCTCAAGTCTTGCAGACCTCTCAGCATGTGGCATGGGTTTCGGTCCACTAAGGTCTTGAGGTTGTTCTACTGAAGCTTTTAAAGTGGCCGTTAACACAATCTCCGCTTCAAAGTGCAGCCTACGCAAAGAAGCCAGCGCTCCCATGGAGGGCGCAACGCCCATGTTGACTGTGTTTGCCCAGTCATGGAACTGTTGTTCCTCAAACTCTTGTCCAGGCCTGAGAAAAGCAAATGCTAAATGTGCTAAAGTCGAAATCCCTGACACTCTCATGTTGTCGATCAGAGACTCGGGCACCTCATATTCCTTTGCCCTTGCAAGGAAATGTGCCTTGCTGTCTGCCAGTGAAGCCATCTCACCGCGGTCGCAACAATAAACTTATCTCAAGTCAACCATATGAAATGACAATTTCAAGTCAAGTTCTTATCATATATTGGAACAAGTACTGTGCAGTTGTGAAGTTTGGGAAATGGAGGCCAATAAGCGCACAGGCACAAACGTATCGTGCACCTAAACGAAAACAAAAACCACCGCGACCCAAACATAAAAGAACCAAAGGCGTGGTAGCAAAACCAAACGCAAACGTCATCACCGCCATTCACACAGGAGTATCATCACACTCAAACAAAAAATAAACGCCGTCACGATTCGCCGCATCGAAATGTCACGGAAGTGAATGGTGGAAAACTCAGACATCGAAATAAAAATCACAGCTGGAAAATAGAAACACAGGAACTCTCGAAACGGACATGCACATCTGAGACAAAGGCGCAGCACCTTTTTGTCGACAGAAAGATGGGGGATCGTCAGTCCCGCCCTTTTAGGGCTTAGGGAGTGGCTTGTTGCAGTGGTGGGTGGGTGGGTGCAACAAGCTACTCGAAGGTGAGTAAAAACCCACCCACCCACCACTGTAGCCGAAATTCAGTGGACATCATAAAGTCATTGCAATCAATGACAGATATGTAATTTGGTTTCACTGCAACTGTATTCGAAACATGTCGAGACACGAAAAAGGTGAAACCAAACATGACAGTGAAAGTGCAAGACAAACCTGAAACAGATTCCACAACAACTGGCAGCAGTTGAAAAGTTTCAGTTTGGAAATAAAAATTGGTGTTTTACGTTTAGGCGAGGTGTGCAAGAACAGCACAGTGCGCAGGCAAGAGACCATCTCCCAACAACATTAAAAGAACCCACAGTACGCGTCGCATGGAGCAAAGTGGCACATAGCCACAGATAAAAAGCGACTTTGTTCCTTTAAAGATAAAGCTGTATCTACTGCGTAGAAAAAAGCTTATCATATATTGGAACAAGTACTGTGCAGTTGTGAAGTTTGGGAAATGGAGGCCAATAAGCGCACAGGCACAAACGTATCGTGCACCTAAACGAAAACAAAAACCACCGCGACCCAAACATAAAAGAACCAAAGGCGTGGTAGCAAAACCAAACGCAAACGTCATCACCGCCATTCACACAGGAGTATCATCACACTCAAACAAAAAATAAACGCCGTCACGATTCGCCGCATCGAAATGTCACGGAAGTGAATGGTGGAAAACTCAGACATCGAAATAAAAATCACAGCTGGAAAATAGAAACACAGAAACTCTCGAAACGGACATGCACATCTGAGACAAAGGCGCAGCACCTTTTTGTCGACAGAAAGATGGGGGATCGTCAGTCCCGCCCTTTTAGCCCCACTCGCATTCGAATGGGACCCACGATCCATTACCGTGGTGCATCAGATGTTCCAAGAGTTTCTTAGGGACCATCGTCCTTCTTCCACCAAATTTTTCGATCACTGAAAATCTTCCACGTGACGGGGCGTCACCCAAGTTCGAATGTGTCGGCACTCTAGAGAAGTATGGGTGCACCGACAACTTGGCTTCCATTGTCGTACCTATATGCAGCATGTGTTGGGCTGCTTTGGTCGAAGCAAAACCAACGATCCAAGCAGACCTCGCCCCTTCATTGTCAATGAATGCAAACAAACATTTTCCTTTCAAACAATTCCTCCAAAGAAACAAGCTAATCGCGTAGGGCATGATCTCGGCCTCAAAGATGTACTGCTGTTGCTGATCCTTCCCCCAGCCACGCATCCACTCAGGAGGTAGGATCTCACCAAAGCACTCACGCACTGATCCGTCAGGAAAAACAAGAACACCTCCTACGGAGGTTCCGCACCAAGAGTTCTCGCTACTAGCATCCGTGCAAGCTCCATCCAAGAACAAGTAGTAAGTCTCGGAATCCAGATAATCAATCCGCCGAGGTGGACCAGAAAGCACATGGTCCCTGAGCCACATCAAGCTGCCCCTGACAGAAGCTGACAAGGGCTTCATGTCACAAGATTCCAGGCCGACCCTCCCAATCTCATGGAGAGCAGCCTTTGCAAAGCGTCCAAAAATCTGGGCATCTGCAAAAAGAAGCCTGGACCGAAGAGACGTGGCTTCAGCCACTTGCAAGGTGTCGCTTTTGAGAACGCCATCAATTTTGCAGCAAAGTTCAGTCTTGCGACTTTCCGTATTGCACACGGTGAAGAATCCCTCTTGCATGTGCCGCAAGTCAAACTCAACACCAAGAGCCTGAAAGGTTTCACTGAAAGCATGGTCCTTTGCTTCGTCCGTCGAGAGCTGCCACCCAAGCGCTTGAAAGAACATGCGGATCCACCTGGTCAGCAGCCGAAGCAGGGCATACGCACACGAAATCATCATAGAAAGTAGACCAAACCAATGCTGCTCTTGTGATCCCTAGGCATTTCAGGGCCTGAGATAAACGCAAGAATGCCCCTACCGAGGCAGTCGCGCCAAATGGCATCGACTCCATCCTGAAGAGACGAGGACCCCAAGCAAATCTGAGATGGTCCTCTGCGATGCCAATCTGGCGATATGCTTTCCGCAAGTCGTAGCTGCGGCCCACACGCTTCACATTCCCACCAGTGCGCTGAGCCCAAGCTTTGATCATTGCACAAATCTCATCGATGGAGTCAACCTGCAACTTGTCATGCAAGCCAGTCGCACTGTTGACGTGGGATGCTGAGAAGTTGTCAATAGGCCGCAGCTTTGACTTCTGCAAAAGCCCAAAGCGAGGTGAAGCAATTGCTCCGCTTGGGAGCTGGTCAACCATGAATGGCCCCGTCAAGAAACCTGAAGCTGCTTCATCAAGAGTCGCCTGCCACAGCAACTCATCAAGTTCAGTGTCATCTGACGGTTTCGTTGCGCTCACCGTTCGAGCAGAGAAAGAGGCGCTCATCCTCATCAAGGTTTCGACATGAATGTCAGGCGGCCTCAGCTTTGGGGGAAAAACTCCCGAAGATGGCAGCCAACCGCACAAAGGAAAACCGAGCGCCATTTCGTCAGCGATCTTAGCATCTGGATAATCGCAATCAAGCAGCAGTTTTTTGAAAAGACCAAGGCGCTTGCCTTTCAGCACTCGTTGCAAGTGCATAGGAAGCTCGGCATGTCGTTTGGCTTCCTCATCTTTCATTTCACATGCCATACGCAAGAGAGCTTGGGAAAAACCACATTGGATGCGCCTGAATCCAAGCCCATCGCCATCACTGTATGAGTCAATAGCATCCAACAACGGGCTACCAACCTGCATCGCTCGTAGCACTGGGTGCACAAGGCTGCATGCACGCTGCACAAATTCCATTGGTTCACGCGGGATGCCAATCAGCGCAAACTTGGGCAAATCAGAAAAATTATCATCTGCATTGTCATCACCAAAACATTGTTGGGGTTTTGGTTCAACGGCACCCCCAATCTCATTTGAAAAACGTACCAACTTGGAGCCCTGTGGGAAAGCTGTTGTAGCATCAGGAATACGTTTTCCCACAGGTAATGTCTGAACAGCAAGGATTCCATCAATGTTGAAAAGTTGAGGTTCCAGCCAGTCTGTAAGGAGTGGAGGGACTTTTCTTCCCCGAGGCAAGCAACCCAAAATAGTCTTGTTGATCTGATTGAGATGGCCTTATGGCCGTCAGTTGCCGTCTGCAAGTCCTCTGGTGGAGGGGTAAATCCCTGTGAAATTGCAAAATCAGAAATGGCCTGGGCCCATGATGCGCACATGTGCTCATTGTATGCGCACTCATCTGCAGTCGCAAAACCATTGTGAGTATCGGCACGTCCCCAATGCAAATGTTCATGCTGTCCATCGCATTTACGCTCCAGGTGAAGTTTCAATTCATGGACTGAAGTCCAAATTGCAGTATCTTTCTTCCGCTTCGCTTGAAACATGCATGTATGAAAAGAAAAAGCAATCAGTTCAGGAATTTCTGACATCAGCTCCATGAATGGGTCTGTCAGCCACATAAGTGAGCTTGCCGGGTTTTCAACGCTCCAGGCGACCCCAGCGTTGTGCAAACGCAATATCATCTTTTTCGTCCAAGCATACAAAAAAATTGCTGCAACCACTCGTCGCTTGTTCAGCCCTTTCAGATGCTTGAATCCCATTGGGAAAGCAGTGGACCTGAGTGGTGGCGGTTCAGGTTTGATATGCCTGGCTGCTGAAGCTGTGCCACAAGGAGGGGCAAAATGGCAGTAAAGAACGCAATCCATAGACAAAATGTCTTCCAGAATCTTTCTGTCGGATCTTTTGCTAATGTCGATCCTCAAAACTGTTGTACCTTTGTGAACCTTGTGATCCACGGACAAAACTTGAAAATTGCGCTGCCTCAATTTCTTGGACAGCCTTCCTTTCCCGCAGAACACCTCAACGCAAATCGCAGAACCAAATGCTCTGCCAGCTGAAGCGCTCTGCCGTGGCTTTCAATTGCCACCTTTTCCGCACTCCGCCAATGGGTGCTGCTTGTAGCACTTGATGCACTGATGGACACCTTTGACACATCGGACATGTCCCTCCTTGGTGTGCGTGGAGTTTGAACATCCATGCGGCAGATTGTAATTGTAGCAAATCCTCATTTTCTTCTGGTTCACACCGCTGAAGCCTTGCAAGGTCTTTGGCACCATCACTCTGTTCTTCCCTTTCTTGTCATGCGAATCTCCTTTGGGAGTATTCCTGTTTGGTGCTGGGCGGTCTGCCTTAGGCTTCGTTGGCTTCTGCAATGACTTGGATCTGGACCTTTTCCTCGATGCGCCGCCAGGAGTTGGAAGTAGATGGAACACCACCTCTGGACTCGTGTATAAACCAAGGAGTGCTTCATCGAGCGGATATCGACCACGTGCACCCACTTTGAGGTCTGATTTGCACTTGTCAAAGGCCTTCATCCACAATTCTCTGTCAGCTCGAAGCACTGCCGACATGTCGGGAGCCCTGAATCCAGGAGGTGCATCTCTTGTCATGTGCTGCATGAAGGAGTGCCTAATGCGCTCATGAGTTTCGTACGTCAGAAGATTGGCCGTCTCACATGCAAGTCCACGCCTGATGAAGGCGTTCTGAAGTTTCAGATCTGTGCTAAGATCTGCTGTGATGTCGGGAGCATTGCTTTTCACCTGATCCTCCAAGACCACTATGCGCTTGTCAACACGCTGCGACATGAGCTCCTGTTCACGGCTAACGCATTTGCTCAGGGCCAGATATTTCGGAGCTGACTCCTCGATCATCGTCGTGAAGAAGTCGACCACACTGTGAGCAGGCTCATAGTCACCAGTGATTGAAAAGCCAGTGATCTTTTCACTCAATCTGCGCATCCTTTCATCCCTCTCTTGAGGTGGAAGCCGTTTAACTTGACCCTCAATAGAAGGCTCAACCCTCTGTTTGATTGCTGCAACCGATATCGTAATTGCTTCGTAGCTCAGCTGTCGCATCATGGACTCAACTCCAAGGGACACATTGTTGAAGGTTGCTATCAACCAATGTCCGAAAACGTGTGTCATCAATCTGGCCAGGCTGCCCGCAAACACTGAATGCCAACGTGTTGAACGTTCCAATGCTTTGATCTTTCAGCAAGTCAAATTGGTCTTCCGTTAGACCGACTTCCAAACATCGGTGCTTGAAGCTGGCCTTTGATTCAGCATACGCAGACATCGTTCGCTGGCGAGTTGAGTGGTGAAATCAAAAACACATGATCATGTTCTTGAAAATAAGTCATGTCCACAATGTCGTGGCTCTCAAACTGATCGTCAGCAATTGAGATGAAACATGACACATCATCAAAACATTTAGGCTTTCAAAAAGACTGAAAAACTGAGCGGCAGTGGAAGCATGTGATTTGAAAATGCTCAAAACTGCATTCAGCTGTGTGCCAGGCATTCCTGGACTAGAGCCACGCAACGATCATGCACTGCACTTAAGATCGGCCAGCCACATATGACGTTTGCCGATTGTTCACAACCAGCTCATCAGCTGACAATGGAAAACACAATCGCCCTCTCAAAATGTACACGCTTGTCATTCAAGCAAAGTGAAATGTTCAAAGTTTGCATTCAAACGATGTGTTAAAACGCTCGACAGTTCAAGGTTTGTGGCATCTTGCACATGCAGTCATGTCTTGAAATTGAAAACTGAAATGTGAAATCACTCGGACGGAAAATGTTCAGCCTTTTTTATCCGATGTCCAGCAAAGTCAGAACTGTGCAGCATTCTGCGGTTGAACCATTGCTCAACTTGGCTGAGGAAGCCGCGCTTCTTCCACCACATGTTTGCTGGTGTAACACACTTGGCAGCGTGTGCATTCACATGACGCCCCAACTGCAACTGAACTGTAGCGCTCAGAGATGACTCTGCCGCAGATGAACCTGCTGCTTCCAGTTGCACGCAAGTGCATGACATGTGATTGGGAGTGCATCAGGGTCTCAAGTCCAGGTCTGACTTGCACCAAGTTGGGTCTGTGCCTTGGCTCAACCAACTCCCAAAGTGTTGTAGTGTCCAGCACTTCTCCATCCGAGTTGCCTCCAGCATCAGATGAAGCATCGGTGTTTGAATCGTCCGTGTCGCCACCCAGTCGCTCGCTGAAGGGCATCTCGTATGACTCGCAGGAGTCCACTTCAGAGTCCAGCTCAGTGCCAGCTGTTGCGGCTCGTTGCAACTCACCCTTAAACCTTCCGCTCCTGGTGTTGTCGGGCTGGAAAGTTTCATCAGCAATGAGACGCACCACCCTGCACAACTCACGCAGTGGTGGTGCCATTGCATCTCTTGCATAGATGGTTGCACTCCGAGCCCCTGGATCCAAATGATGCCCAAGGCTGCGCCGGAGCGACAAACTGCTTCCAGCTTTTGCAAGCCAGCTCAGAGGTGTCACCTTAAGGGAGTGACTTCTCACCTCGTTGACTTTGGCGTGCTCCACCTTCAGGACGTTGCGAAGGTAACAGCCAATTTCCGATGCCTGCAACGCATCTTCCATTGGCATTCCATTCTCATCATACCTCCCCAACATGGGGTATGCCAGTCCTCCACGGTGAGTGAAGCCCATCGCCTCTCTGGCTTGTAGGAAGGAGTCCCACCAACGCCAACCTGACACTCCAATCATGGGTGCCACCAGCGGCAACAAGGTGCGCTTGTGAGCCCGGGACCTTGCGCCCTTTGTGTGCAAGGCACATGCCTCAATGAATCCTGCAACCTTTGTCTGCAAGTGCAACACCACCATTGTCAACTCTGTCCACCACAAGCTTGACGACCCTTGACATGTCTGAAGCCCTTGCACAACTGTAGAGCATGACAAGCAGTCCACCAATCAGCACTCTGTCCTGAATTGCATCGGTGTTGCAACAAAGCTCTTCTAACTTCGACACCTGCTGCACAGTCAACGGAACTGCTTGCCTGATGCAGGGAGCCCTACTGGCTAAGAGCTCTGCTAGGCCCGGTACACGTTGAGGGACCTTGTCCTTCTCCAGCCCATGCAAACCCAAAATTGCAGCACTGAATCGAATTGCTTCCAAAAAGGATCGTCCAGAACTTGCTGAAGATTTCACATTGCTATGCAACTCCGACATGTAGTCATACAAACTCTTCTCTGAAAGGGGAAAAACTGTCAAGCCTCTGGCCTCGCAATGGGCCGCGTACTTGCTCATAGCACCCAGTCTCTTCCCTATTGTGCTGGTCGCCTTTGCAGCAAGGCATTCTGTCACGCATCTCAAAACGCTATCCCTGTCAGGTTCAGCAGAGTCCCTCAAAGCATCGTCAAAGGCACTGAATGCACTGCAATTGACCAAAATGAGAGTGACCCAAACATGCAAAAAGGATTTGCGCTTGCTTGACTCATTCTCACTCGATGCACGACTGAATGAATCCAAGTAAATGGGTTTCACTGCACCTTTCCGAAGTGCCTTTGCAATTGGCACCTCATCCAACTTGTCGTCCACCAAATCGATGAAAGCAGTGGCAGGTCTCTTCAAGCTCACCGGGCTGAAAAGAGTGTCTACCACCGATGTTCCAGAGTTGAACACAGCACCAAGAAAACCAGTTTCCCACATAAACTTGGGAGCAGCAACTTGAAGGCTCTGGTTGACTGCATGTAGAGTGTCTGCATGATCGAAATTTGGACTCACCTCTTGAGTAGCATTGCAAACTGAGTTCCCTGCTTTGTCAACGTCAGCAGGCTCCGCACTTGGACTGTAACCCGCGTCAGAGCCCATTGCCCTTCTGAGGTTAAGTCTGTCAAGAGACTCAAAAATTCCATATCAGAAACGACTCCAGAAACACTGTCTTCGCCATGAAAAAGTTCATCAACATGTGTGGCATCTGCAGTCAAAGGTTCAAACTGAGAGATGGGCTCATGGTCAAGTGTCGGAAATTGAGAAATAGGTTCTGAGGAGGAGACTAACTGTGTATCTGAAACCGGCTCAGTCGGCTCGATTGGCTGTTCAGCAGGCCCATGAAAAACACGTTCAACCATCTGAAAACCATTGCCAGTCTCATCATGAAGAGTTTGTCCAACAGTCAGTTGATCCTCTCCTGTTTCTCCAAACCTAACCCCCATTGAATTTGAAAAATCCAAAGGCCGGCACTCTTCTCTGTCAGGCTGACAACAAGAAATAGAGTTATTTCTCCACAAAACCAGGATCGATTGAGACTAATCCAACACTGGTGGTGGAAGTTTCCAATGTTGAATTGATATCCATATAATTATATATTAAATTACATGGCGTATCGATGCGATGTAAGGTAAGTAGAATTTATGTAAATATATCATTTACATAAATAAAACTTACTACAAAAAATTGTCGCAGTCGCCGACGCTTCGAAAACGAAAACGCAAGTGCACCACACTCGGACTTATTATTGATTTCCTTTTTGCTTCCAGTAATTGCACTGTCGGGGGTCAAATCCAAAGCCGGTCGTGGTTCCAGCTGAGCTTATCTTTGGTGCATTGGATGGGCCATGATTCCATCATTGTCAAACGTTGACACGAAGTGATTTGATGCTAAGTGTCAGAGCACCCGATGATTCCCCAATTTTTGGGTGGGAGTGAGAAACGGGGTGGGTGAAAAAATTGCCCTTATTTAAAAGGGACTCCCGCCCTCCCACCACCTGATTGGGAAAAGCCACAGCATTACAACGATGGTGTGACGTGTGAAGGATGTGGTTGTTTCCAATGGAATTATTGAATGCCACATCGAAAAATTAAAAATTGAAATGGGAAGTTGAACGCCAAATTGTTTGCGTCTCCACATTTGGTTGGATGTTTCAACCCTTAACCAACGTTTGTTTACCACCAAACAAAGATGATTCATGTTGATCCTTATTTGTGAGGCTTCACAAATTTTTGTTTGGAGAAATAAGGCTTTCATCTTTTTTCAAAAGAGTGACATCTTATTTCTCCACGAAACCAGGATCGATTGAGACTAATCCAACACTGGTGGTGGAAGTTTCAAATGTTGAATTGATATCCATATAATTATATATTAAATTACATGGCGTATCGATGCGATGTAAGGTAAGTAGAATTTATGTAAATATATCATTTACATAAATAAAACTTACTACAAAAAATTGTCGCAGTCGCCGACGCTTCGAAAACGAAAACGCAAGTGCACCACACTCGGACTTATTATTGATTTCCTTTTTGCTTCCAGTAATTGCACTGTCGGGGGTCAAATCCAAAGCCGGTCGTGGTTCCAGCTGAGCTTATCTTTGGTGCATTGGATGGGCCATGATTCCATCATTGTCAAACGTTGACACGAAGTGATTTGATGCTAAGTGTCAGAGCACCCGATGATTCCCCACTGCGACTAGTGCTCTGGCAGGACCAACTCTGCAAGCTTTTGACTTTGGTTGCTTGCCTAAGCCAGGGTGCTTCGAAGTTCATCCTTGAAGGTTCATCAGACGGGTTGCTGTGGTTTGCAACTCTCGCGAACCATGGAGAAAATTGGCAGGACAAATGCAGACCTTTCTGTATCACGTAGCCAGATCGGATAAAAATCCAGCGGGATGGTTGGTCTGCTGGGTTGCTGCGGCTGGCAAGTTTCGCAAGCCAAGCAGCGAAACGGCATTTGTGTTCAAAATTCACATATTCTGTAATCAGAGTTGTACCCAGGGAGGTCGAAGCACTTGCAGAATGAAATCTGATCTCGATGCAACGCTGTCCAGATAATGGAACACCACTTTTCCCGTGAAAATTTTGTACCACGCTCTGATGCAACGACCACTGGAAATGTTTCGAGTTCGTATAATGGAAAAAACAGGTTGAGCCATAAAATGCCGTGCAGTATAGATTTGCATCATACAGCTGAAAGATCGTTCATGGAAAGGTCCTTCAGGTGTAGGATGCAAAACGAACCTGTTCGCCCTCCGTTGGGATCCATCGGCAGAATGGAAAGTGAAGGAAGCAGAAAAAGTGGGGTGTAGGCTACTCCCGTAATGACGCCCATACCAGCAGTAAGCGTCCAGGAGAAAATTGTCTATATCCGGCCCACTGGACAAAGGTGCATCCAGCGAATTCCCCCATAGATGCCAAGACGGACTACACTATACTATGTGTCAGGGAGGTGGAGGATCGCAGGGCGCGTTGTCAAAGGAAGAACCAAAACAACAAACTGTTTCACACAAGAAATCGCGAGACATGAAAAGAACTGCACTGCTGAAAACTCCATCGACCACAAACTGTTGACATGTCTGAAAAACTGCTGCTTGAAACCGGACTCACTCTTTTTCAGGTGGTGGTGATGTCCTGCGCTATCCGTTCAGACAACATTTGCTGTCAACGTAACGTCAAGGATTCAACTCCACATTGCAAATGTTGGATCGCCCCAACATCAAAGTATTTCCAGGAATGCAAGTGCCAAAACGTCAATGCACTCCCCCAGCGCAGGGATCACCCATACCCAAATCAGGGCATGGGAGGGTGGGTGTCCAAATTTCAGAGCCTGTGCTGCACGTAAAATATTGAGTGAAATTCCAGTTGAAGTCAAATCTGCAAAACGATTTGCGAAGAAGCCAGAGCTGAACAGTTTCACCAGTTCCAAAAACTTCAGTCACTTGTTGAAAACGACATGTGAAAAACCAAACAGCAGCGAAAACGTCACAACGTAAAAGACCAGCTGTAAAACTCTTCTCAAAAGCAACTGTACCAAAACGCATCGATCCATCCAACAGTTAATACCAAAAACAGCAACTGCAAGAGGAAAACCAAGTTCACCAGGTTGATCCAAGTTTGTGAACCCAATCGCTACACAAGCCACATCTCACGAACTTCGCCAGAAGGGCCACCAAGGCCAGGAGGAACCCACCCACCCACCCAACACATAGTACCGTATAGACTCACGGGCACGCCCTATGAAGCCTACACTATACTATGTGTCAGGGAGGTGGAGGATCGCAGGGCGCGTTGTCAAAGGAAGAACCAAAACAACAAACTGTTTCACACAAGAAATCGCGAGACATGAAAAGAACTGCACTGCTGAAAACTCCATCGACCACAAACTGTTGACATGTCTGAAAAACTGCTGCTTGAAACCGGACTCACTCTTTTTCAGGTGGTGGTGATGTCCTGCGCTATCCGTTCAGACAACATTTGCTGTCAACGTAACGTCAAGGATTCAACTCCACATTGCAAATGTTGGATCGCCCCAACATCAAAGTATTTCCAGGAATGCAAGTGCCAAAACGTCAATGCACTCCCCCACTTTAGTGACGTGTTGCGCACTAACATCACCACGCCGATTTCTCAAGCTTCCTTTTCTTCCCACCAGGAACTGTCTTTCCCAAGTTCTTTGCCTCAAGCCTGGCTTCGTCAAATTGTGCTTTGGTTTTCCACAAGGTCTCGACGATGCAGAGATCGATGTCAGAGAGAGTCACTGGAACCCTGTCACTTTCAGAAAAACCTGCAAACTCCTCGTTGGTGAGGTTGTCAGCTTCAACGTTTTCCTCCCGAGGTCTCCACCTCAGGTCTAAACTCAAGCGTGCCTTTGCTAAGGAGGAAGATAACTGCATGTTGATCAGCATTAGAGGCCATCTGGTTGTGGACCTCTTGGAGGTGAGCGCATCATTTGCAATATTGTCTGTGCCAGCCCTCAACGCAAGGGTAACAGTCTGCCGAGTCGTGCCTTCCTTAATCCATCCAAATGCTTGCAGCGCGCACAAAGAAGAAAGCAGTTCAGCAGAAGTGGATGCCCACTGAGAGCCCCCCCCCTCAGCTTTGAAGAGGTAGGGGACCTGAGTCCTATCAAGCTTCAGCGAAAACCACCTGCGTGTTTGCAATTCCCATCCACCAAGTACAACATGTTCATCTGTGCATCTTGCATCTGTCCTGAATTGTTCCCCGGAAAAATAAATTGGCCTCCTTGCAGAAACTCTGAATGTTTCACTTTCCATTTCCCCCAGAATATAAAGCAGGGTCAAGATGACAGTATCCGGAAGCTTCCCAACCAGCCCCGGCGTCGCAACAGCACTCCAAGCGAACAATGGTGCCAGATGCGGCTTGAGCCACGTCAACAATTGGGCCACAAAACCAAGGCGGCCAAGGAATTCACTGAACTCCCTGGCCTGAACCACAAACTTCTTCTCTATCAACGCCTTGATCCAATTGAAAAGCCACATCCCCCTCTTTTCAGTAATGCCAACTTCACATTTGTCATAACGCAAATGGAAACCAACGAAGTCAGATGAGAAGCCTCCCTTGAACTTATGATACCCAAAAGGTGTCCCAATCACCTCAAACGCCAGGAGCCAAACCCAGAGCATATCAAACTTCCATCGACCTGCAAATGCTCCATGTAAATCATCCACATAAACCAAATGCCAAAACACTGTTGTCTGCATCACATGTCCTACAAACCGCCCAATGGCTGCAAAAAGCTTCGACCACCAGTACGGAGCACTTGACACTCCAAAAGTCCCAGTCTTGTTGATCCAAACAGTTTCGGATAAAGAATCCGCACGACAGCAAATATAAGGCCAGTCAGCTTCTCTGATCTTCACCAAGCGATGGGCGGCCTTGATGTCTGCTGATACACAAAAGGCTGCTTCCCTAGACTCCACCGCCTCCCGCACTACGGCGGCCACCTCTGCTGGGCCCGGGCATTGTAGCTGGTCCCTGTAAACAATGGAGTGGTTGACCATAACTGAGTGGGTGGCATCGTGTAATGGACGTACTCCACCATCCGGCTTGACAATCGCCGCCATTGCTGCGACTCGCAGCTTATCACCATACTTGGCCTTGAGAACTGACATTCTTGAAGGCTCCATTCGGCCAAGTGCTTCTTCTTCTCTAAATTTCTCCTCCAGCTCCTTCGAAGAGATCTGCCCAGAAATGTAGTTGTCAGCAATTGGATTGAACTCAGTTCCATCCAACTTCCTATGCTTCAACTTCGGTGGAAAAATTTGCGGTGACCTGGGCAATGGGGAGTCCACTCCAACGCTAACGCCAGTAGCGTACGAGTCAGTATCACTCACCAAACACTGAACATCTGGATCACCAAAAACTTCCAGCCACTGCGCCAGCATCCGTAGAAAGAAAGGCTGGCCCTCATCTCTAACCAACGCATCTTCTGGATCCCTCAGCAACATGGCCACTTCCCCCCGCACTTTGTTCAGCACCTCTTCAGTAAAAGGGGAAGATTGAATTTTGCCAGTAACCAGACGAAAAGCATCCTTCCTCACATCTTGTATCGACTCCGTAACTGCTGACTGTAAACGCTTAAAGGTCTCGGTCGCCAACTTCTTCATTTCAACAGTGCGGTTATGCCCCCTGGAACGGGGATGCCATCTCGTGGGAGAGCACAACCCAAAACCATCTATGAGGTCGTGAGATTTGCCATCCCATTCCACTTTGATCGGTGGCCCGTGATTTCCACACCTTGCTACATCAAACTCTTCGGCATCGATTGGCAAATCAAGAGGGGTGGCTGCGTCCTGAACATCTCCAGTCAAATCAATCGTGGGAGGACCAGGAGTAGTCGACCCTTGTTGCACCGAACTTGAACTCCCGGCTGCTGCTGTTTGTTGAACAGAACTTGAACCACTCGAAATTGTTGATTGCTGTGGACCACTCGATGTTGCTGGGTGTTGTACTCCACTCATTGGCACACTTTGGGAACTTCCCTCACCAAAAAATTTGCAGGAACTTCCATTGCTAAAACCAGCCTGTGGAACTCGGGAACTTCCCTCACCAGAAATTTTGCCGGAGCTTTCCTTGCCAGAAGCAGTCTGTGTAACAAGGGAACTTCCCTCATTGACCTTTTGGTTCTTTGTCCCCCTCCCGCAGGATGCTCCAGCATGAAGGACCAAAAGTGAAAGGAATTCACATAAAGCAGGGGGATATGAAGCGCTTGGACTGGTGTTCCATTTGTTTGCAGTCTTACCCAAAAGTTTGTGCTTGTGTGTGTGGCCACAAGACTTCGGTAAAGGTCCTTTGTACAAGCCTTGTTTGTCAAAACGCGGTAAACCAAAATGGCATCTTGCGTCAGTGACTGCAAACGTACCCAGGAATCTTGTTGGTTTGGGAGTCAAAGCCCCAAAGTGATATTGTTGTATTGCAAAAGTGCAAGCGCCACATGAAGGAATGAGGTCAAGAACTTCTGACCATTGCCAGATGGATCCAGGCCGCTCATCTTTGACCAGTCCCAAGTCTTCCGGATGCTCGATGATAAATTTGCCACCTGCAGCATGACAGATGATACAGGATTGAATGCACCTGTCAACAAACATGTTGGCCTCTTCCACAACTGCTTTGTGATGCTGAGCTAGCCACGGAAAACCACGTGGCCAATTGATGTTCCTCAAGGGTCTTGGACCCGGCCAATCCTGAAAATGAAACCTTGCCCGTGAAAAGGTGTTGCACGGAGGGGAAACTATGAGCATCCAACCCCCCTCTTTGAGGGTGTTCCATATGTCTTCCCAAATGGACTGGTTTGTAAGGTCATGCTCTGGTGAAATCTCTATGTCAAACTCTTTGAGAGTCAGCTTGATACGGCCTGCATCGTGGGCCTGCTGTAAAAAGGAGGCCACATCCGATTGACGCCTCTTCCCAGCAAACAAGTACATCACTTTCACTTCGGGAGGCGATGCATGAGATGGGTGCGGCTGAGAGCTGGGGTCTTCGGTGCCACACCCCACTTGTCAAGTCGAACTTCGACTCTTCTCTCTATGTTGAATGGCTGGATGATCGCCATAGCACCCCTTGACTCTGCACTGATGTACACGATTGCAACTATTGTCACATGATCCAGAGTTGTATGCAAAACACAGGTCCCGACCATCGGGTGTCCTCCAAGCAAGCTGCAGGCCTGCAAGCCTCGAATCTTTTCCCTTTGACTTTCCAGTTTTTCCCTTTCCTTTCGAAGCCTGCTGTCCTGACTTCCCTCCAGAAAAGGAACCTTTGCTATTGAAACGAGGCCATTTGTTCTGTGGAACATCAGCTGTTGCAGCACGCAATGCAACAGGCGTCGTGAAAAATGCTTCTTTCAGGTCAGCATCCTTTGTAACTGCACGCAATGCATTGGCTAAGGTGTAGCCCTCATTGATCACCAGGCGCATGGCTTCTTTTCTCAGCTTGTGTTCAAACGCTAAAATGATCCCCCAATCAGGTTTGACCTTCTGTTGTGTTCCATCTGCAGCTGGAATCTGTATTCCCAACACTCTCTCTCCCAAAATGAAATCGACAAATTTGTTGAAATCCGATGCCTCCAAACCATGAAGCCAATTCTTCGCCCTGTACCGTGCTGACATGCACAACCAAGCAAACATTTCAACCCTCATGATCTTTCGATATTCCTCAGTGTTGCTGGGCATCCTGGCTTTGTTTTTGGTCCGAGTGACCCTCAAATGCCCTGAAGAATCCACTGTTGACTGAATATGCGAGCTTGCATTGTCTCGTTTACTGATTATTTCGTCTAAGGGTGAGGCGTCGTTGAGCTCCGTCTCCTCCGCTTTGAGTGCCAGATAGTCTGAGCTGGGCGTCTCAGACTCACCAAGACAACCATGGATCCTTTCAACAGCACGAATCATTGATTGCCTCTCATGAGACTGAAGAATCTTTGGCTGGCCTAAAACCTTTGCCTCGGCTCGTAATTCAATCTCTTTCGCAACAAATTCTTTTGCTGTTTCCCATGCCGCCACAATTGAAGCTACCTCTGCCCTGTTCTCAGGAGTATCTTGGGGAATTGCAAAGTCCTGCAAGCAAGCTGTACGAATCTGAGGCCTGTCGTCACCGATTGCATTGAACTTCCTAAGGGATCCATATCTCCTTGCAATTGCAGCCTGTCTGTGAACGGAAACGCCAGATTCACTCAGGATAAACTGCAAGTCTGCATCCATGTTTTGAGAAATGAATTCCCTATCAGCTTCATCTGGGTCCACGGCCATTGCGCCAAGGGACGGACGTACTGTCCAGGCACTATGTGAATTAACACCAACCAAAGTGCAATGCCCAATGAACAAGTTCCCAAACAAAATGATGAAAGAAAATGAAAACAGTGAAACGTTCAACAGAGGCACCCTTAGGTCTGAGCCATCTGTAATGAGCTTGACATCTGATGAAGTGATCTGAATCACCCACATGCCAAGTCATTGAACCGTGATCGACATCACGTCACCCTGAGGTCTAAAGCCAGAATTTCGGACATCACAAAAATTAACCATCTGTCCAGACTGTCTCAACAGTGCCTGCCCAAATATCTTAATGCACAAACTTGACTGAGGTCTTCACCAATCTCTGATCAAGAAAGATAAACAAAAACATGCAAACTCAACTCAAACTTTTCGACGCAATCAGCAGGTAACGAAAGTTGAAACAAACAAAGGTCTGAACCCATTGACGGCGAGCCTGACATTGCTCCTTTGGCAACACGTCGGCACCTTAGCCTGCGACGTCATCTGCACTTCCTGTGGACGACGATGATGCCGTCGAACTTGACTCAGGATTCACATCCTTCCCGTTCTCAGCTAACATCTTCCTTTTGCATGCTCTGCAGATTGAGTCAAAATCTTCATTGGTAACTTCGTCCAACATACGGACTTCAGTGCAGTTGGACGGCTTGACAAAACATCCAGTGAGGTGCAACCTGCGAAATGCTGTGCGCCTCGAAATGGTGACAAAGAACTTTGACTGCTCTTTCGACGTAGCCTCATCTCTGGTTTTCTGATCCAGGATGTTCGCAGCCAACGTAAGCTCATCCTCTTCGTTCTCACCAATTTCGAACCAATCATCTGGCAAAACCTCCAAAGTGGGGAATGTCCCCCCAAGACAAAATTTCCCAGAGAGGCTGGAGCACACCATGTGCTTCTTCCGAATCCTGTTGCGGTTGGCTCCAGAATCTTCTGCAGCCTTGCAAAGTCTGTCAATCGCCTCATCCTCAAAATATTCCTGATCAAAGCCTGTCACAATCGATCTGTTAACAGCCTTTTGTATGGTGAACACCACCTGACGCGATGTGCGGACATACTCCTCTGAAGCTACCATACCCATTGCCCAGCGGCCCAAATATGCCCTCTGGTCCTTGTGGAACCCGATGGCGGCCGCCACAGATGTCAGAAAGTTCCGTGGACTGTGTCCCGTAAAATGGGTTTCCAGTCCATCCGGTAGCAACAGCCCTCCGGTGTTTGCCACCCACATGTCACCCTGCTTCCTGGGCACAGGTAAATCGCTGAGCAGCTTGCTGATCAAAGAACTATCCTGATGGTGTCACAAACTTCCGCTTCGCTGAAGTCCAGTCTGCCGTGGGCTCCATCACAAGAAAATCCCTCCTGTAATTAAATGGCTCATCATCCCAAAGTCTGTAACCAATCCCAAGCCAATCCTCTCCAGTCAATGAAACAGTTCTGTAAACATGAACCGAAACCTCCTTCTGTATCTTGTCAGGGCCCGACGTCTTTGATTTGCCCAGCACCATGCGCAGCCCGTAATTGGACAATGTTGTCCTGTGAGGCAAAGTTGACTGCACGTCATCGCACCTCATGGACCCCCAAATCATCACAAGCACCACCCATGCCAATGCTCTTGAGAACAGGCGTTGGGAAACATCTGCAACAACCAATTCCAAAGAGAGCAACATTGCAATTGTAAACATCTCTGCAGGTTTGACCGGCGGGGAGTCAGCCGCCAGCTCCGCTGTCCACGCCTTGATGTGGGCCAGCCACAACTGTTCATCTGACAATCGCTCCCCTTCAGGAACTCTACCAAGCTGCTCAATCAGTGTCAGTGATGTATGGAAACTTTCAGGAATTGTCTTACCACAACCTTCGTCTACACGATGTTGAATGTAATCTATGATGTCTTTCAACTGGACAGGAAATTTGCGACCAAAGTGAAGTTCCAACCATACTGCAAATGGTCTCCATGACTTGTATCGATTCTTCAGCGTGTTGCACCTCCGAGTTCCGAACAGATGGACCCATCCCTGCTGAGGATCATCCAAGGTTCTGATCAATGCCACCACTGGCAAATCAGCATCAACAATCACTTGAGCAAGAAGTGATGTGTACTTCTTCCGTTCAACGTCTGCACGTTTTGCTCTAGATTCAGCTTCTAGCCTGTGAATCTTCTGTCGCTTCTTTGTATGTGCTTCAATCAAAGAAACCACATTGGTCTGAACCAACCGCTTGTAAACATCTTGAACTGTGTGAGGCCCCGACTGAAGTGGAAGAAACATCACATGGTCTACAACCTGACGCCTGGCACGCTTGCATGACCTGCCATTGGCATCCTTCCAAACCATCAGAGTTGCCACGATGTCCATGACTTCTTCAGCAACCATGTCAGGAAAAATTGCATGAATCAACTCTGCAGCACCCAAATCGACATCAAACGCAGCATCTAAATGCAAAGGTGATTTGAAATGCTTCTGAATGCAAATGAGATGGTCCTGGCCCAGACCTGGCCACTCCAATGCCATGGCATGCCCAAACTACCGTCCAACCCTGGTTGGATGCAGCGCGCCCCTACCTGTCCAAATTTCAGAGCCTGTGCTGCACGTAAAATATTGAGTGAAATTCCAGTTGAAGTCAAATCTGCAAAACGATTTGCGAAGAAGCCAGAGCTGAACAGTTTCACCAGTTCCAAAAACTTCAGTCACTTGTTGAAAACGACATGTGAAAAACCAAACAGCAGCGAAAACGTCACAACGTAAAAGACCAGCTGTAAAACTCTTCTCAAAAGCAACTGTACCAAAACGCATCGATCCATCCAACAGTTAATACCAAAAACAGCAACTGCAAGAGGAAAACCAAGTTCACCAGGTTGATCCAAGTTTGTGAACCCAATCGCTACACAAGCCACATCTCACGAACTTCGCCAGAAGGGCCACCAAGGCCAGGAGGAACCCACCCACCCACCCAACACATAGTACCGTATAGACTCACGGGCACGCCCTATGAAGCGTATCCAAAATAAGGCATTCAGCATGGTACGCTCTGAATAACCCTGGACAAAATTTGCCTGGTAGCGTATGGTTGCGGAGACGTACGCAGCCACCAAAGCCAGTGCCCGAATGCCTGAATCCGCAAGAAATGTAAGCTCCAAAATACGAACCACTTTACCAGACGGGTTCAACAGAATGCCACTGATGCTTTTCATCAGATGATTTTTTCAAGCCTATTAGTGGCCCCCTTGAGTCGGTTTTCCAGAGCAACTCTCTGGAAGGTTTCCTCGAGAACCTGGACATTCCACTGGGAAGAACCGCGCGGCCACATGCATTTGTAAACGGAAAAGCTGGAAGCCGTCGTTCAAAACGTAGTCCCACGGTAATATTGCCACATGCAATTGTAAACGAAAATGTCCAACTGTAAGGTTGCCACATGTAATTGTAAACGAAAACGCAGGAAACCGTAGTCCAAAACGTAGTCCACTGTAATTGTAACGGCCAATGAATTGTGAATGAAAATTCTGAAAGCCCTCGTTTTCTAAGCGTGGCACAGCTGTGAATTTTGACCTCCAGGGATCAGCCACCCAAAGTCACAGCATTGGGGGCGAGCGCCTTTCGAAGCAGAGCCGAAGGGAAAAATTTCCCTCCTATCATGAGGTAGCCCCACCCCTCATCGAGTGCCTTGGGCCCGCTCCAAGTTCTCCAACCTGGTGCGGAGACTGTTCACCTCGTCGGAGAGTTGTTGAATACGACGATCTTGTTGAGCTCGGTCTGTCTCACAACTGTCGAAAAATTCCCATGAGGAAATATGTCTGATGAAGAAAACTTTGTAATCCTTGGCATCGTCCTTGTCGGCGCTCTTCACATGGCAGGATTTCAAGCCGTCTTCGATGGCTTTGGCCAAATCTTCTGACCAGATTTGTATTGACATCTTCAAAGGAAGGTCACCCATCTTTGTGGTCATTGGGAGTGGCTTTCTCGATTGAAAGGAGTAGACTCGGATCTCGCTTGACCTCCTGTTAGAGATCCTGGTGAGGAACTGCGATAACTGAAGGCCGCCCTCGGCAACGACTCTGAAACCCGAGTGCCTGTGGGGTGCTGGTTCCGAATCTTCGCTGTCGACATCCAGGTTCTCTCTGGGCGTCAGCATGGTGAAATGACTTCCTCGAGATTGGTCCGGATATTCACAATGCCTAGAGCTGCGAGCCAACATTTTAATAGAAAAGAAACTGTGTGCTAATATAGCAATACACCACAACAGGGTCATTCTGAATTTCAGGTTATACCTGAGTTATGGTGTGACAGCTCGTGTCGTACGCAGTGTCAATCAGAAAGCGGTTGAATACACAGCCAGGCAAAAAAACATGGAACTTCTACCGGCAGAGACTAATCTCTTCATTCCATGGGGTTCCACCGAACCTAGTATCCTTGTAAGTTGCAAACCTACCTTTGCAAACATGGCTGTCAGTTCCTTTAGTGAGAAGTATATTTCCCCTCGCGGATTTAACCAAATGAAAACGATCGGGTCCGATGTCTAACATCCAAACTATCCAAACGGATGATTTGAACAGCACAAAAGTTCACAATCCGAAGCCCTCGAGGGTCCAAGATCCAAAATAAAAGGCGCTAGACAATGAATCCAATGGTTTCTTGAAATGCTTGGGATGCTTTCAGGATCCAAGATCCAAAGTAAAAGCGCCCGACACTGAACCCAATGGTTGCCTGAAATGCTTGAAATGCCTTCAGGCGTCCCGACTGACCCCCAAACAAATTGACGGTTGAAGGCAAACTTTCTCTGGACCACATGATTGTCCTGCTTTGAGGTTTGTACCTGCCTGAGTGATACACAGCGATCGTCACGGCCCGAAAGAATAGCATATGTGAAGGAAAGCTAAAAGTTGGCCAGTGAATTGTGAAACCTGGAAATTGTACCATGAATTGTTGGCTCATGGCTAAGCACAAACAAAAATTCCTGAGTCGACCCTGACTCGCCAGGTCTGTGGATACGCACAAGGACATTCAAAATGTCCACCTCCCATCGAGTTCGATGTCCGCCGACAGATGTGATGCGTCCAGAGCCGCGTCCTCTAGGAGGGTGATTTGTAAGGCCTGGCACACCAGGTGGACCTGCGATTTTTCGCCTTCCAGAATGATCATCTTGTTGAGCTTCTGCAGCTGGTCCAGTACATTCGATAGGAAAAGCTTGTGCTTCCGAATTGACCTTGCTTCTGTTCCTCGCTCAAACAAAAGTTTGTCCGTAGCCGCCAGGTAAACAACAGTGGTGGCCAAATCGGCATAACCTGGAAAAGCAAAAATTCGATGACCTTCGAGAATGACTGCTCCTCTACCGAATTCTTCGTTCGAGGTAACAGATGATATAGATTGTCGCATCCGAGGCCACGCCGGTTCATCTTCACTCCAAAATGAATCTGTGCAGTATACCCAAAGGGAAAAGTAAGGCCTCTGGCTTCGGGCAAATAGCCAGAAATTCTTGCTCGTAGTCTTTGTACGCGTCAAACCCAGGGTCTTGGCCAGGTGAACTGCTAGGCTGGATTTGCCAACATTGGGAGCACCAGATATTACGACGACCGACTCAGCAAGTTTGCCCAATAGCAAAGGGTACCAATCGGCGGACTTCACCTTGCCAGCAAGCTCTTCCACTGTCGTGACGTGGCTCTGCCAGTAGCAAAGGTCTCGTAAAATTCCCCGCAAATTCCTGTGGTCGATCGTGTCACATATGGACTCCTCTGGTGCGGAAAAAACATTGCCGCTGGCCTTTCCTTTGCCTTTGTGCCCAGGTGGCGTCAAAGCTGGAGGCTTACCCCAATACTTGCCGCTTGGATGAGTCGATAAAGGTGGCAGTTTCCCTGCAAACCTACGACTCATGGCAAACAAATGTCGCGGGTCCCAAGAAACCCCAAACTTATGTGGTTGCTGCAAAAACCAACATATCAATTCCTGACTGCATGATGGTCAGAAGTTGTGACTTGAAAAGAAAATGGGCTTCGAGTTCCTGACGGCATGATTGTCGGAGACGTCAGCCTGACTGAGAACTATACGGTTGTTGCCACTTCAGAACATCCAATTCCTGACTGCGTGATTGTCAGAAGATTGATTCTGAAAGAAAATCGAATGTCCACTTCCTGACTGCATGATTGCCGGAAACTTGAACCTGAATGAAAAAGAACACCAAATTCCCGACTGCATGCTTGCCCGGAACTTGGTTCTAGCATGGAACTGAAGTAGCATTCCGTGACTGGACATTCAAGAAAAGTTCAGGGGCTTACTGAATACCTCATGACAACTTAGTTTCATCCAGCATGCTTGGAATCACTGTGAGTCATGAGATGTTTGATATGTCAAACAGATAATAGGCCTCTGTTACCTGGCTTCCAACTCTCGACCTATACAATCGAGATTAGTGTCCCTAGACTCTGACACTAAATTTCAAAACAACTCGGCTTCACGACAAAACCGGACTCTTCCAACCGTCCACTCTGGTCAATGTATTGTCGTCCAACAGGATCACAGTGTGCTTTGACCGCGTCCTCCACGACCTCTAGGTTCAGTGCGACGAGGCCACTCTACGAAACCTGCTAGCCAAGGCTAGATAGTCGTTGGCTCGAGCTTCATCTTCTCCATGGAGCCCATCCGACAAGCTCTCGAGGTGGTCCCCCAGATATGTAAATAGACGAACCTGGTCTTGTCGATTCAGAAGCCTATCTTGATGGGAAACATCTATGAAGAATAGGAGTGCCTGCTGAAATAGGCGAGCTCTGGTAAAATCTTCCCTCACCAGGCAGTTGTACAACTCTATTTGTAGTTTGTTGCGTGCGATCGCCCAAAGAACGTCCTGAGGCAATGATGATCCGTCCCCCACATCATTGAATTCAATGAGAAATTGGGTGTCTGCAGTTGCTTCCTCCCTGGGGTAATCCAACCTTGCACCAACCCCTCCAACTACATTGAAGTCGCTTTGCAGGCCCAACAACCTGTCTTGGTGAAGAACTGTTGACATAAACCTGTCCGGGCCCATAGAGCGGTATGCCATCATGTTCCGTCTCTCCCGGGCAAAAACTTGCTGTCTCTGTTGGATTGATAAGCTCTGATAGGGATTGAAACCTCCAAGGCGTACCATTCCAACATGCTGCCATCCAACTTGCTCGGCTAGACGGTCGTGATAATCCCATCGAGGTCCTCCCTGAGCCTTCCAACGACGGAGAATAATTCCGGAAGCGCACCATTTAAGGAGCTCACTTCTCGTCTCAAACAATTGTTCTCACTGTTGATACGATCGAATGCTGACCTAAGTGTGGCATAATCAACTTCCTCCATGGCAGTTGCTGGTGGCAAAAATTCCACCACTTTCGAAGTACCCAAGTGGCAAATAAACTGATCGCCGAACAAAGAACTGGCACCAGCCATGACATCGAAGTGCTGTTGTTTGCAGATGAATCTCCTCCAGGTCCAAGGCACTCGTCTGTACTGCCGAGATAGTCTGGTCCCGAGTTTGCTCCATCTGCTAGCTGGAAGCTCATGAAGCATAAAAACGCCCAGGGTTGTAAGCTGGAGCGCTGTCCGACCAGTCGTTGTATGGAAGTGTAACGGTGGCGACAACCACAGTCCATGTAGATAACTTTGTCCACAATACTTGTCCAGAATAAATGAAAAAGGGAAAAAAGTACCTGCGAAGTGACCCAACATTGGTAGAAAACTTCCACATCGGAGTCGCAACTGGGCCAAAAATCTCCCTGAGTCGGGACGCACGAACTGGCTGCACGTCGAGTGAAAATCGAACCAGGACCTCAAAAGGACGACACAGTGGATTGTTCCCCACTCGCAAGTAGTCCTGTAGAGACTCACAATTGCGATACTCCCGGAGTCAGTTGGCTGACAAGAGTCGCCATTGATACCAAGCTGCTTCAATGTTTGGCTACACTGAGAAAATACACTCCCCGTCTGCAACGTGCGGACAATGTGACAGTTCCCAAAAGTGCAGAGCCAATCATGCAGGGTGCGAATCACACTTGAACGCTGAAGCTCTCGACGGACTTGCAAAACCACCTGCTGAAACATGAAGTCTACGACCCAACAGAAATACTGCTGAAAATTCGCCTCCACTGAACGATGAAATGCCAATAAAGAGCAAGTTGCCATGCAAAAATAGGTCAACGCCCAGACATCTGTAAAACGTTCCGCATTTGGCCCAAATTGTTCGTTTAGCCAAAATTGTTCGCTTGCACTCGGATCAATTTCCAACCAGGGAGCAATAAGAAAAATTGCAAATGGACATACCCGAACCATCCCCTGTGAAATACAGTATGTCCGAAAAGAATAGGAGCTGCAAAGCGGAGTCGACAGCGTGTTCCAACTGTGAAAAAGATTCCAGAAAATGTTGAAAAAATGTACACACAGGTCCCCACTAGTCAGCGATTTACCAAAAATCGTCATCACTGCTTGCAATTTCAGTTTCTGGTTGCATTGCGTCATTGCCGCCTGTGATTCTGATCTTCTCGATGAGTTTATCCAGATGAAACTGATTACTGCATCGCACCTTGAGTGCCTTGTTATGGCGAATGCGATGCAACACTTTCCGACCTGTTCTCTGAAACGCTTCCTGTTCAATCTGATGGGCAATGGCACTAGGTGACATTCCGACCCATCGTGGCCTCCAAAGTTCAAAATCTGGCCAGTCGAGGTTTTCAGAGGAGTCGTCGTCGGATCCGTGATTCCATGGCACATCCGGATCAACTTCTTGATCAGAGTCATCCATGGCGCTGCCGTTGTGCCGAAGGCGTGGCCACTCGAACCTGGTACACAAATTGTACCAGTTCCAAGTGACCAAACCCAGAGCACCGCTCGGCTAGTGAAAAAATTGCCCTTATTTAAAAGGGACTCCCGCCCTCCCACCACTTGATTGGGAAAAGCCACAGCATTACAACGATGATGTGACGTGTGAAGGATGTGGTTGTTTCCAATGGAATTATTGAATGCCACATCGAAAAATTAAAAATTGAAATGGGAAGTTGAACGCCAAATTGTTTGCGTCTCCACATTTGGTTGGATGTTTCAACCCTTAACCAACGTTTGTTTACCACCAAACAAAGATGATTCATGTTGATCCTTATTTGTGAGGCTTCACAAATTTTTGTTTGGAGAAATAAGGCTTTCATCTTTTTTCAAAAGAGTGACATCGAAAATCACTGTGACAAGCATGCAAGCACCGCAAATGACGCCAATGCAAAATGAAAATCCTGCAACCCACAAGAATCTGTTGTCAAATTGTACAGAAGGTTCAGTCGCCTTCTTACCCTTCTGAAGGGCACCACCAGAGATCCAGTAAGCGCCGCGCATGGGGCAACAAGCTACTCGAAGGTGAGTAAAAACCCACCCACCCACCACTGTAGCCGAAATTCAGTGGACATCATAAAGACATTGCAATCAATGACAGATATGTAATTTGGTTTCACTGCAACTGTATTCGAAACATGTCGAGACACGAAAAAGGTGAAACCAAACATGACAGTGAAAGTGCAAGACAAACCTGAAACAGATTCCACAACAACTGGCAGCAGTTGAAAAGTTTCAGTTTGGAAATAAAAATTTGTGTTTTACGTTTAGGCGAGGTGTGCAAGAACAGCACAGTGCGCAGGCAAGAGACCATCTCCCAACAACATTAAAAGAACCCACAGTACGCGTCGCATGGAGCAAAGTGGCACATAGCCACAGATAAAAAGCGACTTTGTTCCTTTAAAGATAAAGCTGTATCTACTGCGTAGAAAAAAGCATTGCATGAAATTAACAGCTGAAAATTAAGAATGACAATCAAACGTCAAGTGCAGTTCACAGCATCCTCAAAGAAAAATTACCAGCTGAAAACAAAGAATGACAGTCAAGACTTCGAGTGCAGTTCACAGCATCTTCAAAGTTTTTTTTTAACGCCTTGAACGTTTCAAACTGCCGACATGAACATGTTTCAACATGCTGGCGAAACGTTTCACAAAGGTGTGTTTCAACACACCCACTGCTTTCAAGCAGCACAAATCCATTGCTGTTTCAACAGCAAGGTCATGATTGAAATTGCACAAACTTTCAAGCTTGTGTCATTCAAGTTCAATGCTGACATAGTGGTGTGATCACACGCGCACTCACTCTCACCTTTTTTTCCACGGCGCACGCACTCAAGTCGCCTAGACATCAAAGCATCGGGAACATCTGATGCCATTGGTTTCATAAACTTTGTCATAGGAAGGATGAGCTTACGGCCACATTGCAAAATGCCAGGTGTCCGGACCAAGTGGACCACAAGTGACTTCCGATTGATGACATAAGCAGAAACTGCATCCAAAAGGTCTCTGTGCTGCTCAACTCCGTTCTCTTCCACTTCGCTCGAAGAGGTGCTCTGCTGGCTATTTTCTTCAGTAGTATCTGTCAGCGCATCAGGCTCATTTGGCTGACCAGCATCTGAAGACTCACAACCAGAAGTGCCACCAAACAACTTCATGTCCTCCTCATTTCTCGCAACCAAGGACCATACACTGCCAGGACTTTCCATTCCACCCTGCTCATCCATCTGCTGCCCTTTTGCATTAGGCGGCAAAAGGGTGGTGGCTACCGGCAAGCCAGTGCCAGGGACTGGTGTGCCACCAATGTATGGCAATGCCCCTGGTGTAAGCATCCCAGATCTCGTTGCATCGGGGTCGAAGCTTCCATTCTGAATAGCTGTGATCACCAAATTGAGCTCCCTGAGGATTGGTGACAGTAGATCTCGTGAGTACACAGCAGTTGCAGCAAGTCCAGGACATGATAGTTGATTTCATCGAATGAGTTGAAATCCTTCTGTCAGGTGTCTTGGGTGCTTTGAGAGCTCTGCGCAAAAAGTCTGAGCCTCCTCCGAAGTGAGTGCACGCTCTGTCCAGCAGGTTGCTGAAGCATTGCTAGGCGTTCGCATCATGGGCCCATATCCATCCAGCGGAAGGGGTAGGTTGCATTCCCTACGCACTTCAAGGTACACATCAGCCCAGCTTGAACCATCCACACCAAAAGCTGGTGCGACAATTGGCAGCAACCTGGTCTTCATCTCTGCAGACCTTGCCCCTTTGTGAGCTTTTGTGGCCACCTCCAAGAAATGACCTTGAGGGTCCATGTAGATTCCACTGACCAAAAGCAAATCGCTCCAGCGACTCCTGCTGTATAGCAAATGAAGCGCATGTCCAGCTAAAGCCCGATCACCCAACGACAGGCTTGTGTCAGCCAGCATCTTGTGAGGCATCTTGACCTCAGACACAGTAAGCAAGTCTGCAGGTCTCCAAGGTCTCTTCATTGATCGCATCTGTGAGGATACTCTTTGATCCTGAGAGAAGACTCAGCCAAGTCGGCGCCATGCACTTTTTTTCCGTCCAACGCCTTGTGGCTCTCGCCAAGTCGTTAATCAAGTCGGAAAGCTAATGCAGATTGGTAAATTCAGCGAATTAATGCAATGGCAACATTCTCATATGACAATGTGCACCAAAAGCAGAACTGAACAAGGATCGATACATAATCCATTGAGCTGTCACCGTGCAAGACCACACACCAACACAAAACAACCAAACAAGAAGCAAGAGCAAGAACAGAAGCACAAACAAAACAAACACAACCCAAACAAAAAAAGCACGGCCGGTGATCAGCAGGTCAGTTCATGGTAAGCTGAAACATATCAGAAGAGATGATAACATTGTATATCACCTCTGGGATTGGTATGGCATGTGAAAACAAAAGCGAACCAGCAACAACACGACAATGCCATACAAAATCTGTGAGCCAGGAAGCAACAAAGGCACAAAGCGGAAACCGAGGCTCCCCCCAGCCAGGAGCCTCGAGATCACTGAGTGCAGGCCGCACGGGCAACATTCTCACAGATTCTGGACACCATCCAAAGGCCAGCAATGACACTGCCATGTGGCAAAAGGAAAGTGGAAATTAACCATGGTGAAACGTAGTGTGAAAACGGATCTAGGGTGAAACGATAGAAGCCATACCGGCGCTCAGAGGAGGCCACTCAGAATCCTCTCAGGTGTGCTTTGTCTATCTTCAGCATCGAGGAGATATCTAGTGCTCATGAAGGACATCATGGCGATTAGGGTCCGGTAGGTTGGCATAGTGCTCTTCCGAAGACGTGCTAGATCCTTTTTCGGTACGGGGCAGTAGCAATAGGGCTTTTTGTGCTTCACTGACTTCATAACTTGCAGAGATAGTGCAACTATCCAAAATGCAACTGAGTTGATGCAATTGGCGCGTTGCATTGTCTAGGTCAGTGATACGCTGGGGCGGAACTTCTGGGATGCCCTGGAGCTTATGGCACGCTTTTTCCAAGAGTTTGGTGGCAGTCTCAATTTCTTCACCTGTAACTTGGCAAAATGTCAGCTAGGCAATTGATTTGGCCATTCGGTGAAGCGCGGCTTTTTCCATTCCGGACATGTCGGCAGGGGTAGACCATGTCAATTGGACAGCTATAGCAACGGATGGTGACAGGCAGAGGGCTGCTCTGAATTGCGTGTCAGTGCATCAGCGCGTAGGTTGAGCATAACAGCGACAGGTGCCATGGCGAGATGTACTTTGACATCGTCCTATCCTACTACTACCAAACCCCAGAAAACAAAGGACCCCCACCCCCTCAGAGGACCAAGAACACAACAGAAACAACAGAGGGACGAGGTGGAAGCCATCTTGAGCGTAGCTCGCGTTGCACAGTGCAACAGACCAGTCATGGGTCTCCCATGTTGGCCTTGGTTTTTTTTTGTTGGGGGGGGATTGGGGGGGAAGATAAATCCAGCCATGGGTCTCCCATGTTGGTTAATTGTCACTTAAGAACCTAACCAACTACGGAGCATGGGCTATATATACGGGTATTACCAGTCGTGGGTCTCCCACGTTGGTAATCGCCGCTGCAAGCATCACGCTACTGAAACCGATCTTGTGGTACTTCTGCTTGTGCGGCTCTTCGTGGGGGGCCGAATCCCATCGATGAAGAAGCTGCGGTGAAGTCTGCTATGGGCATATCATCTCTTACATCAGGATTTACCATTTGGTCAAGCAATGGGTGTGATTGTTTGCTTTCAAGTATTGCCGTAATTTCCGAGATGAGTCTGTCCGGGTCTTCAACCTAGTGCCTTGGCTTCATCAAGCGGTCGGTCCAAGACGATTGACACTAGCATTTCTCCACCATCTTTTTTGATGAGCTCTGGTCGGCCTTCTTGGGCTTGATGTAGGATGGAAAAGGCTTGGTTTTCGCAATACATCTCTCCCATTCTTCTGCTGCCCTTAGTGACAATGCGCCTGTCTGAGGAGGTGCAGTATAAACATCTTCCGTGCCTAATGTTCGAAGGAACTTGCTGTCGGGTAGACGGGCCGAAGGTTTCCTGGCTGCAGCACTCGCTGCTCTGTGGATATCATCGGTTGTGACCTCATAGGAGTTGGACGTTTTCCTTGTGATGTCGATTTCGTGACGTTCACAGCTGGATCAACTCATGTCCTCTCTTGGCTGTACCACTTAGTCCAGACTGCCTTATGCTTCCATTGGGCAGCCTCGTAGTTCAGCTCGACCAGATTACGTTTCATGTCAGAAGCTCGTCGAGTTCACTTAATGTTGTGGTACGGTGGAGACATCTTTGTTTGACAGCTCCGTCCAAATATAGTGGCCATCCAACAGGCATGAGCGAGTCTTCCAGGCATCCGTCTCCGTTCTGCTCAATGACTGTGCCTAGGAGAGGCACGTCTACCGTGGTCTTGAGGTTGATATACGGACGATTGCAGTGCCATGTTTCAGGCGCAAGGAGGCCACGCTTGGCCACTTCTGCTAGGGCTTCGAATTTGGGGTGGTTGCTGAGGGGCATTCCTCTGTTGTGGCCGATCTCGCTCTAAGGCTCGGTCCTGACAGTGAGAGAAGCAGTAAAAATCTGTAAAAAGGGTCAGAAACTCTTTGGCTTCACAACCGAGGCACATCATGGAAACACAAAACAAGCAAACAACAGAAAAACAAACAAACAAAAAAGGCACCAGCGACGACCCGCAAATCTCCCGGCCAGATTTGCGTTTCGCCAACAGAAAAACAGCAAAGCAACACAAAACGGGGCCGGAGCCACACAAAAAACAACAAATCCATGGGATGGCCTCCAGACACGATAGGGTCAAGCCCACCGTGTCTCCGAAATACGCACAAACGAATTCTTCTGTGGCCCAGACAATGAAAAGGGGGTGAAAAGCTAAGCAACTGCAAGAATCATCAGTACAGTTGCGACAAATTACTGTACACTACGGGAGTCATCTCAGAGTCCTCTCAGTCGTGCTTTGTCTATCCTCAAAAAGGTTGTCCAGCTTCACAAGTTCTGATAATTGCCACAGAGCATAGATGGACAGTTCGTGAGGGATGACAGGAATCCAATGGCGCGCATTGCTTTACCATCAGTTCCAGGTAGCATATAAAGTACTCCATGCAGTACCGTCCCGAGGAGGGACGGCACCGCGGGCCCACAGACAAAAAAAGGCCAGCAGGGCCAGACTGCCAGCATATATCTGAGCGACTAGTCCAAGATTTTTTTTTTCCTCGAGTATGGCCGATGTCGCACTCTGGCTCGGTCCTTACATGAGCATAAGCAGTAAAACATCATTGTACAAGGACCAAAAAGGTCCGACAATGCAGGCAAATCACAACAAACCAAAGAACAACACAAAACAGCCGGACGACCCGCAAATCCCCCAGCCAGATTTGCGGTTCGCCACGAGGAAAAGCAAACCAGACACACAAAAGGGGCCAGAGCCCAAACGCAAACAAACACAGAAAAGATTTGCCTCAGGACGCAGCGGTTTGACCACTGCGTCAGGCACAAAAACATGCCAAAAATGAATTCTCCACCACGACCATCAGTGAGACATGGAAATCAAAGCATCGCGCCTGCCTTCGTTAGCATCGATGCAAAGAACTGTACATGTTCGCGGGCCTACAAAATTGCCTCTCTCAGCGTCCTCTCAGATGTGCTCGTGCAGAAGGCCACAATGTAAAGAAAATCAATCGTCCAATCCTCTGTTGGCAAGAATGTCGCAGTGGTCATTGTAACAAGTACCCCCCCGGCAGGGGGGGCATACGGAAGTGGCGCACAGGAAGATTCGCAATGAGCGACTAGTCCAAAGAGGTCATCCAGGAGAGACGTCGTCAAATATTCATTGTGAAGAGATCACCCAGTAACACAAACTGTTCAGGCACTTGGTGAAGGTCATCGCCATCATTAAGGGCATACAGTAAAGGGCTCCTCCGAAGTATAGGACATCCGTGACACCGCGTCCACTCACCCGAAGAGTGGGGCCGAAGTCTGCTGATGCCATCTCCAGAACGAGCCATGAAAGCAGTCTTTGCTGCACGCGGGCGCCCTATGCAGTAGGGCAGGGAGCGGTTCTGGACAGGCCAGTACCACTCACTGCACTGCTTTTTTTTTTCCTCTGGTGTGGCCTTTTTTTTCCGTCCAACGCCTTCATGGCTTCCGCCAGGTCGTTCAACATGTTTTATTGCATGTTGCAAATTGGGATTAATTGATTAATTATGGCATACGTAGGCCGTCTACGGTTGAGTGGCCTCAAAAGTGAACTGGTGAAGGACCGATACGTAGTCCTGTGTACTGTCACAATGTCATCACCAAAGCGCAAAACGAAACAAAAAAACAAAACACCAAAGACAAACAAAACACAGAAACACAAAAACACAAAAACACAAAACCAAACAAACCAAAAAACAACCCACACAAACAAAACAGCAACGTGACAGGTTCCAGTTCATGGGTGAAATGGGTTAATTGATGCAAGAGGTGATAACCTTGTATCATCTCAGTATGGTATGGCAAAGCAACAAAACAAACAACACACCCAGACCACCAGGCCATACCAGCGAGTGAGTGAAGCAACAAAGTACCATGCGGAAACCAGGGATCCCCCCCGCCAGGATCCCCGAGATCACATGGCACAGGCCGTCAAGGCATAACGACTCACATGATGCACCTCGAAGCAAACACCGTCAACGCCGGGTCGCAGCGAGAGTGGTGAAACACAAAACAGGGTGAGACGAACGGTGAAACATGAACTAAGGTGAGAAAGGGATAACAAGGCATCTACGGTGTTCAGGGCACACTCAGAGTCCGCTCAGTAGTGCTTTTCCAATCATCATACTCTCAGGGGTTATCCGTGCACATTTCCAAGAGTGCTTGTTGGATGGGCGCAGTGCCAGAGGCAGTTCACTTGAATAACGACCAGAGTGAGGGGGGCGGTGAGAGATATCCTACAAGGACATCTCTCATAGCTCCATCATTGTGGTTTGTAGTGAATTTCAGTGCACTAGTACTCTTGCCAATAGTCTTCATGGTATGGAAGATTATGCTCTTCATCAGTGCGTGGCGATATTTGTGCATTAAGCTCTTCCGATGATGTGCTTGCCCCTTTGGCTGTATGTGGCAGCAACAGTAAGGCTTTCTGCGCTTGGCTAACTTCGTAACTGGCGGAGATTGTGCAACTATCCAAGATACAGCTCAATTGGCGAAGTTGGCGTATGGAAGCTTCTAGGTCAATGACCCTCTGGGATGGGACGTCTTGGATACCTTGAAGCTTCTGGTATGCCTTGTCGAGCAGTTTGGTGGCAGCATCAACCTCACTGGTAGTGACCTGCAACAGGGTCAATTGAGTAATTGACTTGGCTAGGCGATTGACTGCTGCATCTTTCATTGGAGTCGGGTGGGCCATACTACAAGGCTAAACTGCACGCTGGGTGTTCTGTAGGCAGAGAGCAGCTGTACGGTCCGGCCATCAACAGCAGTGCGGTCTACTCGTTGGAGCAAGGGTATAAGGACGTCCATTGGAAGTCGTATACGACCGGTTAGGATGTTGGTTTGAAGTTCAGTCAAACGGCAACGGGTTCCATGGCTCGATGTGCTTTGACATCATCCTAAGCTAGAAACTACCAGTGAGAACTAGTGTCAATTAAGTAACCCGCGCCCCCCCCATCCCAAACTACATCTTACTCCCACTTTAGTGCGTAGTAAACCAGTAAAGTGATTTAAATACTCACCATCTTCTCTGGGTCGAAGGTGTACTGGCCAACCATGAGTACCCCATGGTGACCAGTGACTCCTCTGACGTGGGTCTAGGTAGCTTTGGCCTCGGTATCGATGAGTGGCAACCGTGAGAACCTCACGTTGTCCTCTGGTCCTTATTGGAATCGGATATGCGAATGTGTGGGGGGGCGTGCTTTTGCGGCTCGTTGGCTGTAGCTTCTGGAGGAACTCGTTGTAGCCTCCGCGGGTGCTATTTTTTTTTCCTCCGGTTTGGCCGATCACGCTCTAAGGCTCGGTCCTAACTTGAGAAGAAGCAGTTGAAAAGAAAACAGCTACATGGACGCCGGTGGTCGCATGCAGCGCGGCAAATCATGATAACAAAAACAAAACCCAAAAACAAGAGGCGAGACGCAGATCCCCCAGCCAGATTTGCGTCTCACCATCCAAAGGACAGCAAAGCAAACAGCCAACGGGGCAGGAGCCCAACAAGAAACAACCACTCACGATTTGCCCAAGACACAGTGGTAAAAACCCACTGTGTCGCAATAAACTCTAAACCTTGCAGCAAACGAATTAGTAGCCACCCAGAAACGTGAGACATGCAAACGACATCGTTGTCAAGGAGACAACAAAAAAGTCGCTGCTACTACCTTTTGGTCGGAAACTACTTGTCCTACTTACAAGTAGTTCATAAGTTAGCAGTAACATGGTTTTAATTAGGTTAAGTAACTTATAAGTAGGGCGGTCCTTGCACCAACTTATAAATTACTTGTAGTTACTTGAGGTTTACTTATGTTACTTGTTAAGTGAAACTAAGTAGATGTTGGGGCTGTTAGTGGTTATAGGTTATAAGTAGGTTAAGTTACTTGTAGTTACTTAGATCGACTTAGTTTTACTTAATTCTACTTAACCTACTTATGTTTTTTGTTGTTTTTTAAGGTTTTTTGTTCATTGTTTGAAAGAGGTTTGTATTTTTGTGGGAGAAAAGGAGGTTTTCTTCTTGACCTTCATGTTTGTTGTTGTTCTTGATTTCATCTGCCACTTGCAAGCGGTGGGAAGCATGGAGATGTCTTTTCTTGCTTTTTTCGATGTTATAATAGTATTAACAGTTGCTGAATCATGTGGCCGTTTTTTAACATTTCATGACACGATAAGTTCGTTCCTCCTGTAGAAGATACTTTTGAAAAGGGTTTGGGTATGGCGGTGTGACCGCTGTCGTTTTGAGTGACATATATTCCTATAGTCTCGGAATATCTAGGAATATCTAGGAATATCTAGGAATATCTATGCTACCGTGATCGTAGAACATAATATATTTAAAAGGAATACCTATAGAATATCTATAGAATATCTATGCTATCTATGGAATATCTATAGAATATCTATGGAATATCTTTAGAATATCTATGGAATATCTATGGAATATCTATACGATATCTATGGAATATTAGTGGTATTAGTAGTGGAAATCTATATTAGTGGCGCCTTTTACGCTGTTCTTTTCTTGATCACAAAATGAAACCAAAACTTGGGACAGGTGTGGCCGCTAGCGGTGTGACCGCTTCAAATAACTTGTGTTTCTGTTGTTCTCCGTTATTGACTACAAATCAACTGAAATTGAAACATCCGCGAAAATATACGCTCGTAAACACTTGCAAACCTAGTTTTTCGCCAACGGTGCACATCAAAATCGAAAATCCAAGTTTTCAAGCATGTCTGGCTGCGTTCTACTTAGTTCTACTTAGTTCTACTTATAATTTACTTATAAATTACTTGTGTTTACTTAATTTCTAATATATTTTTCAAATGCTGCTTAAGTTAACATAAGTAGACATTAACAAACATGAAGGTCAAGAAGAAAACCTCCTTTTCTCCCACAAAAATACAAACCTCTTTCAAACAATGAACAAAAAACCTTAAAAAACAACAAAAAACATAAGTAGGTTAAGTAGAATTAAGTAAAACTAAGTCGATCTAAGTAACTACAAGTAACTTAACCTACTTATAACCTATAACCACTAACAGCCCCAACATCTACTTAGTTTCACTTAACAAGTAACATAAGTAAACCTCAAGTAACTACAAGTAATTTATAAGTTGGTGCAAGGACCGCCCTACTTATAAGTTACTTAACCTAATTAAAACCATGTTACTGCTAACTTATGAACTACTTGTAAGTAGGACAAGTAGTTTCCGACCAAAAGGTATGTACTGTTACCTAACCCAGCCTCTCAGAGTCCTCTCACGAGTACTTGTTCACGTGCCCATGTTGAAAGAAAGAGCATGTACCAGGAGGCGTATGCCCGAGCAATGAAGAAGACATTGGTGACCAGGTGGTTTACGCCTCTCCCCCTTGCGGGGAGAGGCCCAGTGGCGTTGGCAGGGCGGTCACACAGGGCAAGGTGAGTGACCATCCGTAACCAGCCACTTCAAACTTATGCGTCACAGGGTGGACATGACGATGTGCCAAGTCAAGAAGAATACTGTTCCAGGTACTCTCAAGCATGGTCAGCACCTAGTTGTTGTGCCTAACAACATGCTTGCAGCAGCTATAGACTCATCGTCAAAATATGCTTTGTCACGACAGCGCCAAAGGAAAAATATCTGCAGAACTGTTCAGGTGCTCCCAGAGCGTCTTCGTCTCAGTAAAGTACCTGCAGTGCATTGCAGTATAGCCAAAACAAAGGATCAGCCTGACATCCCGAATAGAAACCACTCACCCGCCGAGTGGGCCAGTCGATTAAGCACTGATCCACAAAAGAGACTCACGATCCATGTGCGCAGGCTTTGCTGCTCACGGGCGCTCCAGACTGTCCAGCAGAGAGTGCCACTGGTTCACACCAGTGTAACTCGCTGCAGTGCAGCCTGGTCCATGGCTCCGGCCGGCTACATCCTACTCCCCTTACAGAATAAGAAGTAAGTGCCAGAGGGACCAAGCAACAGAACAGCCAAGACAAAACAAGACAGAACAAAAACACAAACGAATTAAGGGACGAACCACCCCCAACAGAAAATGGAGCGAGGGAGGAAGTCAGAGTGGCGGGTGTGTGTGTGTGTATTGTAGGGGTCAAAGGTCCTCAGCCATCCTTAGTCACCTCAGTACTCAGCGGATGTTAAACAAGAAACAGAAGGAGCAAAAACAGTATTAATTGGTGGAGACCAAACGTACAGGTGAACCTGTCCTTTCAGGCAGCATGGTTTGGAGGGCTCAGAATAGCCACAACCTCGTCAGCGGCGGGGGCAACCGCACGGATTGCAGTTGTTGTCCAAACGGGGTGTGGTTTCCTCAGCGGGGGCCGTCGAGGGGCCTCTCTGGAAGACAGGGAAGACTGTTTTGGAAGAGCCACAGTGGCGCTCACAAGGGCCATCAGACACACGTACATTGTCTCCCCCATTGACATGGCTGGGATGATTGGGATGGCTCAGACGTTAGCGGTCTATCACTATGGTTATCACACCCTGAAAAACAGACTTGTCCAGTATCATGAGCCTGCACGAGAACCCTCGGACGCAGAAGCTGTCCTAGAGTGGGGCCTTAATACTCCGCTCACATCGCAAGATAAACCACCCCTAGCTATTGCCATGGTCGTGACATTGAATGGAGTGCGCTCCCTGAGAAGATATAGGTTGGTGATTGCGCAGAAGTCGAAGTTACGACTCACGCAGGAAGTCACTGCGGCTTTGGCCTCCCACAGTCGGGACCATCGACTCACGGCTAGTGGTTTCTTTCCGTGTTCCATTGATCGGGAGTACCTGTATGGCTATGCAGGGGACGGATATCGTTCCCCACTATGGCTTTGTGCTTCCCACAATGGATCTCCGGTGCTTGTCCACCGGCTCCGGGGCAACAAGATATACTTTCATCAGGCCACCAAAGACCGGAGGATATTGCTCATACCGGGTATCCACTATTTTGATGCTCACAGACTGCAACCACTACTGCTGCAGGCTCCTGCGCTGCAAATTCACTTGAGAGAGAGCCCTCTGGCAGGCCCTGAAGGGGCGGGTGAGAATGTCGAGGATCCCTCGTCGGACGAAGAGCGTGCTACCACTGATGGTGACTCTGAGGTGGCGGCGGAAGCTGACGAGGCGGATCTTCCTCCTGAAGAACCATGGTGCGCGCCAATCCCAGACGCACTGGATGATCCCACGGAAATGGAAATCGCAGGTGCTGCTGAGAAGCTGGCCACCATGATGAATAGTTCTCAACCTCAAGCCAACGTTTTCTTCCAACCTGCCAACCTTGGTGCTCTCCCACACCTGTGGCTGCAAGCTAAGCTTACCATCGCTTTGATGTCCATACAGGACAAGTTTGCCCGCCTTTTCATGTCTATTGCGGCTGAACTGTGGCTGAGGGACGCAATCGACAGAGTTGAAGAAGTATTTACGCATGCAGCCCGCAACTTCACGCTCGGGCTTGCAGAAAAGCTTGCGCAGTACATTTGCTCGCTGACTCGACGAGCGGAGTCCTTGGCAACCCCGGAAACTGAATGCCTTCTGTATGCCACGTATTGGTTTCGTCCAATTCTCTCCGAGCTGATTGGAGCAGCCAAGGAGAGTGCAGACGTGAACCGAGAACGTGCCCCTAGTGGCCCTGTGAAAGTTGTGGTCACCAACCAGCCCCACTCTCGGCGCCACAGTGGTGTAGATCTTGTCAGCGGAGTTTCGGCCCTTCTGGCGTGGTTCCCTGCAAGCTGGGCCAGCAAAATTGCACCATGCTTTTTAGGGGAAGAAGGTGGCTCCACACAACTCCCGCAAGAAGTTGCCATTGTTTGTCCCCACCGAGAGTTCGAAGGACTTCAGAGGGATGCAGTCGACCAAGTGCTACAGGCAGTCAAGTTCACCGACAAGAATGCCCCTGGATTGAGCTTGGCGTTGGATGAAGAATTCCAAGCAGCTAATTGTTTTACGGAACTCCTCCGTGGGTACACAATGGGCGCAGTGGAACCCTACACCATGATTGGTCTGCAACCCACTGGACCCACAAGAGTCAACTTAGAAGTCATAGTACCTTCCCCAACAGGACTCACTCCAGCAAAGTGGAAGCAGACAGCTACTCTGTGCCCACTCGATTGGCCGTCGAACCATAGCCTCCTCAGATTGTGGCACACGAACAAAAGCTTCCACCAATATGCCGCACAACTCAAGCAGCAAATGCAGCGTCGTCATATGTTTACTCATTGGGAAGTCAACCGCATGAAGTTGGCGAGTAGGGTGCTCTTCCAGCGACCCGCCCATTATATACCTGAAGCGATACTCAGGCAACATATACAAGAACGGGTTTTCCCTGATCGGAGATTACGCAGGAGAACGCAAGAGACTGACAGGGTTGCCTTTCAGGCCAAATGCAATGAACTGCGGCTCCTGGCCGCAGGGGAAGAGAGAGCTAATCCTGTCTCCTTTGCGATAGGGAATAGCTGGAATGACACTCTCCGCGCAGATAAGCAGTACCACCTTGAATATACTACACGGAGTTTGACGTAGCGATCCTCCCCTTCCTTCTCCTCTTCCCTCGGTTCTGTTGTCGTTCTCCCTCTTTGTTTCACTGTGCCCTTTCTCCTTGGGCGCCGCATTGTGGATTGTTCCCACTTGCTGCGGTGTGGTGGGGATCTTTTTGCGTGCTTCTGTGGGGTTGTGTCCCCTCGTGGCCCCCCCTTTTTTGTTTGAGCATTTGGTCAGGTGGGGTGATTGGGTGCGGTCTCGATCTGGGCTGTGCTTTCCCTGCCGCTCTGTGCCCTTGGTCTTGTGTTTTGCTTTCTCTCTCGTGGCCCCACTTTGGCAGTTGGCTTGATTGTGTCGGCGTGTCTGCCTGCGCGGTCTTAGGTGCTTTTTCCGTGGGCGTCGTGCTCCTTTTTGTTGTTGGTTGGGCCCCCCTCTTTTCTTTCGGTCGTTTGGTTGTTGTCGGCTCCCCTCCCCCATTGGTTGATACTTCCTTTCCCCCTGCGGCTGTCCCTAGTGGCGTCCTGGTCCAGTTTTTACGCTGGTCCCTCCCTCTGGGTATCTGGTTGCTTTCGTGACGGCCTGGTTGCCTTGCTTTCCTGCTGGGGGCGTGGTGGTGCTCTGTCTCCCCTCCTTCACGTTGTCTCATGGCAACAAAGGCCTTTGGCCCTGTGTGGGGTTTGCTCCCTCTACACCATGTTGCATGTGTTGTTAGGGTGCTCAGTATTGCCACGCTGAGGTATTCATCTATGATGATCCAGGCCCCCCATTGGACACCGCTAAGCTTCACTATTGCTATCCTAAAGCAGTTAGTGCGGCCCACTCGGTTCCTGTCCTCCTCTGCCTTCCCGGCACCCCCCTCTCGCTCCTGTTGTGGTTGTTCTGTTGTTTGTTGCCCTTTGATGCCCTCCGTTTCTTCTGGCAATCTCCCTTGCCCTCACTTAGGTGCATGACGTCTGGAGCTTAGATTGGTGTGTGTGTTTTTTGGTTGGTGTTTCGTTGCTTTAGGGTGCCTGGGCTGTTTGTTGTCATTGTCTGTGCGGCCAGGAAATAGCAATTTGCACTAAGGTGACTAAGGATTGGACTCTTTTGGCGCCCCCTAGGGCCTTTGTTCTTGCCCCTCTTCCTTTGCTTTGCCCTCCTCGCAGAGATGTTTCTACCTGAATTCGTTTGTTTCTTCTTAGTTTGTACTGGGGTTCCTTTGTCCGGTGGCTCTACGGTGTTGGTTGTGTCTACTGAGAGGGGCGGTAGGTAGCCGGCCGAAGCCATGGACCAGGCTGCGCTGCAGTGAGTCTCACTGGAGCAATCCAGTGGCGCTCCCTGTAGGACAGACTGGGGCGCCCGTGAGCAGCACAAGTCTGCCTACATGGTTCGTCAGTTGGTGGACGGGACTTGGTGACTCTGCAGCCTGCCTACTCTATGGGTGAGTAGATGTGCGGGTTGGATGCACTCTGGTCGTCTACTTTGCATACTGCAATGCACTGCGGGTCTTTCAGGGACGATGACATCCTGAAATGTCTTGAACAGTTCTGCAGTTGGCACGTTACGCGAACCTGCGACAACCAGAGATACGCTGCCGAATCTGAAGTTGGTATGGCGAAGCTGTTCTTTGCAGTCATGTCAACCTTCGGTTTTCTTTAGCTGTCCGTGCGTGGAGTCATCGCATTGTCTAGCTTCATGCTCTGTGCATGACTGAAAGATATTTTTGCGTGTTTTTATCGTGGAGAGCGTTGCCTATCGCCGAGGAGTGTCACTGGCGGAGCTCAATCATTTTGCAGGGTTACATTTCTCCCCTATGAAATTAGGGGTCCTGCACCATTTGATTTGCGATGGCAGTATGGAAGTTTTTCACTGGCTTGCGAAGCTTCCAGTGCGCCACTACCGTCCGCCCCCCCTTCTGGGGGGGGTACCTGGCACTGTGACCACCACGACATTCTTGCTCACGGAACAAGATATGATAGCGATTCTGTTCTTGGAGGCCTTCTGGACAAGCTGACCTGAGAGGACGCTGAGAGAGGCATAAGTTTAGCCCCTTTTTCATGTACAGCCTCGGCACATTTATGCCAAAGTTTACAGGCAAACTGTGTATGGCCTTCTTGTGAAATGTGAATGTCGTGGGTCTTAATTCATTTTCGCATGCTTTTGAGAACGATGCAGTGGTCAAACCACTGTGTCCTTTTGCAAATCTTTTTGGTGGGTGTTTTGGTTTGGGCTACGGCCCCTTTTGTGTGTCTGGTTTATTGTTTCTCTTGACGAAACGCAAATCTGGCTGGGGGATTTGCGGGTCGTCTGGCTGGTTTGGTTGTTGTTTGGTTTGTTGTGATTTGCCTGCATTTCCAGACCGTCTTGGTCATTGTACAACTTGTACAAATTGACGTTTTACCACTTATGCTCATGTAAGGACCGAGCCACAGCGCGACATCGGCCATACTCGAGGGAAAAAAAAAAAGGTGAACCTGTCCAATCAGCGGACAGACACACAAGTACAATGAAGCCCAGGAATTTAGTAGCACAGGTAGGTGCAAAAAATACAAATGGACCAGCACAGCATGAAGTAAGGCAAGGCCAAGAGCACCAAAACAACCAACAGACAGAAGCGAAACCGACAGACCAGCAAGAGGCAGGCAACGCAAAAAGCGAAACCAAACAAACCAAGGAACAGGCCAAGCCAGCAAACGAACCAAACCACGAAGAAGAGCCACCAGCACCAAAAAGGACAACGACCAACAGGGCCTCAGGGCAGTACAACAAGAAGAGAACAACAGAGATACAAGAGACATAGCGCCAAACGGCAACGAAGGAGCGCCCAGGCAGGCAGAGAGGGACAGACAGGGAGACCAGCAGAGTGCGCCGAAGAGGGGGACGCACGCTGCACTACGGCGCAGGGAGTGGTGATGTGGGGCCACGGGAAGCCGACTCAGAGGGGGAAGCCAAAGACTGCAAGACGCCAGGCACAGCATGGTGTAGAGGGCGGTGTTCCACGCAGGGAAGAAGGCGAATCTTCATCTCCAGACCAGTCAGCAGTAGAAAGCAGACCTGTGAAAAACGTAAACCCAAGTACACCTCTCGTGTACCCAAATCGACGCTTTCATGAAAAAACACTACGCCAGACGCAAACACCTACTGTGGTTGCGGCTCCGCAATTACTTACTTCTCTGCAATGTCAGATAAAGGAACTTGTTCCACCCCGACTCCTAAGTGCACGTCAGACTCCTTCTTTTCTCTCCAGACGCCACACACAACGGAACAGGTCAACAAGAACCAGGGCAGGCACACGGCCACAGCCCACAAACAAAGAAAGGAAGCAAGATGTTCCAGTGTGGCTACTGTTTCAAGTGCCCTAGGTGACACTGCAGTTCAGTTCTCTTCGGAACACTTGACACCACTCCCTTGAGCCGATGTCTCAACTGGGAAACTCGATTCCAGGTTTCCAATACACAACCTTCCTTCAAAGGTTGTTGAAACAATTCCAAACTGCTATGATATACAAATCACCTAGTCACAAAAACGTCAGAAACATTTCCAAAAGTTCTCAAGTCAAACTGGTTCTCGTCCAAACGCAAATAACCAGCTAGCCGGTGTTACTAGTCTCTACCAAACGTCTAGACTAGTTACACGGCTATTCAAGAACGAAATGATTCATTCAAATTCCTTTACAAAATCCTCTTGCAATACAGAACAACATGGAACCTCCTGTTCCATCTCCAAAACAGTTCTTCGCACAGAGACATCTTCTCATAGCTCCAAACTACCGTGGAGAACAGAATGTTCTGCTCGACTTCTCAGCTAATATCCCGTCATCAGCAGTCATAGCGCTAAAGTAGTTCGCTCACCACAATAACCAAACATCAGCAATAAGTCACAAAGACAAAGGTCACAAAGCAGACTTCCAGATCAAATACCCAGATGTCGAGTACTATACGTAGGCATTGTCCTCACAATGCCGAAGTATCTCACATACTCGCAAGAGGTAGTCAAAGGACTTCACCAACATCTCAGATGTTTGAAGCAACGTCAAGAATCGAAACGGATGTTCCAATACCATCTCCGTCAGATCCACACTCCCACAAGGAGTCAAGGAATCTCTGAGATCGATGAAACCGTATCATCCCGACTCATCTGTCTAGCGAATGCTTCTAAAAGCATTCGTCCACTGTCATAAAGCAAAATAACGCTTCAAACTGTATTCAAAGGAAAATCAAGCTCCAAGTAGATTCACTTAGACTCACTGGTCGATATTTCAGATCAGCTCATGCAGCTTCTCATACCACAAAGCAATATTGAAACTACTTATGTCTGATGCAGACACCTTCCCATAGTCCAGTTTCACCACTGAAGGCTCAATGAAAGTCAGGTCGCACCAATGCCAAGTTGCACCCACAAGGGTTCAAACTTCCACACCCCCTTTCGACATGACATTCATTTCTCTCTCTATACCCACTCAAATTCACATCCAGTATGAACTTCGCCATATTGTCAAAGTCAAATGTGTGGAATACATCGTATTTGCCAAGAGGCTTCGATATTCCAATCACCTGACCGGAAAATGAAGTCTAAACTCCTCTGAAACACTCGAAGTTTCCAAAAAATATAACTGTCTTTGAGAAATCACCTGATTCTCAAAGAAATAGACGGTTGTTCCTCCAACACTTCGCTCATCAAAATAAACAGTCCATCCATATCCACGACCATCGTCAGCGCTGATGTCAGCAATACTCCATAGATGTCTCCATGGGCACAGCTCCCATCCATCCTTAACCAGTCAACATCACCAAGCTCAGAATCCATCGACTGATCAAAGAGACCATGGCGTCAATTCACGATCAACTACAGTGCTGTTTGTTGTTCCCTAAAACAAACGAGAACAAAACAAAACACCAACAACACACACACGAGATCCGAGACGGAGACAGACGAAGCACTGTCGGAGTCAACACAAAAAACAAAGGCCGACTGTTTCAGCTAATTCACGTCTTCCATTGGAAGATAGGCGTGTCAGACAAGCGAAGCTGTCATCAGTCCAAAATACTCAGATAAAATCCACTTTCGTGGCACTAAAATTAAGCTCATGGCTTTGCGGCACCACGCAAACCCAGCTTCAGACAAGCTAAGTGCGAGGCACGCTAAGCTCAGGACATATTCCAAAAAATTAAAACAGACCTTGCCCCCTTTTGAGGTAAAATCCACCAATCCGAAAACATTACCAAAATGAATTCTGGTCAGCATAAAAGCTGATTTGTTGCATGTCGAACAAACAAACAAAAAAACTCAAAACAACTTACGACCATTCTACTTACAAAACACATGAACCGCGTCAGGGAAATCCATTCCACTGACATCAATAAAGATATATATTCACACATCAAGAATACAGTTCCAACAAGATTGACATGTACCTCAAGCCAGGGATGTCCAATCCACTGCCATCAACGGACAAGATAGCGACTAAACGTTCAGATCAAACACAAGATCTTACAGGTGTTTCCATCAGACATTTAGCCCTTACTGATTCTTCTTTCATTCAAGAATCGGATCTGGCCATGTCATCATCTGGAAAAATGGCGGCAGACAAAAAACACAGAATTAAAGACAAGCCACCATCGACATCGAAACAACCACGATGCACAAGCTCACAACAAGTTCACACACATGTCCATGGACAGCACAGACATGAAACCTTTCCTACCAAGAGCTGATCCTTCCAGGATACAACTCACATACATGTTCATGTGCAATACATGCATGAGACCTTTCCTACCAAGAGCTGATCCTTCCAGGATACAAGTCAACTCCACAATGCAAGCTTCTCGCCCCCTTTCAAGATCTGCTTCCCTTCTCTCCCTTTTGCAGCGCAAAAGGATCCAGAGTGATCATAGCGAACACGTGCAAACTAGAGTGAACCTCGAGCTGGCCAGCGGTTGACAAACCAATTACCAACTATTCTCTCTATTGCACAAACTGCCAGGAATTGACAAGATATACAGACCCTGGACTCCATCCAAAGGACAGGAAACGGATCCCTTTCACAGCACTCAATAGAGGACCTCTGAGAATGCTCCAGCCATTCTTGTCCTTCTAATAGATACGGCGGTACTGCTGCTTGCCGTCTCTCAGCATGCCGAGTCCATTCGGGGCCCACAGGGCCGTAATGGCTGAAACCTGGTCGCCACGATAAGGAGTGGGTGAAAGCGTTCGTAAAACGCCACTGCCTGGGTCCCTCGTGACTATCCCAGTTCTCTGACTGGGAGTTGAAATACCCATCGGGGCAGTGGGACGCTGTTCACCTGGACGTTCTGGGCAATAAGCCATGAACAAAGAATCCGGTAACGTTGGCGGCGGGGGCAGCCCCGCACCTACTCCCGCAGGCATTGGATGTCCACTGGCAGGTGCTGCAGGCATTGGGTGTCCACTGACAGGTCCCGCAGGCATTGGGTGTCCACTGACAGGTCCCGCATGCATTGGGTATCCACTGGCAGGTGCCGCAGGCAATGGATGTCCACTAGCAGGTGCCGCCGGCATCGGAGGTCCACTGGCAGGCGCGGCAGACATTCTCATAGATGGTGGAGTGCCTCCAGGTAACCCCACCCCGGACACGGCAGCTGTCCCTGTCGGCCCAACCATGCCAGGAGGATTGACAGGTGGGTTCGGTGGAAAGAATCCACCCATCTCCACCCTCCCATATGGATCCCTTCCGGTGTCCCCATCACACGGACAAGCTCCTTGAGATGTCGGCTGACTTCCTCAAAACCGCCCTGAAGACACTGTTCAAGCCTTTCACCCTGAGTCTTGATCTCTTCCCGAACAGCTTTGACATTGTTCTCGATCGTCTCATTCCCCGACAGGGCCCACTTCCCAACATGGGAGAATTTGTCGAATGCTTTCAACAATTTCACAATCTCGGCACTCTGGTGTGACACCGCTCCCGTCACGGCAGTAGTACCATATGACTGGGCCTTCAATTGCTCTCGAAGCTCGCTGAATCCTTTCGAGAGCTCTTTGCGGGCGTCACTAACATTGTTCACAGCCAGACCCAAGTCCTCTGTCAAGGTGGTGAGCTTGGAAGCGCAGTCACCGATGTTCTTTGCCAGAGCATTACTTACCATCAAGACTGATTTCTCAGCTTCTTCCGGCAATGCCTCCACTGGTGGTATCTCTGCTCCTGGACCAACATCCTCATTCAAACCTGGGCTTTCATGGGCTTCGGTCGCGGTACGGCCACGCGACCGTGACCGCCCACGGTGCTCATCACCTTCTTCCCCATGAGCTCCATTGCCATGGGCACGGGCATCTCCATCGGCCGACATTCCTAGCAGTACCCGTTCGAGACGATTGCGCAGAGCTGACACTACCCTGTTCGACAGGCCAGGCTGATGATAGAGCCGCATTCCCTGCACTCTTCAGGTCTCCACCAAGACATCAAATCAATCCAACAACCAACATGAGATGCATGCTTAACAATACACAACAACTAACAAGACTGTTTCCCAAAATTCCAGATGCTACCAACATACCGGAATTTTGCGAACCAGTAGCACATGTCCCAACATGCAACCAAAGTCTGGATTCATTTCCAACACAGCAAAACAGGGAAAACTGACTGTCCTTCTCTACAAAACGCCAGAACAGTCACCATCCCTAAAACAAGTCAAAACGAGTTCTCGTGAGTTCACTGTGCACTCCCTGCTGTATGCAGCACAAACTCAAAATCAAATCGATTGACAGGCATGCAAGTGTTCTGGAAATGAACCTGTCTCCGTGGTTTTGCAAGAACCCTTCAACAAGTCATCTTCGCAAAAACTGCACTCGCCAACTGACAAACTGACAAATAAAAACCTAACTGCAAAACAAGGAGCATTGCACAAAACACTCAAAATTGTTTGTGTTTCATTTGTTTGTTTCGTTTCGTTTGTTTCGTTTAAGTTGACAATTCCACATGATTGCATCTTCTCATCTTGCAACATGATCGCATCGACTACAAAAGCACTCTTTCATCGGCCACAGGCATCCAAACGAAAGGGGAACCTTCACCAACTTGCCACAGCTGGCACGGCTCAGGCAAAACCTAAAGTACACTAATCTACAGCTGGCTCATTCCTCAGTTCCTAGCAGGACGCTCATGAACCGGCTCATCAGCAACCCTGGGGTCGATGATCTGATAGAGCAATCTTCCCTGCTCATCACGTTCTTCTGGAGTAAGAAATCCATACCAACGAAACTCACCAGGTCGAACCTTCTCCATTATCTCTGCTTCCATCTTTCGAAAGTAACCCAGAGCAGTAATTTCGACCTGGAGGAAGCTATACTCGAAGTAGCTGTAAGTGTGACACCCTCGAACATCTGTGACACGCCCAAGGGGCGCACAGGTCGCACTCAAATCTATCCTGGAGGTATAGATGTCTGGGTAGGTTCTATGCTTCGTCCGCAGCTCCTCCATCTGTGGTGGGGCGAGAGCTATCCACAGACGAATGCTATCCTCCATTGAGCTCAAACCGAGATCACTCCTCAAACTCAGCAAAGAAAATGGCTTCGCGACATCGATGCACACATGCAATTCACTTGTCTTTCAATGTGGATTGACACTCACTGCAAATCTCTGTCCATGCTGACATCTAGACTGTGAACTCTGCCGCTTACAGTTCTTCCCAAACCAACGACCTACAATTCGACAGTCAACTTCCAGTTCAACATGACAACTCCACACGCCTGAACTGACAGCCTCCCTACAACAAATCAACCAAACAAACTGTTCATCCATCACATGAGCAACGCAGACCCACAAGCTGCCGAAGATACTCTTTCTTCTTTCTCTTCTGCATTTCAAACTGGAGTTTCAAAACCTAATACTCCACGGTCTGCCCAGCTTTTATACATGGACCCTGACCATTCAAATGAACTTGACGGCCATCTCACTAATGCGGTAGATCCTGCGTCCTTGGCTATCCCGCTCTTCATGCTTCACAGGCCCATGCCAGCAATACTCATTGGGCTTTGTCTTCTCCAAGATTCCGCCCTCAACCTTTCGAAGGTAGCCAAGCGCTGAGATCTCCATCTCCATCACCGCATAGTCTTTCTGATGGTACTCACCTTTCAATCCATCAGGCGTCCAATCCATAAAGTATTGAGCACGACTCACCGCTTCCACAGGCCCCAAACGTAGACTAAAGCGACCGGAGTATTCATCTGGAAAAAAACTTCATTGCCCTTGTTCAACTCTTCCAACTGATTGGGCTCTAACGCAATCCAGAGCTTGAGTGACTCCATGTTCGAAAAAACGTATGCAGTGCAGTGGTCTCAAATGCTCTTGACACGAAACAGCTAGAAAACGGCTGCGGAAACACAAGCAGGCTATCTAACCACAACTCATACACTCCAAAACAAACTATCACGCATCCTGCGAGTGAAAACATCACAACGACCGACTTCGTGGCTTTCTCTGTGTCGCTTTCAGCTTCTTCCTTCCCCAGCCAACGACCTTCTACGCCTCTAGGTTACATGTGATCAACGTTTCACTCTCGCAGCAGAACAAAACTCATTTGTTCATTTCTGTCCAGGCAGCCAACCGCAAAGCACTAAGGCTACTTCCACTGGCGTCTCCTCACAAACAAACAAGCTAAGGCTCATCATGAGCTCCAGTCAACTTCTTCGAGGAGTTCCTCTTCCAAAGTAGTCTCTGGCATATCCTCCACATCGGTCAGGTCACTGTCTGAATCATACGGTAGGGCACTCTTCACATCGTCCCCAGAATTCAGTGCTCTCTCTCCATATTCACCTGCAAGCTTCGCTGCATCTACCGGAGACCGTTCCCTCGTGATGCCTGCCGCATCTTCATCTGCATCCATCACAACAGGAGTAGGCGCCGTGGCAGCATCAATGAGAGGTGTCCGACGGCTCCTGGTGGAGAGAGGTGCCTCCCGATTCCTGGTGGAGATATGCTGACAATTCCAGAACTTCTCCCTCAATTTCGCAGGAGCCCTCTTACTCTTTGGGTGAGCCAACTGTACAGCCTTCTTGTCTTGGCTTTCTTTGGAGTGAGACGTCCCAGTTCCACTGGAAGATCCCCCTGCTTTCAAGAAACTTTTCTGGTCTTTACGGGTAGACATGGCAAACTGATCTACCTTTGAACCTCTTGAGCAAGACCTGGCAATATCAGTGACAGGCATGTCATCCACTTTCAATCATCCATAGCGCACTTCAAAACATAAAGTCTTCCTGCGTATTGGGCTCAAACGAAATCAAATCATCTCTAAATTGAGTGACACTGAAACGACAACTCAGAAAGCGATCTTTGCCTACTCATTCCAGTCACCTGATACGCCTTTTCTTATCGCTCCCCCTCTATGAACCAACTGAGTTCAAGATCCAAGACCTGCCTCAACTGTTTGCAAGAACCATGTACCTAATGTCCTCAGTTCCCAGCCTTTGCGCTCTGATCCATTACCTCAGTGTCCAGTGTCCAACCTGGCAATCAGTCGCTCTACCAGATTATGCAAATCACTTCTTCTCATCCTCACCTTAGTGTGTTCCACTTACAAGGTTGCAGCAAGTTACCTACTGTCACTTCATACTGCCGAAACGAATCTCGTACGTCCAGGGACATTCCCTCCATGCATACATCTCCAGATACTCCAGCGCAGCCCTGCAATAGTGACCCTACGCTAGCAATACGTCACGCCATGACACAGACTCCTACCAGAATACTGCCGAGACCACATGGACGCTTTCCCAAAACTACGTACCTATAAAAAGTGAAAATGAAGCTTGCTCCTACAGAATCCACTGTCAACACAAACTACAAATTAAAAACTCAACTCCTCCATCCAAGTCACAAGAGTCCTGCCCAGGGTTGACTAATCTTGTATGCTCTACTACAGGTGCCACTGTCGACAGTTTACATGGATCCAATTCTGTCCAGCCCACCAAGCACACACCCTGCCGACTCCTGCTCAACTTGCAAACGAGTAGTCGTCCAAGAGAATGATTGGTTCTACCAATGCTGAATCATCAGAGATAGGTCCACTATCCTCATGATCCGTAGAGATCTATACACACAAATAAAACAGAGTCTCAAAGTCACCTGAACCAAACAGACTCCAACCAACTTCACACTCCCTAGTGACCTTATACTTTCAGACCATCACCTCCTGTGAAACAGGTGCACCTTCGTACGAGCTCATCGCTGCCTCTGCGCATAGAACACGGAGCTCCAATATCCAAGATCCCAATCTCACCTTAGATGACGTCCTTAGCATCTTGTCACAAAAAAGGGTCAGCGGAAGATGGTGTGGGTAGCCCTTTTCAGGGCTCCGCTACCATGTGAAAAACGTAAACCCAAGTACACCTCTCGTGTACCCAAATCGACGCTTTCATGAAAAAACACTACGCCAGACGCAAACACCTACTGTGGTTGCGGCTCCGCAATTACTTACTTCTCTGCAATGTCAGATAAAGGAACTTGTTCCACCCCGACTCCTAAGTGCACGTCAGACTCCTTCTTTTCTCTCCAGACGCCACACACAACGGAACAGGTCAACAAGAACCAGGGCAGGCACACGGCCACAGCCCACAAACAAAGAAAGGAAGCAAGATGTTCCAGTGTGGCTACTGTCTCAAGTGCCCTAGGTGACACTGCAGTTCAGTTCTCTTCGGAACACTTGACACCACTCCCTTGAGCCGATGTCTCAACTGGGAAACTCGATTCCAGGTTTCCAATACACAACCTTCCTTCAAAGGTTGTTGAAACAATTCCAAACTGCTATGATATACAAATCACCTAGTCACAAAAACGTCAGAAACATTTCCAAAAGTTCTCAAGTCAAACTGGTTCTCGTCCAAACGCAAATAACCAGCTAGCCGGAACGTCTAGACTAGTTACACGGCTATTCAAGAACGAAATGATTCATTCAAATTCCTTTACAAAAATCCTCTTGCAATACAGAACAACATGGAACCTCCTGTTCCATCTCCAAAACAGTTCTTCGCACAGAGACATCTTCTCATAGCTCCAAACTACCGTGGAGAACAGAATGTTCTGCTCGACTTCTCAGCTAATATCCCGTCATCAGCAGTCATAGCGCTAAAGTAGTTCGCTCACCACAATAACCAAACGTCAGCAATAACTCACAAAGACAAAGGTCACAAAGCAGACTTCCAGATCAAATACCCAGATGTCGAGTACTATACGTAGGCATTGTCCTCACAATGCCGAAGTATCTCACATACTCGCAAGAGGTAGTCAAAGGACTTCACCAACATCTCAGATGTTTGAAGCAACGTCAAGAATCGAAACGGATGTTCCAATACCATCTCCGTCAGATTCACACTCCCACAAGGAGTCAAGGAATCTCTGAGATCGATGAAACCGTATCATCCCGACTCATCTGTCTAGCGAATGCTTCTAAAAGCATTCGTCCACTGTCATAAAGCAAAATAACGCTTCAAACTGTATTCAAAGGAAAATCAAGCTCCAAGTAGATTCACTTAGACTCACTGGTCGATATTTCAGATCAGCTCATGCAGCTTCTCATACCACAAAGCAATATTGAAACTACTTATGTCTGATGCAGACACCTTCCCATAGTCCAGTTTCACCACTGAAGGCTCAATGAAAGTCAGGTCGCACCAATGCCAAGTTGCACCCACAAGGGTTCAAACTTCCACAAGACCGGTCATTTTTTTTCCGTCCAACGCCTTCATGGCTTCCGCCAGGTTGTCCAACACGTTCAATTGCATGTTGTAAATTAGGGTTATTAGTCAATTAACGCATACACATGGCCGTCTGCAGATTGAGGGGCCTCAAGAGTGAACTGGTATAGGACCTGCGCATAGTCCAGTAGGCCGTCACGAAGTCACCACAAGCCGAAAACAAAAACCAAAAGCAAACCCACCAAAACAAAGCAAAACACAGCAACCCAAAACAAAACAGCAAATAGAGGCGTGACAGGTGCTGTGAAAAACGCAAACCCAAGTACACCTCTCGTGTACCCAAATCGACGCTTTCATAAAAATCACTACGCCAGACGCAAACACCTACTGTGGATGCGACTCCGCAGTTACTTACTTCTCTGCAATGTCAAATAAAGGAACTTGTTCTACCCTGACTCCTAAGTGCACGTCAGACTCCTTCTTTTCTCTCCAGACGCCACACACAACGGAACAGGTCAACAAGAACCAGGGCAGGCACACGGCCACAGCCCACAAACAAAGAAAGGAAGCAAGAAGGTTCCAGTGTGGCTACTGTTCCAAGTGCCCTAGGTGACACTGCAGTTCAGTTCTCTTCGGAACACTTGACACCACTCCCTTGAGCCGATGTCTCAACTGGGAAACTCGATTCCAGGTTTCCAATACACAACCTTCCTTCAAAGGTTGTTGAAACAATTCCAAACTGCTATGATATACAAATCACCTAGTCACAAAAACGTCAGAAACATTTCCAAAAGTTCTCAAGTCAAACTGGTTCTCGTCCAAACGCAAATAACCAGCTAGCCGGTGTTACTAGTCTCTACCAAACGTCTAGACTAGTTGGAGCACGGCCTTTATCTGGCCGTGTGTTTTCGTGCACATTGGTGGGGTGGGGTGGGGTGGGGTGGGGTGGGGCATGTGTTAACGTTCATGTGAACTTGCTAGGTAAGTGGACTCGTCTCTGTGTGTGCCGTTATGTGCGTGTAGACATGGGCATTCAACGATGCACCCGTCAGTAACGCAATATGACATGTGGTGCTGGCGCTCCACCCTGGACAATCCAGATCCCCAAAGGTTCCTGGAAGAACTAGAACAGTTGCTGTGAGAAAAAAAATCAATCAGAAGATGTCCGCTGGAAGTGCGATCAGTTTCTTTGCTTTCAACATCATTTACTTGTATGAATGCCTGTCTTTGGTTATAGTTAGCTGTTCTATGCAAGTGAAGGTCCGTTGCAAGGTCGTCTGGCAGGTTGTGCCAAATTCATCAATACATAACATGTTGAAATCCAGGTCGGTTGCAAGGTCGTCTGGCAGGCTGTGCCAACTTCATCAATACATAACATGTGGAATTACAAAAAAATGCGTTTTCGCCTAGGCGAAATACTTGTTTTTTCATTTCATGCACCAGAATAAGGGGGGTTCTTGTCTTTGAACTCACATCAAAACAATACAGGTCGAATTAGTTGGGGAGTTCTGAGAAACATCAAAAATGATAGTTTCGCCTAGGCGAAACGCTCGATTGTGATTTTATGCACCAGAATCAGGGTTTTTTCGCCTTTGAAATCACATCAACCAAAATCCTATTGGCACGACCACATCAAACATCATCCATGACACCCCGTTGATCACAAAAACACCACGGCCAGATAAAGGCCGTGTTCCTAGTTGACTAGTTACACGGCTATTCAAGAACGAAATGATTCATTCAAATTCCTTTACAAAATCCTCTTGCAATACAGAACAACATGGAACCTCCTGTTCCATCTCCAACACAGTTCTTCGCACAGAGACATCTTCTCATAGCTCCAAACTACCGTGGAGAATAGAATGTTCTGCTTGACTTCTCAGCTAATATCCAGTCATCAGCAGTCATAGCGCTAAAGTAGTTCGCTCACCACAATAACCAAACGTCAGCAATAAGTCACAAAGACAAAGGTCACGAAGCAGACTTCCAGATCAAATACCTAGATGTCAAATACTATACGTAGGCATTGTCCTCACAATGCCGAAGTATCTCACATACTCGCAAGAAGCAATCAAATAGGCTTCACCAACATCTCAGATGTACGAATCAATGACAAGAATCGAGACGGATGATCCAAAATCATCTCAGTTAGATTCATAGTCCTCCAAGAGGTCAAAGAACTTCCGAGATCGATGGAATCATAGCATCCCGACTCAACTGTATAGCGAATGCTTCTGAAAGCATTCGTCCACTGTCATAAAGCAAAATAACGCTTCAAACTGTATTCAAAGGAGAATCAAGCTCCAAGTAGATCCACTTAGACTCACTGGTCGATATCTCAGATCAGCTCATGCAGCTTCTCATACCACAAAGCAATATTGAAACTACTTATGTCTGATGCAGACACCTTCCCATAGTCCAGTTTCACCACTGAAGGCTCAATGAAAGTCAGGTCGCACCAATGCCAAGTTGCACCCACAAGGGTTCAAACTTCCACACCCCCTTTCGACATGACATTCATTTCTCTCTCTATACATACTCAGATGCATATCCAGTATGAACTTCGCCATACCTTCAAGGTCAAACTCATAGAATACGTCGTATTCGCCAGGAGACTTCGATGCTCCAAGCACCTCAACCGGAAAAAGAAGTATAAACTCTTCTGAAGCATTCGAAGTTTCCAAAAAAACATATAACTGTCTCTGAGAAATCAACTGATCCTCAAGGAGATAGACGGTTGTTCCTCCAACACTTCGCTCATCTTTAATAAACAGCCCATCCATATCCACAACCATCGCCCACGCTGATGTCAGCCATACTCCATAGACGTCTCCATGGGCACAGCTCCCATCTATCCTCAACCAGTCAACATCACCAGCTCAGAATCCATCGACTGATCAAAGAGACCATGGCGTCAATTCACGATCAACTACAGTGCTGTTTGTTGTTCCCTAAAACAAACGAGAACAAAAACAAAACACCAACAACACACACGAGATCCAAGACGAAGACAGACGAAGCACTGTCGGAGTCAACACAAAAAACAAAGGCCGACTGTTTCAGCTAATCCGCATCCTCCAATGGAAGATAAGCGTGTCAGACAAGCGAAACTGTCGTTAGTTCATCAATACTCAGACAAAACTCCACATTCGTGGTGTCACTAGTCTTAAACGTGATTACATTGTTGTACCACGCAAACTCAGCTTCAAACAAGCTATATACTAGATGTGCTGAGCTTCGGACACGCTAGATACCAAGCGCTTTAAGTTTCGGGCACGCAGGGTACTAGATGCACTAAGCTCAGGACAAGTCTCCAAGGCTGGACCTTGTCCCCCTTTTGAGATAAAGTCCATCAACCTTCAAAAAATGAATTCTGGCCATCATAAAAGCTGATCTATTACATAGTCAAACAAAGAAAACAAATACCAAAACAAACTTACAAACACATATATTAACAAGTGTTTCCATCAGACATTTAGCCTGGATCCTTACTGATTCTTCTTTAATTCAAGAATCGGATCTGGCCATGTCATCATCTGGAAAAATGGCGGCAGACAAACATAAGTCAAAAAAAACAAACCACCATCAACAGTAAATCAATCACAATGCACAAACACACAACGAATCCACAAACGTGTTCATGTGCAACACATACATGAGACTTTTCCTACCAAGAGTTGACCCTTCCAGGATACAACTCACATCCATGTTCATGTGCAATACATGCATGAGACCTTTCCTACCAAGAGTTGATCCTTCCAGGATACAACTCAACTCCACAATGCAAGCTTCTCACCCCCTTTCAAGATCTGCTCCCCTTCTCTCCTTTTTGCAGCGCAAAAGGATCCAGAGTGATCATAGCGAACACGTGCAAACTAGAGTGAACCTCGAGCTGGCTAGCGGTTGACAAACCAATTACCAACTATTCTCTCTATTGCACAAACTGCCAGGAATTGACAAGATATACAGACCCTGGACTCCATCCAAAGGACAAGAAACGGATCCCTTTCACAGCACTCAAAAGAGGACCTCTGAGACTGCTCCAGCCATCCTTGTCCTTCTAATAGATACGGCAGAACAGCTGCTTGCCGTCTCTCAGCATGCCGAGTCCATTCGGGGCCCACAGAGCCGTAATGGCTGAAACCTGGTCGCCACGATAAGGAGTGGGCGAAAGCGTTCGCAAAACGCCACTGCCTGAGTCCTTCGTGACTATCCCAGTTCTCTGACTGGGAGTTGAAATACCCATCGGAGCAGGGGCAGCCCCGCACCTACTCCCGCAGGCATTGCATGTCCACTGGCAGGTTCCGCAGGCATTGGGTATCCACTAGCAGGTGCCGCCGGCATCGGAGGTCCACTGGCAGGCGCGGCAGCTGTCTCTGTCGTCCCAACCATGCCAGGAGGATTGAAAGGTGGGTTCGGTGGAAAGAATGCACTCATATCTGGCGTCTCAGGTGTGTCCCTATGGATCCCTTCCAGTGTCCCCATCACACGGACAAGCTCCTTGAGGTGTTTGCTGACTTCCTCAAACCCGCCCTGAAGACACTGTCCAAGCTTTTCACCCTGAGTCTTGACCTCTTCCCGAACAGCTTTGACATTGTTCTCGATCGTCTCATTCCCCGACAGGGCCCACTTCCCAGCATGGGAGAATTTGTCGAATGCTTTCAACAATTTCACAATCTCTGCACTCTGGTGTGACACCGCTCCAGTCACGGCAGTAGTACCATATATCTGGGCCTTGAACTGCTCTCGAAGCTCACTGAATCCTTTCGAGAGCTCTTTGCGGGCGTCACTAACATTTTCCACAGCCAGACCCAAGTCCTCTGTCAAGGAGGCGATCTTGAAAGCGCAGTCACGGATGTTCTTTGCCAGAGCATTGCTTACCATCAAGGCTGACTTCTCAGCTTCTTCCGGCAATGCTTCCACTGCTGGTATCTCTACTCCTGGACCACCATATCCGCATTCAAACCTGGGCTTCCATGGGCTTCGGTCGCGGCACGGCCACGCGACCGTGATCGCCCACGGTGCTCATCACCTTCTTCCCCATGAGCTCCATTGCCATGGGCACGGGCATCTCCATCGGCCGACATTCCTAGCAGTACCCGCTCGAGGCGATTGCGCAGAGCTGACACTACCCTGTTCGACAGGCCCGGCTGGTGATAGAGCCGCATTCCCTGCACTCTTCAGGTCTCAAACATAAAACCATCAAAGCAATCAAACAACCAACCAACATGAGGTGCATGCTCAACAATACAAATAACTAACAAGACTGTTTCCCAAAATTCCAGATGTTACCAACATACCGGAATTTTGCGAACCAGTAGCACATGTCCCAACATGCAACCAAAGTCTGGATTCGTTTCCAAAGCAGCAAAACAGGGAAAACTGACCATCCCTAAAACTAAAAACGAGTTCTCGTGAGTTCACTGTGCACTCCCTGTTGTATGCAGCACAAACTCAAAAATCAAATCGATTGACATACATGCAAGTGTTCTGGAAATGAACCTGTCTCCGTGGTTTTGCAAGAACCCTTCAACAAGTCATTTCCACAAAAAACTGCACTCTCCAACTGACAAACTGACAAGTAAGAACCTAACTGCAAAACAAGGAGCATTGCACAAAACACTCAAACAAAAATTTGTGTTTCATTTGTTTGTTTCGTTTCGTTTGTTTCGTTTCGTTTAAAATTGAGATTCCACATGACGGCATTCCACACTCTTGCAACATGACCGCATCAAAAATACTGAAATGTGTCAATCACCGAGTGCACGCGCTCAAGCCGCACTTTCCACCTATTTTTCTCACGCTTACCACTACTGCCAGAAACCCTATCGCCTACATCTGCCAAATCTATCACACAGCAATGGGTCACAGGTATTTCAATCTTGCAACGACCTCTGATATCTGCCTAAGATATGCTCACGCAGCTGAAGAATCTGCCTTTGCATCTCAATCTCCAATTCCAAGAGATGATCGCGGAACATTGTCATGATGTCTCTTTGGTTCGCATTCAAACCAATATCCTCAAGCAAAGGTAGAAGCCATTCCATGAGAGCAAGCATAGTCTGTACTATCCGAGAAATACTCGTCACCTTCTCCAATCCGACAATCCAGTCGATATACCGTTCCTCCATTGCTTCACGTACTGGCCGGTTCTCACGACGGTTGTCCATTCTTAGTACAGATGATATGGCGATACTTTTCTTGAGCTTAAACGCCTCGGGTCCACTCACAAGCCAGTGGTTTCTCAACTTTTACTTTCAAAGACTTCTAGGTCAGTTGTCGGAGTCTTCACTGTCCAAACACCTACTTGTGTCTCCAGGACTTACTCCCAACCTCAGCCTATCTAGACATCCTACACATTCCAAAACCATGTCATCTCCGGCAATCAATTGACAAGTCACTTTCAACAAATGACCTACAGCCAACATGCCACAAAAAAGAAGTGAAACAGAAACACACATCACTGCAAATCTCAGTACATGCTGATCTCTTGACTGTGATCCTTGCCGCATACAGTTCCTCTGAACCAACGACCCATGACCCTACAGCCAAGCTCCAACTCTGCATGACAACTCCACATGTCCAAATTCACAGTTTCCCCACAGCAATGCAAACTGTCCGTTCATCACATGAGCAACGCAGACCCTCCAGGCTGCCGAAGGAACTCTTTCTTCTTTCCCTTCCGCATTTCAAACTGGGATTCAAAAACTATTCCTAATACGCCATGGTCTGCCCGATTGCTATACTTGGACCCTGACCAGTTAAATGAACTTAACAGCCATCTCACTAATGCGGTACAACAAGCGCCCGTTACTGTCCCACTCTTCACATTTCACAGGCCCATGCCAGCGGTACTCAGTGGGCTTAGTCTTCTCTAAGATTCCACTCTCCACCTTTAGAAGGTACCCGAGCGCAAAGACTTCCATTTCCATCACCGCATAGTCTTTCTGATGGTGTTCACCCTTCAAACCTTCAGGCGTCCAATTCATGAAGTACTGGGCACGATCCACAGCCTCCTTAGGTCCCAAGCGCAGGCCAAAGCGACCAGAATATTCATCTGGGAACACCTCATTGCCCTTGTTCAACTCCTCCAACTGCTTAGGCGTCAAAGCAATACAGAGCTTGAGCGACTCCATGTTTGAAATGCACAGACACAGCCACGGTCTCAGAGCTCTTGACACAAAACAGTCACAAACAGCTGCGGAAACATGAGTGGAGGTTCATCCAAATCTCATACTCTTGGAAACCAAAAACTCCCACACTTCTCATGTGCAAACATCACAAGACTGACCCAACGGCTTTCTCTGTCGCTTCCAGCCTTACCTCTCTCAGCCAACGACCTTATACGCCTCTAGGTCACAAACAGTTCAACGTTCCAAGCTCCCGCATCAAAAAACAGAGCTAAACGGGTCATCTCTTTCCAGGCAGCCAACCGCAGAGCACAAAAGCTATTCCTACTGACGTCTCCTCCTAAACCAGCAAACTATGGCCTAACTAGGATCATTCAGCCCAACCTCTCTGAGCAGTTCTTCTTCAGCTGTCATCTCCGGGACGTCACTCACACTCGTCAACTCATCGTCCGAGTTGGCACGTGTATCACAGTGACCTTCTTTCCCAGACGTCGACATTGTCGCAGCATTAATCAACGGTGTCTCCCTTCTGATGCCCGCCATACTTCCTTCCGCATCAATGACAACAGGTGCGGTACAGGTAGCCGCATCAATGGGATATGCTCGACGCCGCCGATCCACATCAATGACAACAGGTGCGGTACAGGTAGCTGCGTCAATGGGATATGCTCGACGCCGCCGATCCGCATCAATGACAACAGGTGCGGTAGCCGCGTCAGTGGGATATTCTCGACGCCGCACAGCTTTGGAAGGCTGCCCCTTCATGTCGAAGCTATTCTTGATCACTGGTTGTTTAGCGCGAGACGTTACAGATGTTGGCTCCTGCTTAGAGGCTTCCTTCTGCCCTCCCCGATCGGACATGGCAGCCAGATCTACCTTTGACCTTCTTGAACAATACTTGGCGTCATCAGTGACAAGCATGACTTCCACCTTCAATCACCCACAGTGTACTCCAAAAAAACAAAGTTTCATGCGTATTGGGCTCTAAAAAAATCAAATCTACCTTCAGATTGAGTAACACTGCCATGACAACTCAGAAAGCGTTCCTCACATGCTTATTCCAGCCACCTGATACACCTTTTCTCACTACCCCTCTTCTAAAGACCAACTGAGTTCAAGACCCAAGACGTGCCTCAGTTGTTCGCACGAACCATGTACCTGACACCATCAGTTCCCAACCTTTGCACCTTGATCCAATACCTCAGTGTCCGAGGATGTCAAACCTGGCAATCAGCTGCCCCGCCCTCAGGGAGTTCCAAGTTACAATCTTGCAGCAAGTTACTTACTGTCACTTCCTACTGCCGAAACGAAATTCCTACGTCCAGGAAAGTCCCATCCATGCATACATCTCCAAATACTCCAGCACAGCCTTGCCAAAAGTGACCCTACGCTAGCAATACGTCACACCATAACACAGACCCCAACCAGAATACTTCCGAGACTACATGGAAAAACTCCCACAGACCAAGCACCTACACAAGGCAAAATAAAACTTGCTCTGACAGAATCCACTGCCAACACAAATCAAAAAACTCAACTCCTCCGTCCAAGTCACAAGTGTCCTGCCCAGGGCTGACTAATCTTGTATGCTCTTCTACAGGTACCACTGTCGACAGTTCATACGGGCCCACTTCTGTCCAGCCTACCAAGCATACACCCTGCCCTATAGAAGAGGTTAGACAATTAAGAAGGAAATAGTTAATTCTGAAAAATAGTTAAGTCGATGTTTTTAGGCAAAAAAAAGTTAACTAATTAGTTAAGTTGTTTTTGTCTTAGTTAAAAAAAATAGTTAAAAAAGTAGTCCTAAAAATAGTTTAAAAAATAGTTAAAAAATAGCTTTAAAAATAATGTTAAAGAAAAACACTTTCCCCTATTTCTGAGCTAATTCAAGGCCAGCTTGTTTTGAACATATATTTCATGTTTCGAAGCTATTTGTTTTAAACAAACTGATTACTATACCTTGCATTGTGTGAAAGAAACCATGGTTTTGTGCAAATTGTTTTTTGATTTTGAGCACCTGGGTGGTTGAACATGTGGCTTCTGAATTTCAAGGTAGCTCTCAAAGTGGCTATCACAAGTGTGTCCCTCAAAGTGGTTCTCATAGGTGTGTCTCTCTCAGTGGTTCTCAGAAGTGTGTCTCTCCAAGTGGTTCTCACAAGTGTATCTCTCAAAGTGGTTCCAATAAGTGTGTCTCTCAAAGTGGCTCTCATAAGTGGGTCTCTCAAAGTGACATTAATGACTTGAAGTGGCACCCCCAAGCTTCCACAATTCCCAAAATAACTTCTACCTTAACTTTCACCCCATGTTTTGAACCAACATGCACCCTACACTGTGTGCTTCCTATTTTTCTCTCAAAGTGTATCTTGCTATCAAAATGAATGTTCAATATGCCACCTCACAATTTGGAAGGTGTTTTCCAGCCTCTACCTTGCAGTGCACACCAAAAAAAAGACAATGCCACAAACTTCCAAACATCAACCTCAGCCAAATGCATCATAACAACAAAATTGTTTGGACTAATGTTTTTCAGGCACATGCACAAGAGCCACCAAGTGCCCCAACCCATGCCAAAAAATGTTTTCCAGTCTTGCAATCTCTTGCTGCGACACCATTGCTAGCAGAGCAAAATGCTCTTGATAAAGCTGCCAGAATCTGTGATATGCCCAGGGTTGCACACATTGTCAAAATTGCAACCCATCCAAAAAAGACAGTTGAACTATGACAACTTCAGTTTATATAAAATATAGGTTGCTTTACCTGCATTTCAAGTTCTCACAAATTTCTGGTCTTACCCTACAGCAACCCCCTCACCTTGAGAGTTGTTTTCACTCCTTCAATCTTCTCATTGGCCTTTTGGGTTTGCTTGGCCAGGTTTGTCATCCAATCCTTTCCACTCGCGACATCCCATTTCTTGCCTCCAGGTAATTCCTAGCACAGTCTGAAGCTGGATGAAATACATAAGGTTTGGGTTGGACCATGTAAGGGTGCATATGCTAGTTGTATTCAAAATGTGGTCTAGACAGCAAGATGTCTTTCAAAGGATGCTTTCTTGCAAACTGGGAAAAGTGGCTGGCTATGAAAGAACAATGTTTCCAACAATGTTTCTCAAAATGATACCTCAAAGTTTTCCCTCAAAGTGCTCAAAAATTTGTGCGCCCTCAATCTGCACCCCTCAAACTGAGACTCTCAAAGTGTGACCTTCAAAGTGCCCCCTACAAAGTGCAACCCTGAAAGTGCAAATCTCCAAGTGTTCTCAAAGTATATACCTCTCACAGTGACCCCCACACCAAACCAGCAGACCTTCCACAGCAAACAGTGGTCCAAATCCTTGTCATTGTCCTGCAAATCCTTGAGGCTGCCCTTGAAGGTGTCAAGTAAGTCCTGATCCTTTGCTGCCAACACCTGTTCCTTCAACTTCATGCCATCCCTGATCAACTTTTCCTGAGCAGCCTTTGCTGACTGCAACACCTTCTCAACATGGTTCCAGTCAACTTCTTGAGTCTTTGGCTTTGTTAAAACTAGAACTGTGTCTCCTGCTGCTTCTGCTGAGTCCTCCACTTGCTGCTGCAGTGAGCCAACATTCAAGCTCTTGAACCAGTCAGAAATGATTTGGTGAGAGCTTTCATCCAAGCTGTGCTGGCCATCATTCAATTCACTTTCATCACCCAAACTTTTCATCCTGCCTGACTTCAAAGTGTTGTAGCTATAATAGTCCTTTCCCTGGTAGCTGGTCACAACAACATCCCCACACTGTAAAGCTTTCTCTAGTGCACTTTCGTTGCCACCGAACTTGTCATAGGGCGTGATGGACCAGGGGAAACCTGAACCAAGCCATCAGTCACAACAAGGTGAAGGCTTTCAGCATTGATTTGGATGGCTATGGTGTTTGACAAAATGACACATGAACCAGAACTAAATCTTAACCATGAACCCCTACTTAAAAAAATGAAGATGGACATTTTTCATGAAATCTAGAAATACAAAACCAGGCAGGCCCAGGTGTATGATGTGTTTTTTTGGGAGAATATACTGTTTCCAAAGTGATGCTCAAAGTGGGCTCCAACATGATTGCCTGCAAGTGGCACATGTCCCTTCACCATCACTATTTGCTTCCCCAAAAAGGTACCACATGTGTATGTGCCTTTGATTTTTCCATACATATACATTTGTATGTGTGTACTGTGTGTACCTTGTAAGTTGTAAACTTGCATCCAAGTAACTTTGTGCCTCTTCCTTTCCATACTTCACATCCAACAGCTTTTGAACCCTTTTGAAGGCAGGGTCTTTGGGAACCATCACAAAGTTGTTGCCCTCTTTTCTGAAAAGGCTGTTGATGAGCTGAGTTTTGTTGGCTCTTGGGTTTTGGCTTTTTTCAGCTGCATCAAAGGCCTCCTTCACTTCTGCAGGCAAAGCACCTGCTTTCTCAAGCTTTCTAAACTTTTGTGCCTTCTGCCTGTCTCTCTCTTCAGCCTTTGCCTCTGTGGTATTGTCCTTCTCTTCATCTTCTGGCTTGTCTAAATTGTCAACCCATTTCATTGCTTGGTCCTTCAAAGTTTCCTTTCCTTTCTTTTTTGGGGGTTCCTTCTTCTGCTCCTGCTCTGACTGCTCATCTGTATGCTTTGGCTTGTTGCTGCCAGCTGCTTTGGGTGCTGCCTTTGGTGTTGACTTTGCCTTTGCTTGTGACTTTGGTACCTTTTTAACCTTGGTAGTAGGCTTTACCTTGGCAGCTGCCTTGGCCTTACCACTGGCTGCTGGCCTCTTGAGTCCTGTGGCCTTTTCTGCTGCGCTGCGACTTTTAGCATGTGACTTGGGTGTGGCTGCCTTTGGTGTAGTGGCTTTCTTTGGTGTAGCTTTCTTTGTGGCTTCCTTCCTTGACTCATTTTCTTTCTTCTCAGGTGTCTTTGGTGCATTTTGCTCACCCAATGCAGCAGCTTGTTCAGCCACTGTTGTTTCTCCATTTGGAGGTTCTGCCATGGCGGGTCTTTTCATCAACAAGGTGTGAAACTAAATCTTCACACAGAAGATTCTGGTGTGATGTCCCCAAAACAAAACCCAACACACAATAGATTACACTTTGATAAATATTATGTTTTGGGCAAACCATGTGGGCATCACACTTGAATGAAAAAGTAACACTGTTCTTGGGCAATGCAACAAATGATTTGTGTCAAACCATTGTGTTGGAGCATTTTCAAACCAATTGTCCCTCTGTGAAGAAGGAAATGCAAACACTTTGCATTTTATTTGTGAAAAAAAACATGAATTCTGAATAGGAAAATCATCATTTGTACAAGAAAATATGTGAAAATATCAACCAAAAACAAGTGGCTGGGTAGAAGTTTGGTAGTAGTTTGGTAGAAGTTTCTAGTAAACTTCTACCCCAACATAGAAACTTCTATCAAACTTCTACACTAGTAGAAGTTTGGTAGAAGTTTCAATGAAACTTCTAGTGTGCGTATAGAAGTTTGATAGAAACTTCTACCAAACTACTATCAAACTTCTACACCTGAAGTTTTGAAATTTTGATTTTTCTATGATTTTCTTTGCGATTTTGTTCACATATGAACAAACACATGAAACTTTTCTCTCAAAGTGAGTGCATCTCTTTCTCTCAAAGTGTGCTTTGCCAGTATGAAAGTGCCCATGAATTGCCCACCAACTACCCACCAAGTGCACTCAAAGTGTTGCCTCTCAATGTGGTCTCTCAATGTGTTACTTTCAAAATATAGAAGGTGACCCAAAGTTGAAACCACTCAGTAGGTGATTTTCAGCAGGCTAGTTGAAAGATGTTCCATCGCCAGAAGTTTGCTACCTTGGCTGACAATGCCAACAACTTGTATGAGGTGTGACACTGTCACTTGTAATTTCCAGGTTCTGTCAAGTTACAAGATCCCAAGGTCATAAGTCATCAGCTGGAGCTGGTGGATGGGCTAGATGGATTATCCCATCCCCTGAGTGCCAGGTGAAGGATGACAGGCATAAAATGATATTTAGGGACCAATAGCTTCATACATTCTTGGTGTGTAAAAGCGTAATTTGCCCAGTGGCCCTGGCATGTGCATTTGGGTGATCTTTTCCTGGCACAAGGTGAAGCAACAAATAGAAAGATAAACAGTGGTGTCAAAAGAATTGCTCCAAAAAAAGTTGCCTTGCAAAAGCACAGTCCTTCAAGGCTTCCTTGTCAGCTTGAGTCACCCAGTGCCAGCTCTGTGCAACTTCATCAAAAGTTTTCCACTCTTGCCAACCAGAGGCATAGGTGGTCAAATGCCACAAGGCACCATCTCTCCAAGTCCACTTAGTACCAACAAAGCTTGGGCCATTGCCACCTAACCTGTCTAGAAACCTTTGCATGCTGCACCTGTAGCACCTTGAACCTGCAATGGTTGCAAGCCATCCCAAGTCAAGTAAGCTAATGACCCTAGCTAGTGTAAATCCAAAGTGCCACTCTCCAAGTGCTAGTCTCTCAAAGTGTTACACCCTCAAAGTGCTTCTCAAGTATGATGCTGCTTAGATATTCAGACTGTCTCCCAACAAATGTTGGTGATGAAGTGCACTCAAAAGAGATGCCACCTTTTTTTGCTGGCAGCCTAGGTCAAGAAGCAAGTTCACCTTCTAGTTTCTAACCCTCTTTGAGAGTTCCAAGTTCAATCTGTTGCACAACCTTGGCACTTGCAGCTTTGCCTTTGATCCTTGCACTCTCTGGGCTAATGCCAGCCCTCAAAGCCATATTCTTGGCTAGGTGGTATGCATTGCTGGTCTTTCTGTGGCGAAATGTAGTTTTATATCCACCAGAAGGGCTTCCTCTGGAAGATTTCTTTTTCTTTGCTTTTGCTTTGGATTTGCATTTGGGGGCTGGCTGTGCTGGGGCCTTTGCTGCCTTTTTGGACTTTGACTTGGCAGGTCGCTTTTTCTTGGGTGTTACTTGTGTTTCATCAGGTGCCTTCATCTCCTTAGGCTCATTGACATCAGAGGTTGCTTTGTGGCTCTTGCATTCTAATGCCAGTGCTAGTGTTTGCAAATCCTGACTGTCCAAGTCAAAATTGCTCTTTGCCAGCTGTCTCCTCAAGGTAGGCCTACTGGTGTCGTTTTTTTCATCCAAAGTGAGGTTGCTTTTAGCAAAGCTTCTTTTATAGGAAGGTTTGCTGCCTTCATGTAGTACCAGGCCTGTGCAACTTGTAGTCTCTTTTGCTTTTTCTGGGCTGTGAAACTGTTGGAAAAAGTTGCTTGAAACACCAAAGAGATCCTTACCAGGGCTTCCACAAGCTCCAGTGGAGCTGCTGCTTGGCTCTTGACCTGCCTTTGCCATGGGATGGTGTGGTGTTTGGGAATCAGATCGGGTCTCACCACTTTCAAGCTTTCCATCCTTAGATGGCAGTGAAATACATCATTGGGTACAATCACATCATGACATGTATTTATACCAAAAAATGCAAAGACATTGCTATCATAAAGAAAAAGTTTATGAACTTCAGCAATGAACAAGGATCCACAGAAACCAGCTCCAAAATTTCTTCAATGGCTTTCTTTTCTTCTTGGCTACATTTCTTGGCAGCTCTAATGAAGTCTGCCTGGTTGATCTTCAGTGTTCTGATCTGTGCAGCTCCTATACGAATGTATTGGTCCAACTGGTCAAAAAATTGTTCATCCTTCATCTTTGAATAGTTCAGTCTTTGCTGAGTGGTCCTTTGAACTGGTGGGCAAGGGGGAAGCAAACACAACAAGGAAATCCAGTGAAAAAAATAGAAACTTGGGTTGGAACAAGAAAAATGTTCTGTTAAATGATACTTCTTGGGGCTGAATCTTCACCATGGCTGTCTTCAACTTCTTTGATGCAACCACAAGGTTCTTCACAACTGAGACCAATTTGATGAGAAAAGGTGATATTTTGTGCAACCACTCTGGATCAGGTGCTGTTTTCCAGGTAACCTTTTTTGATGGCTCTGGTGCCAACAAACTCCAAAGGTCATGACTGCCCTTCTCTTTGCAAAATTGGTTGATAACCTGCTGCAAGTCCAGCACACAGACTGATGGATCTGGCACCAGTCTACCCATGGCACTGAAACACAGCAGTGTTTCTCAACATTTTTTGGTGTCTACCCTAGGAGCCACAACCCTGTAAGGAATATGGCTTGCAAAAAGAAAAATTGATACCCTTTATAATGCAGTGGATTCATCAATATTGTATGCAGTGTGTCAATCAAAGTGCACGGATTCGGTCTCTCAAAATCACGGGTGTTCCTATCAAAATGCACTTGTCTCTCAAAGTGTAGGTTTCTCCAAGTGCTGGGCCTCTCCAAGTGTTGGGTCTCTCCAAGTGCTTACCCTTTCCAAGTGTTGGGTCTCTCAAAGTGCTTGGTCCCTCAAAATGTGGGTCTCTCCTCACAGTGTTTGCAAGTTTGCACCACCCAACAGTGATTAAACATTATCTCAAAGTGACTCTCACTCTCATAGTGTCTCTCACATTCCACCATGTCAAAATCAAACTTCAACTATTGTCTCTAAACCTGGCTCTCACCCTCACAGTGTTTGCAAGTTTGTACCACCCAACAGTGATTAAACATTATCTCAAAGTGACTCTCACTCTCATAGTGTCTCTAACATTCCACCATGTCAAAATCAAACTTCAACTACTGTCTCTAAACTGGGCTCTCACCCTCACAGTGTTTGCAAGCTTGCACCACCAAAAAGTGATTGAACATTATCTCTAAGTGACTCTCACTCTCATAGTGTTCGCAACATTCCATTTCCCAAAAATAATAAAAATAAACTTAGGAATCAATCAAAATATCAAAAAAGTAATTCACAAATATTCAAAAAATGACCAAAAATAGTTTAAAAAATAGTTAAAAAAATAGTTAACTTTTTTAAACTATTTTTTAACTTTTTTTTAAACTATTTAGTTAACTTTATTTTAACTATTTGCTATCTATTTTTTTACCTTTTTACAACCAAGTTAACTAAGTAGTTAACTTTTTTGGGAGTTAACTATTTTCTTCTTAATTGTCTAACCTCTTCTATAGGGTGCCAATACTTGCCCAACTTGCAAACGGATAGTCGTCCAACAAAAACAGGTCCACGATCCTCATGATCCATAAAATCTATACGCACAAATAAAACAGAGTCTCAAAGTCACCTGAACCAAACAGACTCCAACCAACTTCACACTCCCTAGTGACCTTATACTTTCAGATCATCACCTCCTGTGAAACAGGTGCACCTTAGTACGAGCTCATCTCTGCCTCTGCGCATAGAACACGGAGCTCCAATATCCAAGATCCCAATCTCACCTTAGATGACGTCCTTAGCATCTTGTCACAAACAAGGGTCAGCGGAAGATGGTGTGGGTAGCCCTTTGCAGGGCTCCGCTACCATGTGAAAAACGCAAACCCAAGTACACCTCTCGTGTACCCAAATCGACGCTTTCATAAAAATCACTACGCCAGACGCAAACACCTACTGTGGATGCGACTCCGCAGTTACTTACTTCTCTGCAATGTCAAATAAAGGAACTTGTTCTACCCTGACTCCTAAGTGCACGTCAGACTCCTTCTTTTCTCTCCAGACGCCACACACAACGGAACAGGTCAACAAGAACCAGGGCAGGCACACGGCCACAGCCCACAAACAAAGAAAGGAAGCAAGAAGGTTCCAGTGTGGCTACTGTTCCAAGTGCCCTAGGTGACACTGCAGTTCAGTTCTCTTCGGAACACTTGACACCACTCCCTTGAGCCGATGTCTCAACTGGGAAACTCGATTCCAGGTTTCCAATACACAACCTTCCTTCAAAGGTTGTTGAAACAATTCCAAACTGCTATGATATACAAATCACCTAGTCACAAAAACGTCAGAAACATTTCCAAAAGTTCTCAAGTCAAACTGGTTCTCGTCCAAACGCAAATAACCAGCTAGCCGGTGTTACTAGTCTCTACCAAACGTCTAGACTAGTTACACGGCTATTCAAGAACGAAATGATTCATTCAAATTCCTTTACAAAATCCTCTTGCAATACAGAACAACATGGAACCTCCTGTTCCATCTCCAAAACAGTTCTTCGCACAGAGACATCTTCTCATAGCTCCAAACTACCGTGGAGAATAGAATGTTCTGCTTGACTTCTCAGCTAATATCCAGTCATCAGCAGTCATAGCGCTAAAGTAGTACAATAACCAAACGTCAGCAATAAGTCACAAAGACAAAGGTCACGAAGCAGACTTCCAGATCAAATACCTAGATGTCAAATACTATACGTAGGCATTGTCCTCACAATGCCGAAGTATCTCACATACTCGCAAGAAGCAATCAAATAGGCTTCACCAACATCTCAGATGTACGAATCAATGACAAGAATCGGGACGGATGATCCAAAATCATCTCAGTTAGATTCATAGTCCTCCAAGAGGTCAAAGAACTTCCGAGATCGATGGAATCATAGCATCCCGACTCAACTGTATAGCGAATGCTTCTGAAAGCATTCGTCCACTGTCATAAAGCAAAATAACGCTTCAAACTGTATTCAAAGGAGAATCAAGCTCCAAGTAGATCCACTTAGACTCACTGGTCGATATCTCAGATCAGCTCATCACCACTGAAGGCTCAATGAAAGTCAGGTCGCACCAATGCCAAGTTGCACCCACAAGGGTTCAAACTTCCACAGCTGCCAGTTCATGGGCAAATTAATGCAAGAGTGATGACATTGTATTATCTCGACATGGTATGGCAGCAGAAACAAAGGGGAACATCAAAATCACAAGGCCATACCAGAAGGCGAGCGAAGCAACAAAAGCACCATGTGGAAACCAGGGATCCCCCATTTTTTGTGGACGGCGCCAATTGGCTTAGCCGTGTCGCAACGAGAGTGGTGAAAAGAAGGGTGAAACGGACAGTGAAAAGATGAGCTAATGTGAGAAATGATGAAGGGGCACCAACAGCCCACAGAGCGCGCTCAGAGTCCGCTCGGTAGTGCTTTTTCAATCATCATACCTTGGATAATTTCCTAAGCTCAACTCAAAGGTGCTTGTTTTAAAGGGCACGGTGCCCAAAACGGTTCACTTGAAGAGCTGCCAGGGTTTGCGGTCGACTCCGGTACCCTAGTGCTCTTGCTAATAGTCTCTATGAGCTGGACGATTATGTTCATCATCTGTGCGTGGTGAAATCTGTGCATTTAGCTCTTCCGATGACGTGCTTGCACCTTTGGCTGTATGTGGCAGAAGCAGTATAGCTTTTTGCGCTTGGCTAACTTGTCATTGTGGTGTCTCTGGTGCCTCCTTGGCGGGCGGGTTCGCCCTTGGTGGTGCTGATCTGTGGTTCTGAGGGTTTTTCTCGTATCTCCGTTGGATGTCTGGTTTCGGCAACAGTCCGGGCGCCTGACCGGTCTGCTTGACTTGCGTCTTAGATGGTTGCACGATCTCTGCCAGTTACGAAAGCATAAAAACCACAGAAACCAATACATTTTTTTTCCTCGAGTGTGGCCGATGTCGCGCTAATGGCTCGGTCCTTACATGAGAGTAAGCAGCTGAAACTCTGTACAAGGACACAAAGTCCTTGAAATCAGAAAATCGATTGAACCAAGACAACGAAAAACAACCACCACACAAAAAGCGACGACCTGCAAATCCCCCAGCCAGACTTGCGTTTCGCCAGCGGAAACGACGAAGCAAACAGCAGAAGAACACCAAAACCCAAACAAAAAACGGGGCCAGGGCCCAAACAAAAACACCCACAGAATCGATTTGCAATTGGACGCAGTGGCAAATCCACTGCATCTCTATCAAAAGCATGCAAACGAAAAATGAATTATGTGTCGCAGCTGCCCAGGCAGACATGCAGACTCTAGCTCGGAGGTGAACCCTAGCATGGCATCGGCCGGCTAACAATCGCCCCCCTCAGTTGCATTCAGCACCCGATAGAGAGTACCCAGCCAGAGGACATACCAGGGGAACCCAAAGAGAACAAACGAAAGGCAAATAAGCAAAGTAGCCCCTCAGAAAGAAACAATTGAGCTAGCACGAAAGACCAAAGAAAGACGGCCTTTCGGGCAGATGCGATACGACTGTCCTGAGTCACCTTAGTGGGTCACAAGCCACAGAAACCAATACAAGAAGCAAAGGGGCAAAGAAAGACAAAGAACCAACAGACGACCACCAAGGAAAGTTTCGAATGGAAGGAGCCAGACGTTTTCCCTCAGCGTGAGACCCAACATTGAAATAGAGGAGCCAAGTAAGCAAAATCACGCATCGCAAGAAACGTGATTTGGGGTGGTTGCTGAGAGGCAGGGACGTTTTCTTTAATGATGAGGCGTGTCCATGCATGGGTTGGGTTCTGCAGGTAAGGCGTCCCTGTGGAGTAGTTGGTAGATAGACTACCGGTGGTGGTTCGATTCCCCGCTGGTCCGCAGGTAAGCCTCAAGTGTGGTGACCAGTCGAAAGACAATGGCACCGGCCAAAAAAAAATGCATGGGTTCTGCAGGTATGAGGTGAAGGACAATATCCGCCGCCGTCATGGCCATTACAGCCGTGCCAGCTGCCACATTGCCTGAGAGTGCATTCCTCTTGGCGCTAGGAACCCCAGCGGTCCGAATGGTCCCACCACAAACTGGATCACTAGCGCAACGAGCTATAGAAGAGTGGGACGAAACCTGTGTGAGAACAAAACAGTCGCATTCCTGGAGCAGATGCAGGCTGGAAAAACCAGCCCTTATCAAAAAGATGGAGGAGAAGTGCTTATTGCTATTGTGCTTGATCGGCCACTCGTGGAGGCAAAAACATTCCTGATGCCTTCATCCAAGATCACCAGGATTATGCAAGACAAACAGAATTACCCAGTTATGCACAAATGATCAGGTCGGGGATGACCCACACCATAGGTGTTACTGGTCAACATGAGGTACTCATTTTTCCGTCCAACGCCTTCATGGCTTCCGCCAGGTCGTTCAACATGTTTCCAAGCATGTTGCATATGAGATTAATTAATTAATTCACGCAGGGCCAAAGCTGTAGTGGCCGCAAAAGCAACTGGTAGAGGACCGATACATAGTCCAAATCCCTTCTCACATTGAGAGCAGAAACAACAACCCAAAAAACAGAAAGCAAACAAAAAAACACCAAAAAACGAACCAAAACAAAAAAACACCCAACACAAAACACAAACAACCACACAACCGCAAAACAGTGACGTGGCGGGTTCTAGTTAATGGGTGAAACAGATCTGTTGAAGCGAGATGTGATAGCTTAGTATCGTCTCGGCACATGCAGATGACAGCTTATGTGTCATGTTCGCCCGCCCATAAAAATAAACAACAACCAAACCACCAACAAAATCACTAAGGGCCACTTCGAGAGTGTAAGCAACAAAGCTCAATGCGGAAACCAGGGATTCCCCCAGCCAGGATCCCCGAGATCACAAAGAGCAGCCATCATGGCATGACATTCACCCAGACACTTTGAAGCAAACACCGACGACGCCGGGTCACATCAAAGTGGTGAGAAAACTACCGCGTGAAACAGGAGAGTGAAACGTGATCTAAGATGAAAAGAGACATACGGGCAGAGACTCTCAGGGCACACTCAGAGTCCGCTCAGTTTTCCTTTTCCAAGCATCATCATCGTTGTGAGTTGAAGTGTACTCATGAGGTGTATTCTGCAGTCAAAACTGAGTCCAGTGCGATGGATTCTCGCGAAGATGGCTAGTGCGACCGCATGGATGTAAGCTTGCAAGTGTTAATCAGCTCAAGCGGTCAGCTTGTTAGATGTTGCAGCCAAGTGCAGTGAATGCAGTCAGGTGACCACGGTAGCTATCTCAGTTACCTTGGTGTTGGAATGCGAGCATGTTTCTCTGTCCGTGGACTAGGTCTATCCTCAAAGTGTTCAAATGATGTTCTGGATAGGCAACTTGTGTCAGCTGTGTTAAGGTCCTCTGTTGGGTAGTGTTGTACACACGCATGCATGAGCTGTAGCTGTCGACTGATCACTTTCCGTTCTGTCACATTGGCACGGGCTTCCACTCGAATGCGCAGTCTTCTTATGCAATCGCAGGCAGTGCGAATGTCCCTGCAGTCCTGTTCGTTGATAACACCTGCCAGGAGGTCTATTTGTTGCAATGCGGCATGGGTGTCTTCCAGAGTTCTAAGGGTGTTCGTTAGTCTGTGCACATAGTCCTGCAGGAGGAGGAGATTCTGTGCTTCGTTGTGACTCTGGGGCTCTGAGGCAGGCATGCTTCTTCACTTGGTTGCACTGTAGCTCCTGTGGCCAAGTGGCATTCAAGTAGCGTCGGCACTGGAGTGCACTGAGCAAAAAGCAACGGGCACCATGGCTCGATGTACTTTGACATCGCACCACTCTACTATGCAACAATTAAGGTAGCACAACCCAACAAGAGACAAGGAAAACCAAAAAACCCGAACAGGATTATTAAGACCACCCCCCACTACCTCCCGTTCCATACTGGCGTCAACCTGTGGACAGCAGAAGTAATTGCAGTGGGCAGTAATCAACCATGAGTACCCCATGGTGACTAAACCACGCAATCTAAGACCAATAATGCGCTGAATGCATGGGTGAGAATCTTGGGGACTCTAAGTGACTTCATGTGGCTCACTGGAATTGCTCGTGTGAGGTGGTGCGAGGTTCGTCACTACTACTTGTTGCACTGGCCGCTGCAGTGGCTGGGGATGGATCACTGCTAGCCGCTTTTTTTTCATTTGAGCGATAAGCGGGTGGGTTTGCTTGTCACGCAGGATCCGCGTCATCTCCCGCGTGAATGCCGCAGGGTCATCAACCAGCGCCTGTGCTTCCGCCAGTGGCCTGTCAGGGACGATTGCAATGAGCATTTCGCCTCCATCTTTATGGATAATAGTGGGCCGGCCAGCTTGTATTTCGGCGAGGATTGCTACTGCCTCGTTTTCACACAAAGTGCGTTCCCATTCTTCCAGAGCTCTTTGCGCAGGTCAACATGAGGTACTCATGGTTGGCCTGTACACCTGTGACCCAGCGAAGGTGGTGAGTAATTCTAAATCACTTTACTGGTATACTACACACAAAGGTGGGAGTGAGAAGTAGATTGGGATGGGGGGGGACACGGGTTACTTGATTGACACTAGTAGAAACTAGTAGTCTCTAGCTTAGGATGATGTTAAAGCACATCAAGCCATGCAACCCGTCGCCGTTTGCCTGACTTCAAACCAACATTCTGACCGGTCGTATACGACTTCCAAATGGATGTCTTTATCCACTCTTGCTCCAATGAGTAGACAACACCACCGTTGATGGCTTGACTGTGCAGCCGCTCTGCGCCTGTAGAACACCCTGCGTGCAGTTTCGCCCTTTAGTGTGGCCCGCCCGGCTCCAATGAAAGATACTGCAGTCAATCGCTTAGCAAAGTCAATTACTCAATTGACCCTGTGTCAAGTCACTACCAGTGAAGTCGATGCCGCTACCAAACTGCTCGACAAGGCATGCCAGAAGCTTCAAGACATCCAATCCGTCCCATCTCAGAGGGTCACTGACCTTGAAGCTGCCATCCGCCAAATTCGCCAATTAAGCTGCATCTTAGATAGTTGCACAAATCTCCGCCAGCTGCGAAGTTAGCCAAGCGCAAAAAGCCATACTGCCTCTGCCACATACAGCCAAAGGTGCAAGCACGTCATCGGAAGAGCTAAATGTACAGATATCACCACGCACAGATGATGAATGTAATCTTCCAACTCATGAAGACCAACTCCAAGAGCACTAGTGTACCGGCTTCAACTGTAAATCCTGGCAGCCTTCCAAGTGCACCGGTTTTGGCACCCTGCCCGGCAAGCAAGTAGCTTCATGGTCGAGCACAAGAAATTACCCAAGAGTAGGATGATCGGAAAAGCACTACTGAGCGGACTCTGAGCGCACCCGGAGGGCTGTTTCACTGTCCGTTTCACTTAGCTCTTTCTCACATTAGCTCTTGTTTCACTGTCCGTTTCACCCTTCTTTTCACCACTCTCGTTGCGACGCGGCTTTGTCGTTGTTTGCTTCGAAGTGACTATTGGTGAGTTGTTATGCCTTTTCGGCTTGCGCCATGTGATCTCGGGGATCCTGGCTGGGGGGATCCCTGGTTTCCGCATGGTGATTTGTTGCTTCACTCACCCTCTGGTATGGCCTGGTGGTTTGGATGTTTTTCCCTTTGTTTCTGCTGCCATACCATGACGAGATGATATAATGTTATCACCTCTTGCATTAATTAACCCATGAACTGGCACCGGTCACGTCGTCGTTTGGCTTGTTTGTTTTGTGTTGTTGCTTTTTGTGTTTTGTTTGTTTGGTTTTTGCTTTTGGTTTTGGTTTTGGTTTGTTTGCGGCGACTTCGTGACGGCCTACTGGACTGTGTACAGGTCCTTTACCAGTTCACTCTTGAGGCCCCTCAATCTGCAGACGGCCATGTGTATGCGTTAATTAATAAATTAACCCTAATTTGCAACATGCAATTGAACGTGTTGAACGACCTGGCGGAAGCCATGAAGGCGTTGGACGGAAAAAAAATGCATGGGTTCTGCAGCAGTTTTGGCGGGGCTGGATCCGAGCCACCACCTTCGAAGGTACCCTTCAAGGGGGGCTTGAAGGGTCCCTTCCCGGGGGGGGGGGCACGAAGGTGAGAAGGGCTTGAAGCCCCCTTGAAGCCCCCTTGAAACCCTTCTCAAGCCCCCTTGAAGCCCTTCTCAAGCCCCCTTGAAGCCCCCTTGAAGCCCTTCTCAAGCCCCCTTCAAGCCCCCTTGAAGCCCCCTTCACCTTGAAGCCCCCTTCAAGCCCTTCTCAAGCCCCCTTGAAGCCCCCTTGAAGCCCTTCTCAAGCCCCCTTGAAGCCTCCTTCAAGCAAGCCACCCCCTTGAAGCCACCTTGAACGGGTCTCAAGCCCCTGAAGCCTCCTTCAAGCCCTTCTGAAGCCCCCGTCCAGCCCCCTGGAAGCCCGTCCAAGCCCTTCCCAAAGGGCTCTTTTATGTAAGAACTTCTGTGCGACAACTTCGGTGCCCTAACTCCTGTGTAACAACGGCTGTTTAAGATGATGTAAATGATGTAGCTGATGTACATGACTGGTAGGAAATAAAGAGTTAGATGTTAGATTATGGCATAGTGGATGGCAAGGAAGAGAAGTTTAAATAAAGAGTTAGATTTTAGATCATGGCATTGTGGAAGGCAAGGGGGGGAAGTTTAAATAAAGAATTCGATTTTAGATCATGGCATTGTGGAAGGCAAGGGGGGGAAGTTTAAATAAAGACTTCGAATTTAGATCATGGCATTGTGGAAGGCGGGGGAGGTTTAAATAAAGACTTAGAATTTAGATCATGGCATTGTGGAAGGCAAGGGGCATTGTGGAAGGCAAGGGGGTGGAAGTTTAAATAAAGAGTTAGGTTTTAGATCATGGCATAGTGGAAGGCAAGGGCGGGGAAGTTTAAACAAAGAGTTAGATTTTAGATTATGGCATAGTGGATGGCAAGGGAACGGAAGTTTAAATAAAGAGTTCGATTTTAGATCATGGCATTGTGGAAGGCAAGGGGGGGAAAAGTTTACCATGGCATTGTGCAAAGGCAAGGGGGGGAAGTTCAAATAAAGACTTAGAATTTAGATCATGGCATTGTGGAAGGCAGGGGGGGGAAGTTTAAATAAAGAGTTGGATTTGAGATCATGGCATTGTGGAAGGCAAAGGGGGGGGAAGTTTAAATAAAGAGTTCGATTTTAGATCATGGCACTGTGGAAGGCAAGGGGGGGGAAGTTTAAATAAAGACTTCGAATTTAGATCATGGCATTGTGGAAGGCAAGGGGGGAAAGTTTAAATAAAGAATTCGATTTTAGATCATGGCATAGTGGAAGGCAAGGGGGGGAAGTTTAAATAAAGACGTAGAATTTAGATCATGGCATTGTGGAAGGCAAGGGGGGGAAGTTTAAATAAAGACTTAGAATTTAGATCATGGCATTGTGGAAGGCAAGGCGTTGGAAGTTTAAATGAAGAGTTTGGTTTTAGATCGAAGGCCAGGGGGGGGAAGTTTAAATAAAGAGTTCGATTTTAGATCATGGCATAGTGGATGGCAAGGGAACGGAAGTTTAAATAAAGAGTTCGATTTTAGATCATGGCATTGTGGAAGGCAAGGGGGGCAAAAGTTTACCATGGCATTGTGCAAAGGCAAGGGGGGGGAAGTTCAAATAAAGACTTAGAATTTAGATCATGGCATTGTGGAAGGCAGGGGGGGGAAGTTTAAATAAAGAGTTGGATTTGAGATCATGGCATTGTGGAAGGCAAAGGGGGGGAAGTTTAAATAAAGAGTTCGATTTTAGATCATGGCACTGTGGAAGGCAAGGGGGGGGAAGTTTAAATAAAGATTTCGAATTTAGATCATGGCATTGTGGAAGGCAAGGGGGAGGGGAAGTTTAAATAAAAACTTAGAATTTAGATCATGACATTGTGGAAGGCAGGGAGGGGGGCGCAAGTGAGTAGGCTGGGGGGGCGCAAGTGAGTATTGGAGGCACAAGTGATCGGTTTGATGCGCAAGTGATCAGGCGGCGCAACCTTCTCAAAAACTTGTCAAGCCGCTTCAAGCCTTTCTCAAGCACCTTTCGAACCTTGCTCAAACCCCCTTCAAACCTTTCTGAAGCCCCCTTGAAGCCCTTTGAAGCCCTTCTGAAGCCCCCACCAATGCCTTGAAACCCTCTTCACCTTGAAGCCCCCTTCAAAGCCCTTCTCAAGCCCCTGAAGCCCTTCTGAAGCCCCCTTCAAGCCCCCTTGAAGCCCCCTTCACCTTGAAGCCCCATTGAAGCCCTTCTCAAGCCCCCTTGAAGCCCCCTTGAAGCCCTTCTCAAGCCCCCTTGAAGCCCTTCTCAAGCCCCCTTCAAGCCCCCTTCGAAGCCTTCACCTTCAAGCCCCCTTCAAGCCCTTCTCAAGCCCCCTTGAAGCCCCCTTAAAGCCCTTCTCAAGGGGGCTTCAAGGCGGGCTTCCTTGAAGCCCTTCTCAAGCCCCCTTGAAGCCCCCTTCAAGCCCTTGAAGGCTTCACAAAGGTGAAGCCCCCTTCAAGCCCCCTTCAAGCCCCCTTGAGAAGGGCTTGAAGCCCCCCTTGAAGCCCCCCCTTCAAGCCCCCCTTCAAGCCTTCTGAAGGTGAAGGGTACTGTTCGTTTTAGTCTTCGGATCCTTCCTGTTAGTACTTCGTTGGTGCCTATAGGCGATGCGGCAATGATAGTCACCACACTCACACTGGAAAGTGGAAAGCGATACATTGGGGGAAATTCCAGCTCCGATCTGGATGTTTTGTTGAATTAGTTGTAAAGGTTCAGAGCCTAAGGGGACAACCGCAATCGCTTGATTGGCTTCCACTGCTTCAAGCGTAATGCACACTCGAACAGGTGCAGTAGCGCACGAGATGTGGAGTGGGGGTTTGTCACAGCAACAGAGTAGCGAGTCATCAGCAGAGCAGTGGGCGGAAGCTAATTGTGTCCTTACGTGCTGCATACGAAGGTCCAGTGGTAGCTCTGTTTGTACTCTTTGCACGAGATTATGGATCCAGGTATTCATGGGGATAAGGGGAGCAGAGATTTGATGTCTCATTGCACCAGCTTCCCGTAGTAGTAACCTGAATTGATGGACTACTCGTGAGGCTATTGCTAGGTGTTTAGCGCTTTTCCTTGACCCTTCGGCCAGCGACAGGATTGAATCATCTCCTGTTAGGCTTCGTAAGGATAGGTACTACGCACCACCGAACCCAATGCCCTACCGTATTGTCTCCCTTTGTACATGCAACGCATTTCTCCCAATCTTCACTTTTTGGCAATTCTTCTTGCATAGGGAGTTCTCTGTGTGATGCCTCAAGCAGTCTGACATATACATGTTTCACAAATTGCGGTTTGACATTTTTTTTCCTCCGATTTGGCCGATTCGCACTAGGCACGGTCCTTACAATTGCGTAAGCGGTGAAAAGCAGTAATGTATAGGACACGTGTGGTCCAAAAACTCTGGCAAATCATCACGAGGAACAAACCAAACAAACAAAAACGCAACCGAAAACGACCCGCAAATCCCCCAGCCAGATTTGCGTTTCGCCACAAAGCAAAACAGCGAAGCAACAAAGAACGGGGCAGGGCCCAACAAAAACCAAAACAAAAACTTGAGATTTGCCTTGGATACAGTGACCTAAGCCACTGTATCATCCTCAAAAACATGCAAACTAATTAATTGCGGCAGTGCATGGAGTATAGTACACGATCGTCCAGACTGTCTTACCTGAGAAAAGAGAAGAGAATCCAATATTGCAGGCAGACTGATGTGTAACACGACAGAGGCCGCCTGTATGGACGTCTTGTCAATAGCAACTTCGCATCGCTGCTGTTCACCCTGTATCGTTCAGCGTATGCACGGCAGTCTGTTCCTGTCAATATGCACCACCGCAAGGATTGTAATCTATTTCCCCCCCTAAGTGGGGAGGAGAGCACTGACAGCCTGCAAAATGGTGTGAGCACTCGCAGGAACCGTCAGATCGCAATGGGCCCAAGACCCTAAGGCCGTGGGTAAAAAGGTGGCTATAGGCCTGACCGGCACAATACGGCCATGACAGACAGATGAAGCTTCCGACCATAGCATGGGCTCGTGAGCACTTCCAGTATGATACTGCCGCTATGTATGCAAAAGTCGCATTCGCATTGCTGTCAAACTCGTTCCCCTAAACTATGAAGGTTGAAGTGGTTCACTGCGCCAGCACCAGATTCTCAAACAGGAGTCACTAGGCGTCATCGTCCCAGCAAGGCCTGCGGAGAGGGCCAGATGCACCGTACGTTAGCTGTGTATTCCAGACCAGGCCACTCTCCCACCGAGTGGGCCATTGCCAGAACATTACAGAACATCCGCACGACGAACCATGTGGGCAGGCTTTGCTGCACTCGGGCGCTCCAGACTGAACTGCAGGAAGCACAACTGGACAGCGCCAGTAGAGCTCACTGCAGTGCAGCCTAGTCCATGGCTCTACCGGGAATCTACCGCCCCTCTCGGAAAAAACGCAGAAACAACACAGACCGAGAAGGGCCCTTCCCAATACAGCCAAAGAAAAAGCCACATGACTCAACCAAACCAAACACAAAACGAATTCAAAGGGGAAACAAGGAGAGGGGACGGTGAAGAAACTGCCCCACCTCGGACGAATCCTTAGTCACTACCAGATGAGACCAATGTAGCTATGGTGAAACGACAGAGCTATTATGCAGAGCGGTAACCTCGGTATCCAGGCAACATTTTTTTTCCTCCGGTTTGGCCGTTCGCACTAGGCACGGTCCTTACAATTGAGTAAGCGGTGAAAAGCATTCAGAAATCGGTATCCAGGCAACAGATGAAGCAATCGACACAAAACCAACCAACAGAAACCTGCCATCATGGGGGGAAGCAGAAAGGGGGAGCGGCCAAAGCACAACACACACAACACCACAAGCCACACAGAAGAAGCGAGGAGAGGAGCCAGGAGGCAGCAGAGGACAGAGAGAGAAAGGACACACACGCACCAGAAGGGGTACGAACGTGCCTTAGCGGAGTCCAAAAAGGGGCCAAGGATCATACGATGATAAATACCTCAGTGAGGGAGCACACAGCACCCCAACAACACAGGAAGCATGGTGTAGAGGGAAAGATCCCCACACAGGGCCAAAGGCCTTTGTTGCCATGAGACATAATGAAGAGGGGAGACAATGCGCAACAAACACTCCACGCACAGAGGCAAGGCAACCAGGCCGTCGCCGGAAGCAACGATACCCAGAGGGAGGGACCAGTAAAACCTGGGCCAAGGCGCCAAAGAGGACCATCCGAGGGGGAGGGAGGGCCACGTCAGGCAGGGAACAGGCAACAAAAACAGAACCAAAAAACAAGGCACCAACACCTAATGTAGCTCTGCTAGGGGCAAAACCTAGGGATTAGTCAACGAATTCAGATACCTTAACTAGTGGGAAGGGTGGGAAAGTGGGTGTCTCGTCAAGACTAAGTCTGGGGATAATAACAACAGTTTCATTACCCATCGATGATTGTCAGGCAAAGGCTGCGAGAGCGTGCGCTCGTGCAATAGGCTTCATGGTGGAGGCGACCTTAGTATAATCTAAGCTCTCGACTGGACAACACATTCTAAAAACACTAGTGCAAAGAGAAAGCATGCTGCCCGATCTGTTATGCCTAAGCTGGCACTCACACACAACTACAAATGCGGCTACCAACTGTTGGAGAGATCTGAATAGGTAGGGGCCAGGCATGTACAGCATAATGAACCTAACAATTATAAATGAGGAAGAGCTGTGTCCCCTACTGCATACCAGTGCACCTGTCACGTCTTTGGACAGACACACCGGTATGGACAGTAACCTTAAGTAGAGATGACGAAGGGACCAAAAGGGATTTAGGTCGACTCCCACCACCATTGTTGATGAAACAAGGCCAAATACTATGTGAGGGAGCAATGGGGAGTGAAACCGAAATGAGACAAAAGAGGGGGGGGGAAGGGGTGGACACAGAAAGGGTATAAGTGGTGCGAGCAGGGGTGAGCTGGGGATCATGTCATACCTCTCGTGAAGTGTTCCAAATAATGCTTTTTATCCGATGTGATAGTGTCGTTCCATTCGTTGGTGAGTCCAAACGAAACTGGGTTCACTCCTTGCTGAGCAATAGCACGCTGATGAAGCGCTCGGATCGCCCTTTGATGTTCGTCCAGATCTTCCGGAGGGACTCTCCTGCGGACTTTCCTGTCCGGGAAGTTTCGTTCCCGCAGGTTGGTTTGCAAGGCATGTCCCGCTACATAAACTGCAGGTTGCTGGAATAAAACTCGCTCTGCAAATCTGTGGAGATGCACTGTCCACTCAGCAAACATATGGCTGTGTGACAGTTGATTCCTGAGTCGCGCTTCCGTTTGATGAAGGCTTCCATTGGTATGCCACAATCGCAACAGAGTGTAGTTGGAAGGCCAATCAAGTGGGCACAGTGTGGCTGTTTCTTTCCACTTTTCAGGTGTAAGCCCTACTTGAGAGGGTATGATCACTTCCAGAGTAGTGCGATTCGGTCCCAGCGGTTGGAGACCTCGCATCATGTATGGTTCAACGAGCCCTGTGGTATATCCATGGATGAGCTCCTGGAAACATCCAGCCATTTGAAAGTCTTCATCCAATCCAAGGCGAAAACCAGGCATGTTTTTGGCAGCAAATTTAACTGCCTGGAGCAGCTGCTTTGTTCCCTCCACTGGAGTCTCGTCACAGGAACGTTTCGGGCACGTGATGTTAATTTCTTGTGGTTTCTGCGCATTCTCAGGAGCATTCTCGAGAAGTTTGGGAGCAATTTTGCTGGCCCAGCTAGCCGGGAACCATGCCAGTAGGGCAGAGGCACCACTCGTAAGGTCCACTAACCCAGTAGTGCGTCGATGCGGCCGATCTGTGACCAGGACTTTAACTGGGCCACTCGGCGCTCGACTCCGATTCACCTCAGAGCTCTCTCGGGCCGAGCCAATGAGTTCAGACAGGATGGGCCGCAACCAGTAAGTGGCATACAACAGGCATTCAGTTTCTGGAGTCACCATGGATTCAGCCAATCTCATCAACGAGCTCATCGCCTGGGCGAGCTTCTCTGCCAAGCGAATTGTGAGAGCCCTTGCCGTCTGCAGTAGGACATCCTCCACACTGGCAATTTGCCCGCGCAACCACAGTTCACAGGCCACACTCAGCAAGATGCGCGAAAACTTTTCTTGGATGGCAGTCAAAGACAACGTCAATCTCGCCTGTAGCCACAGCGGCGGGAGAATTCCAAGGTTTTCGGGTATGCAAAAAGGGTTTCCGTTAGGTTGGACATTAGTAGTCCCGTAGCCATTTGGCTCAAGGCCGTATCGGCTCAAACCCCGTGGGACTGGGTAACCCAATTTTAACTCAAGGGGCAAACATCCATCTTGGGTGATTTGCGTGAGTTAATTTTGGGGGCACCAGTATAAAGGGGCTAGGGTAGTACTGCCGTAGGAAGAGCACAAAGGTGCCCGTTAACCTGTTTGTTTTGTAGATAATTTGGGAGGGGGGGGTTTATCTTAGTTTTGTCTGTTTAAGATCTACCTTCTCGTTTTTGGTTTACCTGCATTGTGTCCATAGAACACACCTGTTTTGAACCCCACTTGTTTAAGGACTCCTGGGGTACCCAGTGTAGTTCTTTTACTTGTGACCTTGTTTGATTGATTTATAAGGCTCACTGGGGTACTCAGTGTAGTCTTTATTGTTCTTGTTATCGTCTTGCTTCGCCCAGGTTGCCCCTCTGGTCTGCCCCTGTGTAGTCACTGTACCCAGGGGTACTCTGGGTTATAGTCGACAACATGAACTGCAATCCTCATGACACTATTGAACAGCATGCCATTGAACTGGTGTCAAGTCTTGGGAAAGAACATCTTTTTGTTGCGAACTGTCCCAGTGATATTGATTCGAACAGATATTCAGGCACTGTGATCACTTATGAAGAAGCCTTTGATCACAGTGATACAGGAGTAGGCCTCTGCCTACTGCTCCCCAAAGCTTATGTCCTTCAGAAATTCATAGACATATGCCTTAACAAAGATATCTCTGTTCATTTTGTCTTCACTTGTTCAAGCAGTACCAGCGAATTTGAAGCTTCTGCATGGCTATACAACCTTCTAAATGATAAGGTTCAGCATGTCGGCTTTATGCAAAATCTTGGAGTTACCTTTTGCTCCGCAAATAACCAAGAGAAATACCTCATTGCATGCCAGGTTGAACCGTATGCTGAACACTGCCATGTTTCCTGGTCTCGACCCTGCAGAACGCTGGAGTATGTTTTTCCCAGAACTGTTGTTGAGCGACACCAGACGATCAGTGAACTTCAGAGCCTTTCTGCAGTTAACTCTATTGACTTCAGAAGACCCAATGGATGCCATCGCATATCAGATAAGATTGATGTTACCTCACTCACTGTCCAAATTGCCAATGATTGCCTGGCAGACATCGAGCTTGTTGAGAAGGTCCTTCAGCCAACTGTTGATGCCGCTTGGTCGCATGGACTTGCAGAGTGTCAGATTAAGCATTTCTTTCCATGGAATGACTCAGAATTCCAAAAGCATTTTCCGCATGGAATCACTATGTCAGTATTGGACTTGAAGGCGTTTCCGAACACCGTGCTTAACGAGATACTTGTCCAACTAGCCAACCTTAAAGTGAGGTACCATTTCATGAATTACAGAAGACTTGCCATCTTTGGATCGCCGTCACTGGTCATTAATCTTCATTTAGCCCTTCTTCCATTTGACGTTCATTTACCGATTGGGCCTAAGCAGGGTGCCTTCACTGTCCACATGCTGCGATCAGAACCGCATTGCACACAGACCGCCCATGATTATAATCATTTTCAAGTCAAATTTGGAAAGATTGGTTCCTTTCAGTACGCACCTGCACAGATTCTATGAGCTGAAATTCCCTCATCAGTATGTACGGAGGACCAACTCGACCAACCAAACCAATCACCTCTAGTACAATTACTAAGACGAGAGGTGGGGGCTGTTAATTTCTCCATTCGTTGGTGCCAAGTTGACAGGTCACAGCAAAAGTGTCTCTGTTTTGACATCGAGATTAAACATGAAGACTCTCTCCCTCTCTCACTTGATTGTGACCCTGGCCAAGTTGTCATTCAGCACCAGTGCCCCTCTGCAGAAGATTTTCGTGCTGATGTCTCCCTTACTGAAGTTGAAACCAGACGGGATCACTGGAATAAAGTCATTGCTCAACAAATGATCCCTAAAGAAGGCAGAATCAGTCATCTTTCTTTTGAACCAAACAAGAAACAGTCAGCCAGAAGATACTATGATTTGCGTACTGCTGTCATTGACTCCATGCAGGACTTCACCAATATTATTGCCATTGCGTCCCAACCGCCTGCGTGGTTCTTCTCGCCTAAAGAGTTGCATATGCCCTTGATGGAATGCTTACAAAAAGTTAACTTTTGTGACAACTCTTTCATCCAGGAATCCTTTGTGACAAATCCTGACACCGTTAAGATTGACCTACTTCATCATGAATTTATCAAACATAGGGACCACCAGAAGTGGCTCTTTTATCATATCGTACTTGGTCCAGAGCAGTGTTTCCACTTGAAATCCATCCATCTCGAGCGTGATGAATGGAAGGTACGATACTACGATGAATTGATCATACGCACCTTTGAACCCTCCTGAGGGCCCAATCTAAGGGGACGCAGTTCTGGTGGGAACGCGGGATGGATGCGTTTTTTGCTTCGCGGAAGCACTTAGAAGCTGCATGGGCTTCTTAGAAGGGTTTTGCTTCTTAGAAGCAGCCTCTTAGAAGTAGAGGCCTTCTTAGAAGATAAGTTTTCTTTTTGATTTAAATTGTATGTTTAGCTTCTTAGAACCCTTCTGCTTCTAAGAGCTTCTAAGTGGCAAAATTCATCTTTTCAGCTTCGAAGAAGCCCCCCCGGAATCCATCCAGACTTGCATCCCCCTACATCAGCCCCTGACCTCCTCAATTTTTGTCACACTCCCCCCTGGAATTTCAATATCGCAGGTCGTCGATAAAACGCAATGTTGTCACCTTCGAGAAGCATATGCCTGCACCGTACCATCACAAAGAACCCCTGATGTTGGCACTACCCATGCTGGATTGAAAGAGCAATATACTACTGCCACACCGACTGCACATTTTCCAAATGGCCATGGAATGAACAGCACTAAGAATGTGCCCTCCCACGGACAGTCGAGTTCAACACCAACAGGGAACAGACCACCTTATCGCCCACCTTACAAACCCAGGCCGTGTAGAGGGTCTCCCAACACATCTCCTGAGGGCGATATTGAAATGCAGCCTGCACCAACCAGTAACAGCAAACACCCTGAACCCCCGAAAACGCACGTTCAGGCGAGCATCGGCGAACACAGTGAAGATGTGCCCATGGAATGTGTTGCAACAGCCCTTGATCCGGCTGACGACAACACTCATAGTCCGGACAAAGAATCACAACGACATGATAATACCCCCCATGGTCATAACCCCCTCGCCTCTGACAATAATCTTGCCATGGCCAACCTTGATCAGAATCACCCTCACGAACCAGGACAACATGCTCAGGATAGCAACACGAACAACCTTAGTTCCCCCAAGGTGAAACACTTGCACCGCAATATAGGTACGCCCACTGATCACGAAGATGTCGCCAACGTGGGGTACTCACGGTTGTGTGACACTCCCCAATCTACTGCCCAGGCTCATGGTGTCTCCAAAGCCACTGTACAACCCTTATTACTGGACTGCACCACTCAGCGAAAAGATGCTGCTGACAAACCCACTCGTACCCACTCCATACCTCAGATCACAGGACCACTCAACTCTCCTGCGTGTATCGCCAATGACCCAACGCCCGAACAACAAGACCATTCTGACAATCTTACCTCAAAAGTTGGCTTACCAGCGCAAAAGAGTCGGCAGACCAGCAAGCAGACGAGCCGCAGCAAAGCTGAACACAGGAGTGTACCTAATCAGCCACCCGAAACTGTCCTAGACCTCCTAGCACAAAAGGCCGCCTATCAGCCACTGGACGACAGGGCTAACACTCATGCTCCTGGCGATGATGTAATCTTTGTCAAAGCCTCACACAGCCCTATTGACAATATTTTATGTGGCAGTACGCAAAGCAGTAGTCTCCTTATTTCCAATAGAGAAATCATCACTGGATGGCCCAGCTCATTTTCCCATGCTGATTGCGACTACTTTACCAAGCTTGCAACGTGCTATCACATTAAATTCCCAAGCTACATGTGCTATGCGGTTGCTGCACTACGTGTCCTCACCCATGCACCTTGGGATGATAACATGTTTCATGGCCACATCGGAGAATTAGTCCTATGCGCTATCGGCAATGGATGGACATGGGCTGACCAGACTGCTACTGTGCAAGGAAGACGAGTAAGCATTGGAGAAGTCTGCGCTGCTTTTGCCAGCTACCTGAACGTGAATGCCTTCCCGCCTGGGCAAGTTTCTGACCTTGACACCGCTATTATTGCAGCCTGTGATGACTTGTTTCCAGACCATAGCGAACGCTTCTTTGCGCAATTTCATGTGCACTGCCTTTCATGTAGCGCATCGGGCAAAGTCTCAGCCGCTCTGTTTGACACAATGTTGAGTATTAACCTAGAGAATGATACCATTGATCTTCCAAAAATGATTGCAGATCGAACTCCGCGCCTTGCACTTGACAGAGAGGATATTGGTTTTTCTCACGCCAGCGACTGTTACAATCAGGACCAACAAAATAATGAAGAAATTGAAGGTTGTTTGATTTTTACCCTCAAAATTACAAGCCCCATTGAGCAACTACCAATTGCCACCAAGGCTTTGAATCTCCTTGGACAGCTCCTCAATGTTCCCACCCTCAGTGCCAATCCTGTTTCTCAATCTTTCCTAATCACTGGCATCATTATTGTTCAAGGAAAGTCGTCACACCACTTCCTTATCATTGAGCGGTGGAACGAAGGACAGGTTCTCGTCTATGACAACCTCCGAGGCCATGCATGGATCCCGGTCGAACAACTGAAAGCTACCTCCTTTGTTTGGGGTTTTGTCTTCCGTCGACACGACCATCAGCCTTATTCTTTCCAACCTCCACAGTACAAAGCCATTGCACCTGCCACACTTCAGTGTGCCAAGCAAGCTCACCGTCCCAAAAAACCAAAGTTAAAACCCAAAAATATCCTCGGCATCAGTGCCAAACGATATCAGGCCCCCAACCTTTCAAGAAAGAAATTGGGAAATAACAGTACTTCGGATAAATTAACTGAAGCATTGGATAGCAAGCCAATTGACCCCCCACCACCAAGTGAGAACCCTCGTCCTGCCGATATTCCGAAACACACTCACCTGACACACAGTTCGGTGGATGATCAACACGGGGCACCCGTGGTTGGTTACCCACCCGGAACCGAACACACGTCTCTCCCTCTGCAAAATGAGCCAGCCGGTAATGATCATTGCAGCCACCATGGGGTACCCATGGTTGGAATTGGTCCGCCTTTTCTTCACGATGGTACACCCATTCCACATGCTGACCAGAACAACGATATTGCAGGTGGTACGTCAGAAAGCCACTGTGGGGCACCCACAGTTGGACTGACGGAAGCCCCTCCAAACGATAACGGCTCACTATCCCATGCAGACCTTGGCAGCAAAGAGCTTGTTGCTGTCCCTCACCCACATGAAACTGAGGCTTTGACACCAGCCAGTAGTAACGCAAGTGCCAGGTGTCCAACACATGAGCATGCACCAGCGGAGGCTGTCCGGTCACGCCCCAATGATGGTTGCAAAGAGGTAAACCCATCCTGTGGCTATGCTGAGAGTCTCCGCCCTCCAGTCAGTGGTGAAAGTGGTGCTTCCCATTGTTCCTCTGCGAAGGAGAAAGATGCATCCCCTCCCAAAAGAGCTAAGTATTCCCAAGTTCACCCATACGCTATCATTAGCTTATTTGACGGTGTAGGATCAGCTATTCCGGCCATCACTAAAGCTATCGGATGTGCCCCGCGCATCATCATTGTTGCAGAATGTGACCCCATCCTTAGACAACTCGTTGGTGAACAATTTGCTCTTCGCACTGATGGCGAATGGACCCAATCCAGCAAGGACACTTACACGCTTTATGCTGACGATGTGCGGCAGCTTCTTCGCAACCAATGTCGAATCCTTAAGGAAGCATTTGCATTAGCTGGGCCACAGTGCCGCTGGTTTGTAATTGCTGGCTCACCCTGCCAAGATCTCACCCCAGCTGGCCCCCTGAAAGGACTCCTCGGACTCACTGGCCATTGTAGCTCCCTTTTCTACTATGTCCACGTAATCCTGTGGCTTGTGCAAATGAACTATCCTCTGGAGTACATCCGCTTTCTGCTCGAGAATGCAGGTGCAATGCTTGATATCCATCGTAAAGCAATCCTACGTGCCCTTGGACTTAACCCTGATTCGTCTCCCGATAGCTTCCGCGTTGACCCCAAGAATACGCATGGCATAAGACGTAACAGATTTTACTTTCGCAACTACCAAGACTGTGTCAAAGTCTTCAAAACGGTTGTCCTAGAACTGAGTGACATAGAGGGGCCTTTAGTAGACTTTAATGGTCATCCGATTCCTTTTGGACCACTCCTACGAGTCAGGTCAGTCCTGGGACACAACGTGTATCGGCTATCTTGGACGGCATATCAACCAATTTCTCTTATATGGGACTACCTTTTCTGGGGGGATAAAGCTCAATTTCAACTCAAAGCCAATATGCATTCCAGTGATATAATTCCTGCCCTTGACTTTGAGCAATCTCTGCCGCCACATTATCTGCGTGCATGGAATCGATTCCTGCAGTCTCTCCGCCAAAAAATGTGAGCACCATCGACAGAGATCGGCTTGTCCGTGCTATCCTGCCAATATTCCATCATCCCCACATCAAAGCACCCATGAGAATCTTGCTCTGTGAGGAGGTCGAAAAACTAGCTGGATTACACAACCATTTTGGCCGGGTACATGCTCATCGCTCGCTGCTCACTGAACTTACAGTTAGAAACTATTGCGGCAATAGCTTTCATCCAGAGTATATTCAGGCAGCTGTAGGACACCTTGAGCGTCTACGCGACTGGCTTACTGAACCTGCTGAAGCAGCAACCAAGCATGCATGGTCTGGAGTCGTTCACCCGAAGCAAGCTCGTGCTCAATATCAAGCCTTGCGTGAACAAGTACAAACCCTGGCACGAGAACAACGTATCCGTGATTTCTCCTCCAAGCAAATTGGTCTTGACCCAATGCCGGAACTTCCAATTCATGCACTTGAAGGTCCCTTGACCCCAGTCATGCCAACTGTACTTCCTAAGCAACTGTTGCCCACTACCCGGAAAATTCACCCTGCTGATCTAGGTATCATGGACAACAGACCACCATCGCAGCTTTCGTCAACTGCAATTCTGTAGAAAAAGCGCCGTGCACAGATCCACGGTCAGATCTAACGCTTCTTCCAAAATTCCTACAGAACTACGCGGGCAAACGCGTACGTCAACCACGCACACCAAACACAAGCGCAGCGCGTAAGTCCCTAAATTAATTAAACTAAAGCAATACCGTGTCAAAAGGAATGTTTCTTCCACGACTCCCACATACTGACGTCAAGCTCCTTCTTTTCGCTCCAGACGCAGCACGATCAGTCGAAGAGAAACACAAACACAACAAAACAAACAGAACAGGAAGAACGAAGGAGAAGAAAGATGTTCATGTTCCCTCTGCTGATCTGTCTTATGTCAAGTTCTGTGACACAGCAGCTCTTGTTCATTAAATGAACTTCTGACACCAGTCCTTCGAGCCGATGTCTCAACTGGTAAACTCGATTTCAGGTTTCCAGTTAACAAACCTCAAGTTCTTCAAATAAAGGTTTGTTGAAACTATTCCAGCTGCTAGGAGTCTACAAAACTCAATTTCACTAGATGAATTCAAAATCATCGAAACACTTCCAAAAGTTCTCAAATCAAACTGGTTCTCATCCAAACGTGAATAACCAGCTCATTAGTCAAACTTGTGACTAACTTCTCAAGAACGAAGTGATTCACACAAGGTATCTGTACAACCTTCTTCTGTATACAAAGTATAGTCAGAACACAAAGTTCTTTCTCCAAATCAGTTTTCCACATAGAGATAGCATCTCACAGTTTCCAAGCTCAATGGAGAATAGAATGTTCTATTCGACATTGTCAATGTAGGTCAGCCAAATACAGTTGTATCGCTGAAGTCTTTCGACCACTGTAATAGCCAATCCACAATGTAGATCAAAGTCGTGTCAAAACAATGTCGTCCTCACAGAGATAATCAAAGTCATCTCAGGAACGATAAAAGGCAAACCATAAGATCAAGTGCATGATCCATAGGCCACGATGACGATGATGTAGGTATTGTCCTCACAATACCGAAACATCTCATCACAAAACTCTCAGACAAATAAGATGCCCAAATATGATCATTGTCCTCACAATGCCAATGCATCTCAAGGTCCGAGTTCAAAGCATAATAGATTCTCTCCATCAGATATTTCCAGCTAGCTTAAACTCTTCTCCAAGAGTTTATAGCTGTGTTCTCATCACTTGGAGAGAATGACCTTCCCAACGTCGAAGACGTAATAAACAATTCCAATGCCAAACCAATGTAGGTATTTTCAGCTCAAGCAATAAGCTGTACCAGACTCAAGTCGAATCCAGAATAAGATGTAGAACTGATCAATATACCACAATCACTGGTCAACACTGATCAATGACATCATCCTGATGTCCGAAATGACAAGCCCGAAGACTAATAGAATATTGTGACACAGGATGGTCACATCCAAGATTCTTTCCGCAATAAGTAGAATGTTCTCTACCAATCTTCCATGACTTCTTGCAGTAACCTTCCACATATCCTCTGTGCATAAACTATACAACCAATGATGAATGGCATGTCGCTTCACCCTTACCCAAAGGGTGCTCACACAGGGTGTCAAATTTCCATACCCCCTTTCGACATGACATCTCATCCACTCACTCGCTTCCAGATACCCGTACCTGAAAAATGTTCACGTTCCAGATCATATCCATGATCAAAAGATGTCCAAGGAAGTACGTTCACGGTTCAGGTCACATTCATGACCAAAATATCCAAAGAAGTACACGTACTTCCAAAACTCACGGTAGATGACAAAGCGTCATCCAAAACTCATCTTGTTCGACTCATGCATAATGTCGTAGCTTCCAAATTCAAAATCTTCTCTGTTGCGAAAGCCAGATGTTGGAATACCAGACTCAGTCCAAAGACTCCTAAAGCCTTTCCAGTACTAAGCTCGTCTTCCAAAATCCAGTTCCTCGGATAAACCATGGCGTCGATAACGATATACCTACAGTGCTGTTGTCTTCCTACAACAAACAAAAACAACAACAACAGAACAAAACAAAACAAACACACACACACACACGAGACCCAAGACGAAACCTAACGTCGCATGATCGGAGTCAACACGAAAACCAAGGCCAACTGTTTCAGCTAATCCGCACCTTCGTGTAGAAGGTAGGCGTATGAAAAGAAAACGCAAGTGAAGTAATATCACTCATGCAACTCATCTCAAATTCAGAGCAAGTGAAGTACAGTTCACAGTCACTGCACAACAAATTCAAAATGTTCTGAATGAAAATCTTTCACAGTCAGGGTCAGGACTAGCTAAGATTGGCACGGAATGAGGAAGCGGTGAGGGACATTTTGGCAAAACATCTCTCACAGCTTCATCATCGCATAGATCGCCTTCCCCCTTTCAACGTCTGATCCATCCTAATGATCTCGGAGGTGTGATATGTCTTGTTTGAGTCTATATCATGACATGATAGTGCAATGTGTCTGCAATCATGGCATCAGATTCCCCGGAAGATTTTCCGATTACTTAAACTCAGATTCCGTCCGAGTTTCTTCCCAGGTTCTCATCATATGCCATGACAACACAATTATACCAAAAACGTTTGTGAAAACACTCACAACCTCAAGTTCCATGTTTCAAGCAACAAAACTCAAGTCATGTACACAACAACTCAAACATGAGAAATATCGCAATCAAGCCAATCAAGAACAACTTCAACTTTTCTTCATGATGTCTCCCTCAGATCTGCTAGCAACTCCGAGTTCTGAATGCCTCCAAGAACGTTGCTCTCGCTATCGTCATTGAGAGACATATGACAGCGAAACGAACTTCAAACCAAAACCAAAATATGCAGACAAAACCATATCTACTGCGTCACTCGGTGTGTCTCGCCCCCTTTTAAACTCAAATCCGATGCCTGCGCTCAGCCATGCCGTCATCTCTGAAAACAACAAGTGAACCTCGAGCTGATAAAATCAACTATTCTCTTGTCGTTAGACCAGGCAAATTCCAGTGCCTTTGGCACTCTGCTCAGGGATAGATATCAGGGGTACACCCTGCGGTATTCCCGCGTCCCCTGAATCTGCATATACCCCAGAGGGGAAAACGCTGCGGTCCCCGTCAGAGGATCGTGACGTGGTGTGGGTGAAACAGCTCTGACACGTCCCGTGACCTCCTCGATCACCTGAGTAGGTGGCGACTTCATGTCTTTAACCTCCAAACCCAGGGGATAGCTCATCGGAACTTCGCCCATCCGCGCCGGGCTATACCCTGCAAATCGCACCGTCTGCAATGTTGGTGGTGCTGGAATTGCCGGCCTTGGCGGAATCGTCGGAGGCGGTGGAACACTTGTGCCGGGTCCAGCTGGTGCCATGGCTGGAGTCATAGGAGCCAATGGCGGATCCATAGGTGCCAATGGCGGGTCATACGCCGGGGGAATTTCTGCCGGTGGCGTTCCCCTAATTTCTGCCGGTGGCGTTGCCCTTTCGATTCTTTCTGCCACTAGCTTGAGGTTCTCCTGGAGTTTCTCCATGCTCTCCTGGAGTTGAGACATGATGTCTTGTAACGACTGATCCCTTTCCAGGCGACCCTTCTTGTTGTCTCTGAGTGTGTCCTTCATGGAAGCGTCAAGCGACCACTCAACATGCTTCTTGAGCTTGGTAAGTTCACCTACCATTGCACCAACCCTGCTGGTGTTGTGATTCACCCCCGCAGCAAGGGACTCAGATGCACGAGCCATGTTGGTGACGGCTTCTCCAACGGCTTCTAGGGATCTGCAAAGGTCAGACTGCAGAGTATGGGTGCTCTTAATCAGGATCTCAAGTTTGTCCGTCGATCCTTTCAACGCAGCGACCATGGACGTGATTCCCACAGCCAAGCCTGTGGTAGAACTCAACAAGTCGGCCGCCTCGTTGGGATCAAAGGACTCATGGTGCCTTCTCAACCTCGGAGATCTCGATCTGTCATCATATCTTCCAGCATCTTCTTCTTCCTTCTCTTCCTTCTCTTCTCCATCCACATAGACAGTATCCTGATCTTTCTCTTTCTCGGAATCCGTCTCAGTCACTCCTGTCTGCGCCGGTAACGCTGGCGCCGATAGCGCTGGATTCTCAGACACAGGAAACTCTACACCCTCCGTCGATGGAGCTGCTGGGGCTGCTGGAGTTACGGAACCGGCAACGTTCGCTGCCATGAATTGCTCGAGTCTCCTAGACAAGGCCTGATGCACCCGCTGGGATAAGCCGGGGCCCAAATACAGCTTGGGCATAATCTGCAATTCGACTTGACAATCCCTATAATGACCATGCAGATCACAAATCAGCCACTTCATGCCATGCCAAGCACCAACTCTCTCTTGCTCATCCTAAGGTGCGTGACTCACACCTTAACAGATGAATTACACTTCCGACAAAGATCACACTCAATACTACCCCAAGATGCGTGCCGCACATCTTGACAGGTAATATGTGATCGACCGACCAAACTCCAATGTCTCAGACCAAAACAAAAATAGTGCAAACTTGTGGTAAACCGCAAACTCAATCCAAATCCAACTGCCTGCATGCATTGGCACAACTCTTCACAAAACTGCAAAACAGATCACAGTGGTTTCTGCGCATAAAACCCTTAGACATGTCATGCAGCAAAAATGAAAACTCATGCAAAACTCGTGACAGCTTACAGAAAATCACACAAACTGAGTTCCACAAGTCCAAGTTCTGTCCAGTCCGAAATCGTCCAAAACTCTGAAATTCCAAGACATCCCAAAATTGTCATCTCACTCCAATCTCAGCTTGACAGCTCTTTCACCACAGCTTTTGCATTTCTCCCCGCAGCTATCGTCGGCTTCCAAACCTAGCACTACCACCCGACCTGGAGCCATTACAAAAACCTATACCTAGAGAGGATATTTCCTCTGTGCTCAGATGATCTGGTGAGCCTCCGTGGAAAACTTGTATAACAAGTTTCCGTACTGGTCAAACTCTACGGATTTCATCGTTCCCTGCCAACGGTATTCGTTGGGCTTATATTTCAAGAGAACTCCCGACTCGGCTTTCTGAAGATAGCCGATGGCGGTCACCTCGACCTCGACCAGAACATAGTCTTTGGCGCAAAACTCACCCTTTGGACCTTCCGGTGTCCAGTCGTTAAAGTACTGAGCACGCTCGACGGCAGCAACCGGGTCTTTTCGTAGTCCAAACCTTTTGGAATATTCGTCAGGCTGAATCTCCTTCCCATTGTTCAAGTCCTCAAACTGCTTAGGAGTCAAAGCCAACCAAAGACGAATGGATTCCATTGCCGTTGATGCCATACTATCTCAAAGCTATTGCGAGGGCAGCTGAAATGCAAAAACACTGAGCCAAAGTTGTCTTATAGTAAAACAGCAACGGTGGAATGAAACCTATACAAACATGAGAAGTCCAGACAAAATGTCACGTCAAGTCCAGCATAATAGACAGCTCCATACTTCGTCTCTCACCTAGACAGTATGTCGAGCTACAAACTGACAGCACATTTACATTCATTTCAGTCAGTCTCACGTTTCGGAACCTATGCAAGTCGTAATCGCCCCTGCCGTCCAGTTCCCTACGTCTCTTTCTCTTCTACTTAAATCTGTTCTCTGAGCCTATGCACGTCTGCAATCTAGCTCATGTGTGAACCTTGCAACGTCTTGCAATCTGGTCCACGTTTTGACTTTCTACAACTTTTCTTTCCTTTTGGAACCTATGCAAGTCGTAATCGCCCCTGCCGTCCAGTTCCCTATGGACCTATGCAGCGCCTCTGCCATCCAGCCCATTTCTTTTCTTTTCTGTTGTAAGTCAAAACTCTTCAACTCAAAAGAAATTGCAAATCTCAAATCCCAGATTCCCTCTCTTGCTTTTCACTCTGAGCAACACGAAAACGCACAAACTACACTACCGCTCTACTTCCTCTCAGGATCTTCTGCAAAGCTCAAGTGCTGTAGATCTCGCAAAACTCCATGCCAGCCTTCTGGTAGTACAAGATGTCCACTCAACATGACCCAGGTTCGCAAAGGAAATCTTTCCGGAGTCGACCAACATCACAAGCATCTTGTTCTCAACTACATTTCTACCAAAGGAAATGCCACAACCATCGTAGGCAAACCACACTGGCAACCATTGCTATAAAGACCATAGAGCTCGTCTCACAGCCAAACTTGGCTTGCAGATATCTCCGTGCTCGTCCATCCATCTAGAGAAGTGCGGTATGATTGCTCTAAGCCAAAAGGGAATACTTGCATTCAGGTTGTCTTCACATAAAGTCCAGTCAGTCTGACAACAACTTCAGAGTACTTACCTGCCTCCGGTATATTGGACCCTCTCTGCATCTGTACCAGGTTTCACAAACAACTGCACCAATCCAAAGGACGTAAGTCATACCTGACCTGCCTGCGACACTGCAAAACTGTTCAAACAAACTCCGGTCAAAAACATGAAAAACAAACTCACAACAAAGTTTCCGGTTTCGTTTCAAAATACAGTTCAAACAGTTTCCACTACCTACACAGCTCAGGTCGTTTCCAATGACTCACTACATGTCACAACCAAACGCACTCACAACTGCAGTTCAACCAACATCCTAGGTTACCTGATGCATCTGACAAATCAAACCAACTTTCCCAAACAGGCAAACACAGCTCACTCCGTTGTCAACTCACAGTCTCAACACCAAGTTCCACTGTGCCTTCAGCGCCATGACGGTTCCTATCTCTCTCTCTCAGCACTCTAGTACCTACACTGCCAGGCAAACAACAATGCTTCAGGCTTCAATCTCAAGGTCACCAGTCAGTGCAAACATCCGTCAAGCTCCACTGCTCCTGCACACTACTGAACCTCAGGTGTTCAATTATTCACGCATTACATCGCAAATGTGGCAACTAAACCAAGGTCACTGACAAAGCAAACTCGACCCTCCGTGGTTCTCATGCCAACGTTTTCCAATCTATGGCAACTAAACCAAGGCTACTGACCATTCCGGGTTCTCATGCCGATCTTTCTCAACTCTGTGGCAACTAAACCTGGTCACCAACCCTCCGTGGTTCTCATGCCAATCCTTCTTAACTCAAACTGTCATCTCCAGGCATGACGCCAGGCTCAGTAGCACCACGCACTGTGCACTCCGTGCGTCTAGAATCATCTACAACCTGACCAACCTGTCGAGATGTTACTCTTTCTTACTTTCGATATGGACCTATGCAGCACCCTGCCGTACAGCCCACTTTCCTTCTAACTCTTTCCAATGCTCTCTAATGATTCTCCAGGCACTTTCTCTCACTCTCGGCCAAAATCACCAAGCTTCCTGGTTTCCTAGTGATTCTCCAGGCTCTCTCTCTCTCTCTTTCTAGCCAAAGTCACAAAACCTCTTATACAATAGAACGCAAATCACACATGCAACGAAACTGCAACACAACATCACATGCAGCTCAGCCGTTGATACTTATTTTACTCTCGCTTACCATTTTTTTTGTCAGGAACTCCATCGCCTATGCCCATGATTGCCAAAATTGCCTCATACAATGTTGAGTACAGAGATATTTCATCCATCCAATGCTCTGTGGTACCGTGCAAGTATCTGTCCTCGCACTTCACAGGATCGATGCTGCAACTCCATTTCCAAGCCCATGAGATTGTCCTTCAACATCCTGATGATATCCAAGTTGCTTCGGTTAATTCGCACATCTTCCAATAGCGGTATCAGCCATTCCAGGAGTACGATCTGTGTCTGTAGCAACCTTATGACACCTTGCAACTTCTCTATCTCAATAATTCGGCCAAGGAGTTGCTCATTCTCTGCCTCATACACAGCATTGTCTCTCCTCCGATCTCTGGATCTCTCTCTGGCATCCATCTTAGGTAAAACTATTGCAAAGTTCCTTGATACCCAAATTTCTCGGTTCCAGATAGGGTACAGTGGTTTCAAACTTTCCAAACAGGTCAATTTCTACAAGCATTCTACACACTCAAACGTCACCAGGCAAGTTGTCGGAGTCTTCACTGTCCAAACACCTCACTCGTGTCTCCAGGACTTACTCCCAACCTCAGCCTGTCGAGATATCCTAAGCATTTCAAAACATGTCATCTCTGGCAATCACTTGACAAGTCACCTTCACCCAATGACCTCACAGTCAACATGCCACACAAGTGAAACAAAAACACGTCTCATCTGAATCGAGAATACTCAAGCTCTTCGATGCCCTTGACTTTACATCCGCAATGTACCAACCTAGTGATCACTTCAGAACCTTAGTACAAGCTCAACACGTATCCCTGCAGAAGATTCAGGAGCTCAATACAAACGATCTCAGCTTCACCTTAGGTGGTGTCCTTAGTACACTGCAACAAGGGTCAGCGGAGAATGGTGTGGGTAGCTCCGTAGAGCTCCGCTACCATGTAGAAAAAGCGCCGTGCACAGATCCACGGTCAGATCTAACGCTTCTTCCAAAATTCCTACAGAACTACGCGGGCAAACGCGTACGTCAACCACGCACACCAAACACAAGCGCAGCGCGTAAGTCCCTAAATTAATTAAACTAAAGCAATACCGTGTCAAAAGGAATGTTTCTTCCACGACTCCCACATACTGACGTCAAGCTCCTTCTTTTCGCTCCAGACGCAGCACGATCAGTCAAAGGAAAACACAAACACAACAAGCAAACAAACAAAACACAACAGAAAACGCAAAGCGGGAAGTGTTCCCTCTGTTGGTCTGTCTTATGTCAAGTTATGTGACACAGCAGCTCTTGTTCATTAAATGAACTTCTGACACCAGTCCTTCGAGCCGATGTCTCAACTGGTAAACTCAATTCCAGGTTTCCAGTTAACAAACCTCAAGTTCTTCAAATAAAGGTTTGTTGAAACTATTCCAGCTGCTAGGAGTCTACAAAACTCAATTTCACTAGATGAATTCAAAATCATCGCAACACTTCCAAAAGTTCTCAAAACAAACTGGTTCTCATCCAAACGTGAATAACCAGCTCATTAGTCAAACTTGTGACTAACTTCTCAAGAACGAAGTGATTCACACACGGTGTCTGTACAACCTTCTTCTGGATACAAAGTATAGTCAGAACACAAGGTTCTTTCTCCAAATCAGTTTTCCACATAGAGATAGTATCTCACAGTTTCCAACTTCAATGTAGAATAGAATGTTCTGTTCGACATTGTCAATGTAAGTCAGCCAAATACAGTTGTATCGCTGAAGTCTTTCGACCACTGTAATAGCCAATCCACAGTGTAGATCAAAGTCGCGTCAAAACAATGTCATCCTCACAGAGATAATCAAAGTCATCTCAGGAACGATAAAAGGCAAACCATAAGATCAAGTGCATGATCCATAGGCCACGATGACGATGATGTAGGTATTGTCCTCACAATACCGAAACATCTCATCACAAAACTCTCAGACAAATAAGATGCCCAAATATGATCATTGTCCTCACAATGCCAATGCATCTCAAGGTCCGAGTTCAAAGCATAATAGATTCTCTCCATCAGATATTTCCATAAATTCAGCTCCTTCAGGACAAACAGATGCAAAGTATCCTCGTAGGAATGAGGTTTTTCGGAGCAGGAATTGGGAGAGCAGACGATCTGCTACAATTCTTCTTTGGTCATAATCATGATGCTGTAGTTGAACGCCATTGTCCACAGGCCAAGGAATGGATCTCCCACAAACTTAAATCTGCTGGACAGTGCACCTCCACCATGGCGCAAATTTTGCTTTGGTTGTATTCCTTGTTACATCACGAGAAAGTTTCTGTTCATTTTGTTCATATTGCTGACTGGGAAGATCAAGCGCATATTGCTACCTTCGGGGACGCCCCTGCCAAATGGACGGTCTACTGTGTTCAATTTCCACGCTCACGTACCTTTCACCTTGACACAGCTGCGTGGAATTGTCATACCCGGGTTGACATCCCCTGGCAGCAACTGCCTCACCCAGTGGTTTTCACGGCTACACCTATCCCGTTCCACTGCACCAACCCAACTGCATCTGGTTCGCTGTTCCTTATGGACCTAAAGGACAATATCTGATCTGCCATAGATTTATTGGCACATTCTTATATAACCAGTGCATTGGTTGCTTTTTGTCTCGTTTTGTCGAACAGGCCTCCTGCAATATCCATACGGCAGCTAGTTCTTACCCTGAACTCCATGGTTGTATGTTTATTGACAATGAAGGTAATGTCGCCGTTGCTGCTGCGCACGACTGGAAGCTTGATGACACTACAGGATACCAAACCTGCCTGATCAAAGCATCTATTGACTGCCGTGTTTTCAAGTACCCAGAGCATAGTGACACCCTCCCACATATTAATCCCATTGGGAAAATCAGTCAGGAACTCGCATGCAACTGGAACATAAACGATACTCCCCAGATGTTGCCTTTTTTGTTTGTTCCCTGATCGAGTGTCACTAGTAACAATGCAGCACCTCGGGACAGTTGCGAAACCTCTGCTGCTCGAATTTCGCAACGCGTGGTCCCGGCAAATTCGAGCCTTGTATTCACTCCAATTTATGACCAAATGTCCGAAAAACCTACACTGCCTGCATGTACTCCAGATCCCCGCACCGTGGCCAATATTAGATATCCAGACTGTGGCTTATAAGTGTGGCATCCGCAGTGAATGTTTTACCCACTCTCGACAACTCCTTGCACAATCACTGGCCAACTCTTCTGAGTTTAGCCTCCTTTGTGCTGATGTCCTCAAATATCGTCTCGAAAAGAAACAAGATTGCTGTACTGCCCTCAGACAGTTAACCACATGGAATGTATCAGGTTGGAGAACGTTACAATGGACTAACCCTAAGACGCAAGCCATTCTCCGCCGGGCTCGGCACGGCATTGTCTGCCTCCAAGAAACCAGATGGACTGCGAGTACTGCTACCAACTTTCTCCAAACCTATCCAGGCTTTAATATTGCGCACTCCCCATCGATCGCAACAGAAAACGGAGGCCTGTCGGGAGGAGTCGCCATATTGATTCCAAGCTCCTTTAGACTACTACAAGAAATTGTTATCGCGCCTGGCAAACTCATTGCTGCACAAGTCCAGACCAGAACCGATTGCTTTTGGGTAATTTCGGCATATTGTCATCCTAGCAGCGCTAAAGAAGACTGTGAAACGCTTGCCAGATGGCTATCTGATCATCAGGACCATCCTGACCCCTTCTTCATCATCGGAGACTTTAATCATGGTCATCACCTTTCCCTTGATGCCTGGCACCGTATTTTAAGTTGTGCTCAAGGAGATGATACTGTCAAAGATGAACCGACCTTCTGGGGCCCAAATGGCTCGTCGGCAATCGACAAAGTCATTCTGCCGACCGAATACATGAATCGTGTTTTTTTTTCCTCCGGTTTGGCCGATTCGCACTAGGCACGGTCCTTACAATAGTGTAAGCGGTGAAAAGCATTTAGAAAAAAGGACACATGTGGTCCAAAAACGCGGGCAAATCATCACATCAATACAAACAAAAAGCCAAAACCAAAAACGCAACCAAGACGACCCGCAAATCCCCCAGCCAGATTTGCGTTTCGCCATAAAGCAAACAGCGAAGCAACAAAGAACGGGGCCGGGCCCAAACAAGAACAAAACCACACAACTTGAGATTTGCCTTGAATACAGTGACCTAAGCCACTGTATCGTAATCAAAAGCATGCAAACTAATTAAGTGCGGCAGAGCGAAAAATATAGTACACAATCACCCAGATTCTAATCATCCATACAGCCGTGACTGTCACTCCAGCTCTCTGAAAGGTAGGCCAAGCAGGAATAGCTGACAGTACAGCTCGTATCAGTTGCCATTCTCATTGTCAAAGTTGGTCCTATGATGATGAGTGAAGTTGGAGTCCAATCTCTGTAGTAAGATACTGCCGCAGTGGTGATGTGACTCAATACCCCCCTCAAGGGGGGTAGGGATTGACAGCCTGTAGGTCCTGCAGGACAAAAACTGTAATTCATCCCAGATGCTGTCATATCGTAGGAAGCCAAGAGGACCTGAAACGGTGCCAATGGTGAAAGATCTCCGCAGATAAAAAGGATCCTCTCCGTAAGGTGAGGATACCCGAATACATGAATCGTGGGCTAATCCAACATCAGGTGTTCTATGATCGTCTTTTTGAGTCTGCTGGGCATGCATGCATATCCATCCTATTGCGCCACAGGCCGTACCGGCTGTTCAGGGTCAACCCGGCGTCAGCATGATGCAACAGCTTATGACATCAAATAGATTCATTTCGTTGACGTCGCCTGACCCTGATGATTCAGATACAGAGATCGAACCAACAGAGCCAATCGTTTCGGATAACGCAGTTGAGGATGTGTCCATGGACAGCGACACAGAATACTTTGACGCTATCGAAACACAGTTGACGTCGATACAGATGATGACGTTCCGTATTTTCAGCAAGGGGCCGAACCTCCTCCAAGGGAACAGTGGGAAATTGCTGAACCTATCGATTTCCTCGATGTACAGGAAGTCACACAATTAAGCCATCAGCTTGACCAACTCTTCCTCTCGCAGAAAGAGATTGAGACTCCCCTCGGCATGGACGACCTCAAACAATGGTGGAAATGGGATGATGTCGGCTCTTGTCGCATGCCCAGGGCACCCACGACATACCCTGCACTCATGATAGATGAAGGGAATGGCATCCAACGTCCAGCAGCCAGCCAGGTACATCACAAAACGCTCTTCCAGTGGATCATAGACAATCTCTCATGGTTACCAGAGTATGCCACTGTCTATGTGTATGTGGACAATCGCAAGCTGCCAGGCACTGATCCTCCAGCCTATTGGCCACTTTTTGCACCCTGGATCAAAGGCCGATGTACAGTAACTGGCCCCTACTGTGAGAAAACGACTGCTATTCATTTTCCCATTCATGCTGATACAGGTTTACACCAGGTCCATTATACCTGGGCTGGTGCCGCAGCTTTGGAGGCACTGTGCCTAATGTTTCCCACAGTAAACTTTGCCCTCATTGACTCTGACTGCGTGCCGACCTCGTTGTTTGAGATAGCTGAACTAGTTAATCTTATGACGGATAAGACAAGTAGAGCCGCAGCAATGCAACACAACATAATGGCCAGTTCTAACCAGTGCCCCCCAGCAGTACTCCTCGCCACGGAGGCCAAGGCAGAACTCAATGCCGGCCTGATCATTGTGACAGGACATATCCCCATTGAGGCAGCTGATGTGGACATGGACCAAGCAACCCCTGAAGCAGGCATGCCATCCGTCACTGCACCAAGCTCCTCGCCGAGTAATGCACCTGCCCCCAAGGCGCGACGAATAGCCCACCCTGCCAACCGCAGAACAGCGGAGGATTGGGTCACCGCACTTCGAGAAAGCCGAGCCAGCTTCCTAGCGACAACCGCCGTGCCTGAAGACCCTGTAGAAGCGATGAGAGGTGGGCTACTGCTCACCCCCCTACTAGGATGTAAGGCTAGAACTCCGCTTGACTGGACACATGCATGGGCAATGCTAGGTGAATGGGCTGGAACCATTGCTTTCCCCATACCGGAGCAAGGAGAATGGCCTCGCCATGGTGATGGACGATATCTTAGACCGGACTTTGTCGAGCGGACACCGCCATTCCTTACCTGGGCACGCCCCATCTTCGAGCAAGGTGCACTCTCCCCTATGTCAGTCTTCCCAGCCGACTTCCCTATCCTCTGCCTTCCAGGAGACAAATTGTTCCAAAGTAAGGAGTTGACTATAGGGTATAGCCTGCCACCAATTCTACACGCCTTCCATGGGAGTAAAGTAGGCCTAGGGCACCAACTCCAACAGTGGCTAAGCAAAGGTCTGCAACCGCTAGCTGTGTCGCTCATAGGAGTTGAAGATGCACCCCCTTTATGGACACACCCCACAGGTTGCGACTTTATTAGAGGGGGTAAGCTGGTCGTCAAGCCGCACGTTCCACAAAACAGAAGCCTTACCCCGACACAGGTGCTGCTACTCCAGAGCCTCTGGACGCCAGTCGAAGCCCCCAACAGCAGTAATGGCCATACACCCTGGCCCAAAGATTGCGAGCCTGCCATTGTTTTCTGTGGTCAGCATGCGAGCCTTAAGCTTCCCACCGCCCCCATCCTCCCCCTGCTCGAAGCGCTCCAGCGACGACTGAACGTTGACTCTAACAACGCAGAGCTTGCCATCAATGAGGTGCTTGCCAGCCATAATGACCCCAAATACACAGACTGGAAAATCACAGTCATGGATAACACCTCCTGGCAACTCAATGACGCTGACCCAGGGTCCCTGGAAGTTCAGTGCACTGGGTTGGGTGGAGGAGAGCTTGATGAAGACTGGGATGTGTTAATGGCTTGTAGAAAGGAAGCACATGTTTATGGGCCATCCCTGAGCAAACAGGACGATTGGAATGCAAGAGTTGGCACAGTAGCAGGCACTGCCCACACGCAAGAATATTTGCTACTGCACATCGCCATGTTTCCCATCGGAGCACACTTCTGGTGCCGTGTTTTAGGAATGCCCAGAGCGAACCAATTACAAGCACAGATCATCAGTCGAGCCATGAAACTGTTGCGCTTCTGCCCTATCATTCCAGCGCATAGGAAACCACCATGGCCGGGGTACACACATGGTCTGAGACTCTTTACCAAGCTACTGGTAGCACATCCTCTGGTCGGAGTCTGCCTGCCCCCTGAAATCCGTCCAGCGGACTACCTCAGATTGACAGGATATATGATAGGCTCTTTCAACATCCGAGGGCACAGCGCTGGCTCGTATGCAGGAATGGTATGGGAAACAATCCTCTCAGAGTTCCCAGATGTTGATGGTACAACAGTGCTAGCAGCCATTGCGCTGCCACCATCGTTGCTAACAACATACAACCCATCACAGCTGAGAGAGATTCATCTCATCCACCATGCGGATGACAAGCTGTGTGTCTGGAACCCGTCAAACCATGACATCAAATTGCTTAAGCAACGAGGCTTTAAAATCACGCATGTCACAGGATGGAGAGCGTACCTTGGCACTGCACAGCATAACTACTCGCATTGGACTAGGGTTGCCCTCCCAGAAGGACGACCGGATATGGAACAGCTGGAAGGCATCCCAGGGGTACTCCCCTTCGAAGTGTACTCGCAAGCTCCTCTTCGCCTGATCTCATGGTGTAGTTTTGAGCTCCCAAGAACTGCCAGAAAACTCCTGCGTGAGCTAGCGGAAATGTGCGAGCTACCTGAAACCACAACACAGGCACTGGTTGCTCAAATTGCTGTCCATAACGCAGAGATCAAAACTGAGCAAGAAGCTACCCAATACCTAGCCGGGTTGGCAACGGTTACCATCTCCTCAAGGGCCAATTTGCATAATTATACCACCATGGTCCAACAGTTCCTTGGTACCCTACCCCTGCCCATGGCTGTCTACATGTTAGACTACTACCTGCCCATGCTCAGTCCTAATGAAGGCTATAATGAAACAGGGTTAACAATGCAAAGTGCAGGACCGGTTCGACAGCCATCACAACCCATTGCCCTGGAGTTCCTCTTCAAAAGGCAGCGAGTTTGGCCACTGGAGAGTCAAAGGCGGACAGGATGCATTCGCGTTCCGACATCCAAGCCTTGGTAAAACTGATGTGTTTAGCCTACTTGCCAGCGATGCGCACCATCACAAAGTCAGCCCCATTGGCACGGGTAGGCTCATCGCCATGGTTGGCACAGCAGAAGCACCAGCTGATGACGGAGATGACCTTCAAGTCCTATTTGGTTTGGTCCTCGCCATCACACCGCGTGCAGCCAAAAAGAAGGATGAGCTGGCAGCCTCACGTACTGGGGAGGACCGCCTTTGGGAGTCCAAATTCTATATGCCTTTCCAACCCCAAAAATGGGCATCAAACAAATCGAACAGTTCAGTGACATCATCTTGCGCATCTTGCGGTTTCTTGCGGAGTCGTGTGGAGTCACAAAGTTGGAACTCTTTCAACTCTTTCCCCATTGTAAATGGGGTTCCAGCAGGTGGACCGACTCCGCCCGACTCCGGCAAGACTCCGCAGCTAAAGACATCAAAACTGGCACAAAACTGTGCTAAAACGGAAGTTTTGCATCTCCAGCTTTCTTACGGAATCTGCTGGAGTCATGAAATCAAAACTCTTCCCCCAATGTAAACAAAGGATTCATCCGGTTTTTAATATATACTATTATTCTTTAACCGGATGATACTGAACTCCGGGCGACATACACAACCCGACCCGCAAAGTTGCCGCGTTAGGAGTCTAGGGGGGCGAAGGGGGGGAGCCCAAAAACAAACAACGCATCAAGAGACCAAAGCAAAACTGAGCAGTGCGACGCCCAATCGTGACAAAACGATCCATTGCCAACGCAGACACAGAAAGAAGCATCCCGCAAGCAATGTCGCAGCGGAATCAGCACCTCACCGACGCCATGTTGCGAAAGCCTGCGACAACAACACCCAAACAATTCCAAACAACATGATGCTTTGGCAAAGATTGGCAACATGCAGGCGGGGCTAGAGACCTTCAATCAGCAACCGTGTTCCCCGGAATCCTGCCATTCCGTTACACTTGCAAGAGTATTGCTTTTTGTTAAAGCTGCGCCATTTTTCGCAAAAAGGTCACTGCAACAATCTCATTTTCGGGGCCGTAAACACATTGGCTTTTTGGACTCCAAAAAGTGGTCCTCCCCAGTTCAGCACGTGGATGTTTGTGTCATCCTTCCTGCCTTTTGTGGTTTCATGGTTTCTGGCGAACTTTTGAAGCAGCTGGGTGCGTTCCGAGCGTCATGTCGCAACCCTAAAAACAGGATTGCCCCACGCTCCAACGGGTGGATTTGGCGCGCCCGTTTTTGGTCTCGCCTGCTATTAAAATAGAAATAGAAAACAACCTCGAAATGGCCCTGTCCAAAGCGAAAAGCGGTAGCGCGTGGCAATCCCATTTTTGGCAGTGTGGAACCTTGCGACCTGCTCGAAACACGACGAAGCTCTTTACATTACGCAAATAAATCAAAGTTGGGTTTTGTTTAAACAGCAAGCTTTCAACGCAACTGGGGAGGACCGCCTTTGCGAGTCCAAATTCTATATACCTTTCCAACCCCAAAAATGGGCATCAAACAAATCGAACAGTTCAGTGACATCATCTTGCGCATCTTGCGGTTTCTTGCGGAGTCGTGTGGAGTCACAAAGTTGGAACTCTTTTAACTCTTTCCCCATTGTAAATGGGGTTCCAGCAGGTGGACCGACTCCGCCCGACTCCGGCAAGACTCCGCAGCTAAAGACATCAAAACTGGCACAAAACTGTGGTAAAACGGAAGTTTTGCATCTCCAGCCTCCTTACGGAATCTGGTGGAGTCATGAAAATCGAAACTCTTCCCCCAATGTAAACAAAGGATTCATCCGGTTTTAAATATATACTATTTATTCTTTAACGGATGATACTGAACTCGGCGACATACACAACCAGCCCGCCAAAGTTGCCGCGCTTAGGAGTCTGGGGGGCGAGAGGGGGGGGAGGGGAGGGGGCCCAAAAAACACACAACGCATCAAGAGCCAAAACAAAACGAGCAGTGCGACGCCCAATCGTGGACAAACGATTCCATTGCCAACAGGACCACAGAAAAGAAGCTCCCGCCAGCATTTTCACCCGGAAGGCAGTTAGCGGATCATCAGCACTCACCGACCGCCCACACATGTGCGAAAGCCTGCGACAAGCAACCACCCAAACAAATCTTGACCAAAAACCACTATGGTGCGTTTGGCTACAAGACCCCAGCCCGCCGCAACATGGCAGCGCGGGCGGCTAGAGACCTTCAATCAGCACCGTGTCCCCGAATCCGCCATTCCGTTACACTTGCCAAGAGTATGGCTTTGTTAAAGCTGCGCAATTTTTCGCAAAAAAGGTCACTGCAGCAATCTCATTTTCGGGGCCGTAAACACATTGGCTTTTTGGACTCCAAGAAGTAGTCCTCCCCAGTTCAGCACGTGGATGTTTGTGTCATCCTTCCTGCCTTTTGTGGTTTCATGGTTTCTGGCGAACTTTTGAAGCAGCTGGGTGCGTTCCGAGCGTCATGTCGCAACCCCAAAACAGGATTGCCACACGCTCCAACTCGTGGATTTGGCGCGCCCGTTTTTGGTCTCGCCTGCTATTAAAATAGAAATTGAAAACAGCCTCGAAATGGCCCTGTCCAAAGCGAAAAGCGGTTGCGCGTGGCAATCCCATTTTTGGCAGGGTGGAACCTTGCGACCTGCTCGAAACACGAAGCTCTTTACATTACGCAAATAAATCAAAGTTGGGTTTTGTTTAAGCAGCAAGCTTTCAACGCAACTGGGGAGGACCGCCTTTGGGAGTCCAAATTCTATATGCCTTTCCAACCCCAAAAATGGGCATCAAACAAATCGAACAGTTCAGTGACATCATCTTGCGCATCTTGCGGTTTCTTGCGGAGTCGTGTGGAGTCACAAAGTTGGAACTCTTTCAGCTCTTTCCCCATTGTAAATGGGGTTCCAGCAGGTGGACCGACTCCGCCCGACTCCGGCAAGACTCCGCAGCTAAAGACATCAAAACTGGCACAAAACTGTGCTAAAACGGAAGTTTTGCAGCTCCAGCTTTCTTACGGAATCTGCTGGAGTCATGAAATCAAAACTCTTCCCCCAATGTAAACAAAGGATTCATCCGGTTTTAAATATATACTATTATTCTTTAACCGGATGATACTGAACTCCGGGCGACATACAAACCCGACCCGCAAAGTTGCCGCGTTAGGAGTCTAGGGGGGCGAAGGGGGGGAGCCCAAAAACAAACAACGCATCAAGAGACCAAAACAAAACTGAGCAGTGCGACGCCCAATCGTGACAAAACGATTCACTGCCAACGCAAACACAGAAAAAAGCATCCCGCCAGCAATGTGGCAGCGGAATCAGCACCTCACCCACGGCATGTTGCGAAAACCTGCGACAACAACACCCAAACAATTCCAAACAACATGGTGCTTTGGCAAAGATTGGCAACATGCAGGCGGGGGGATAGAGACCTTCAATCAGCAACCGTGTTCCCCGGAATCCTGCCATTCCATTACACTTGCAAGAGTATTGCTTTTTGTTAAAGCTGCGCAATTTTTCGCAAAAAAGGTCACTGCAGCAATCTCATTTTCGGGGCCGTAAACACATTGGCTTTTTGGACTCCAAAAAGTGGTCCTCCCCAGTTGCGTTGAAGCTTGCTGCTTGAACAAAACCCAACTTTGATTTACTTGCGTAATGTAAGAGCTTCGGGTTTCGAGCAGGTCGCAAGGTTCCACACTGCCAAAAATGGGATTGCCACGCGCTACCGCTTTTCGCTTTGGACAGGGCCATTTCGAGGCTGTTTTCAATTTCTATTTTAATAGCAGGCGAAACCAAAAACGGGCGCGCCAAATCCACGCCTCTTGGAGCGTGTGGCAATCCTGTTTTTGGGGTTGCGACATGCATGACGCTAGAACGCACCCAGCTGCTTCAAAAGTTCGCCAGAAAACATGAAACCACAAAAGGCAGGAAGGATGACACAAACATCCACTTGCTGAACTGGGGAGGACCGCCTTTGGAGTCCAAATTCTATATACCTTTCCAACCCCCAAAAATGGGCATCAAACAAATCGAACAGTTCAGTGACATCATCTTGCGCATCTTGCGGTTTCTTGCGGAGTCGTCTGGAGTCGCAAAGTTGGAATTCTTTCAACGCTTTCCCCATTGTAAATAGGGTTTCAGCAGGTGTACCGACTCCGCCCGACTCCGGCAAGACTCCGCAGCTAAAGACATCAAAACTGGCACAAAACTGTGGTAAAACGGAAGTTTTGCATCTCCAGCCTCCTTACGGAATCTGCTGGAGTCATGAAAATCGAAACTCTTCCCCCAATGTAAACAAAGGATTCATCCGGTTTTAAATATATACTATTATTCTTTAACCGGATGATACTGAACTCCGGGCGACATACACAACCCGACCCGCAAAGTTGCCGCGTTAGGAGTCTAGGGGGGCGAAGGGGGGGGAGCCCAAAAACAAACAACGCATCAAGAGACCAAAACAAAACTGAGCAGTGCGACGCCCAATCGTGACAAAACGATTCACTGCCAACGCAAACACAGAAAAAAGCATCCCGCCAGCAATGTCGCAGCGGAATCAGCACCTCACCCAAGCCATGTTGCGAAAGCCTGCGACAACAACACCCAAACAATTCCAAACAACATGGCGCTTTGGCAAAGATTGGCAACATGCAGGCGGGGCGGCTAGAGACCTTCAATCAGCAACCGTGTTCCCCGGAATCCTGCCATTCCGTTACACTTGCAAAAGTATTGCTTTTTGGTAAAGCTGCGCCATTTTTCGCGAAAAAGGTCACTGCAGCAATCTCATTTTCGAGGCCGTAAACCCATTGGCTTTTTTGACTCCAAAAAGTGGTCCTCCCCAGTTGCGTTGAAGCTTGCTGCTTGAACAAAACCCAACTTTCATTTATTTAATTTATTTGCGTAATGTAAGAGCTTCGTGTTTCGAGCAGGTCGCAAGGTTCCACACTGCCAAAAATGGGATTGCCACGCGCTACCGCTCTTCGCTTTGGACAGGGCCATTTCGAGGCTGTTTTCAATTTCTATTTTAATAGCAGGCGAGACCAAAAACGGGCGCGCCAAATCCACGCGTTGGAGCGTGTGGCAATCCTGTTTTTGGGGTTGCGACATGACGCTAGGAACGCACCCAGCTGCTTCAAAAGTTCGCCAGAAACCATGAAACCACAAAAGGCGGGAAGGATGACACAAACATCCACTTGCTGAACTGGGGAGGACCGCCTTTGGAGTCCAAATTCTATATACCTTTCCAACCCCAAAAATGGGCATCAAACAAATCGAACAGTTCAGTGACATCATCTTGCGCATCTTGCGGTTTCTTGCGGAGTCGTCTGGAGTCACAAAGTTGGAACTCTTTCAACCCTTTCCCCATTGTAAATAGGGTTTCAGCAGGTGTACCGACTCCGCCCGACTCCGGCAAGACTCCGCAGCTACAGACATCAAAACTGGCACAAAACTGTGGTAAAACAGAAATTTTGCATCTCCAGCCTTCTTACGGAATCTGCTGGAGTCATGAAATCGAAACTCTTCCCCCAATGTAAACAGAGGATGCATCCGGTTTTAAATATATACTATTATTCTTTAACCGGATGATACTGAACTTCGGGCGACATACACAACCCGACCCGCAAAGTTGCCGCGTTAGGAGTCTAGGGGGGCGAAGGGGGGGAGCCCAAAAACAAACAACGCATCAAGAGACCAAAACAAAACTGAGCAGTGCGACGCCCAATCGTGACAAAACGATTCACTGCCAACGCAAACACAGAAAAAAGCATCCCGCCAGCAATGTCGCAGCGGAATCAGCACCTCACCCAAGCCATGTTGCGAAAGCCTGCGACGACAACACCCAAACAATTCCAAACAACATGGCGCTTTGGCAAAGATTGGCAACATGCAGGCGGGGCGGCTAGAGACCTTCAATCAGCAACCGTGTTCCCCGGAATCCTGCCATTCCGTTACACTTGCAAAAGTTTTGCTTTTTGTTAAAGCTGCGCCATTTTTCGCAAAAAAGGTCACTGCAGCAATCTCATTTTCGGGGCCGTAAACACATTGGCTTTTTGGACTCCAAGAAGTGGTCCTCCCCAGTTGCGTTGAAAGATTGCTGCTTAAACAAAACCCAACTTTGACTTACTTGCGTAATGTAAAGAGCTTCGTGTTTCGAGCAGGTCGCAAGGTTCCACACTGCCAAAAATGGGATTGCCACGCGCTACCGCTTTTCGCTTTGGACAGGGCCATTTCGAGGCTGTTTTCAATGTCTTTTTTAATAGCAGGCGAGACCAAAAACGGGCGCGCCAAATCCACGCGTTGGAGCGTGTGGCAATCCTGTTTTTGGGGTTGCGACATGACGCTAGGAACGCACCCAGCTGCTTCAAAAGTTCGCCAGAAACCATGAAACCAGAAACCATGAAACCACAAAAGGCAGGAAGGATGACACAAACATCCACTTGCTGAACTGGGGAGGACCGCCTTTGGAGTCCAAATTCTATATACCTTTCCAACCCCAAAAATGGGCATCAAACAAATCGAACAGTTCAGTGACATCATCTTGCGCATCTTGCGGTTTCTTGCGGAGTCGTCTGGAGTCACAAAGTTGGAACTCTTTCAACCTTTCCCCATTGTAAATAGGGTTTCAGCAGGTGTACCGACTCCGCCCGACTCCGGCAAGACTCCGCAGCTAAAGACATCAAAACTGGCACAAAACTGTGGTAAAACGGAAGTTTTGCATCTCCAGCCTTCTTACGGAATCTGCTGGAGTCATGAAATCGAAACTCTTCCCCCAATGTAAACAAAGGATTCATCCGGTTTTAAATATATACTATTATTCTTTAACCGGATGATACTGAACTCCGGGCGACATACACAACCCGACCCGCAAAGTTGCCGCGTTAGGAGTCTAGGGGGGCGAAGGGGGGGAGCCCAAAAACAAACAACGCATCAAGAGACCAAAACAAAACTGAGCAGTGCGACGCCCAATCGTGACAAAACGACCCACTGCCAACGCAAACACAGAAAAAAGGATCCCGCCAGCAATGTCGCAGCGGAATCAGCACCTCACCCACGCCATGTTGCGAAAGCCTGCGACAACAACACCCAAACAATTCCAAACAACATGGTGCTTTGGCAAAGACTGGCGACATGCAGGCGGGGCTAGAGACCTTCAATCAGCAACCGTGTTCCCCGGAATCCTGCCATTCCGTTACACTTGCAAAAGTATTGCTTTTTGGTAAAGCTGCGCCATTTTTCGCAAAAAAAGGTCACTGCAGCAATCTCATTTTCGGGGCCGTAAACACATTGGCTTTTTGGACTCCAAGAAGTGGTCCTCCCCAGTTGCGTTGAAAGCTTGCTGCTTGAACAAAACCCAACTTTGATTTACTTGCGTAATGTATAGAGCTTCGTGTTTCGAGCAGGTCGCAAGGTTCCACACTGCCAAAAATGGGATTGCCACGCGCTACCGCTTTTCGCTTGGACAGGGCCATTTCGAGGCTGTTTTCAATTTCTATTTTAATAGCAGGCGAGACCAAAAACGGGCGCGCCAAATCCACGCGTTGGAGCGTGTGGCAATCCTGTTTTTGGGGTTGCGACATGACGCTCTGAACGCACCCAGCTGCTTCAAAAGTTTGCCAGAAACCATGAAACCACAAAAGGCAGGAAGGATGACACAAACATCCACGTGCTGAACTGGGGAGGACCGCCTTTGGGAGTCCAAATTCTGTATACCTTTCCAACCCCAAAAATGGGCATCAAACAAATCGAAGAGTTCAGTGTGACATCATCTCGCGCATCTTGCGGTTTCTTGCGGAGTCGTCTGGAGTCACAAAGTTGGAACTCTTTCAACCCTTTCCCCATTGTAAATAGGGTTTCAGCAGGTGTACCGACTCCGCCCGACTCCGGCAAAACTCCGCAGCTAACGACATCAAAACTGGCACAAAACTGTGGTAAAACGGAAGTTTTGCATCTCCAGCCTTCTTACGGAATCTGCTGGAGTCATGAAATCGAAACTCTTCCCCCAATGCAAACAAAGGATTCATCCGGTTTTAAATATATACTATTATTCCTTAACCGGATGATACTGAACTCCGGGTGACATACACAACCTGACCCGCAAAGTTGCCGCGTTAGGAGTCTAGGGGGGCGAATGGGGGGAGCCCAAAAACAAACAACGCATCAAGAGACCAAAACAAAACTGAGCAGTGCGACGCCCAATCGTGACAAAACGATTCACTGCCAACGCAAACACAGGAAAAAGCATCCCGCCAGCAATGTCGCAGCGGAATCAGCACCTCACCCAAGCCATGTTGCGAAAGCCTGCGACAACAACACCCAAACAATTCCAAACAACATGGCGCTTTGGCAAAGATTGGCAACATGCAGGCGGGGCGGCTAGAGACCTTCAATCAGCAACCGTGTTCCCCGGAATCCTGCCATTCCGTTACACTTGCAAAAGTTTTGCTTTTTGTTAAAGCTGCGCCATTTTTCGCAAAAAAGGTCACTGCAGCAATCTCATTTTCGGGGCCGTAAACACATTGGCTTTTTGGACTCCAAGAAGTGGTCCTCCCCAGTAGCATGAGCGTAAGTGTTAATACATGCTTTTTCTCTCTCTGCGTCCCACTTTGTTTCTTGTACAGTAGCAACCGGACTTGGGCCGCACAAAGAGAAAAAGGTATGAGTTGACATTCATGTTCAAGCTGCAGGGTCGCAAATCTGCTTGCACAACATGTGCGGGCAGCAGCGAAATACTCCGATGGGTGACCCCATTTTTGGGTCCTAATATGGACCCCAAAATGGGGTCCAGAATTTGGATCACATTTTCATTCCTTCTTTTAGGTCTTTGCTTGGGCCCCGTTTTGGGGTCCAGATTTGGACCTAAAAGTGGGGTCAGCCATCGGAGAATTTTGCTGCTGCCCGCAGAGGTTGTGCAAGCAGATTTGCGACGCACTAGCATGAGCGTAAGTGTTAATACATGCTTTTTCTCTCTCTGCGTCCCACTTTGTTTCTTGTACAGTCGAGGTCCCTTTCTGGCCGCCATGTTTCTACTGGTTTTTTGGATCCTGTTTTGGGAGCCATGATGAAGCAGGTTTGTTGGCATTCGAGGCGCTCCAAGGCTTACCGAGGCCTGCCCGAGGCACGCATGGCAGGAGCTACTGTGGAAGAAACCGCCTTTGAGGACGTCAACATGTGGCAGGCACCGCCGCCAAGCTAGGATGTGCGTTTTCCCACAGCGCGGAGCGTATAGTTGATGAACTTGGACTACTATACCCTGAAAACCGTGGAAATTTGCGGAAAAACATGGCCAGCGTATAGCGTATAGTTGGTTCAATTCGATAAAAAGACCTTACTAAAAAAAAAATCTTAGAATGTAAGCCGACCGGCCAAAATGGATCTCACGCCACAGCGCGGAGCGTTTAGTAGGGTACTAAACCGTCTGGCCCGCAACACCAAAATTGTGTTCTCGCCACAGCGCGGTGGGTTTAGTTGGGCTCTTTGTTTGTACGATTATTCTACAAATTCCATTTGTTTGCGTGACGGGCGCAGCACTTGAGAACACCGTACGGCCATCTTAAAGGTTGAAGCGCGGCAGGCGCAGCGCTTGAGAACCCTGTACGGCCATCTTCAAAGTTGAAGCGCGGCAGGTGCAGCGCTTGAGAACTCCGTGCGGCCATCGTAAAGGTTGAAGTGCGGCAGGTGCAGCGCTTGAGAACACAGTACGGCCATCTTAAAGGTTGACGCGCGGCAGGCGCTGCGCTTGAGAACCCAGTATGGCCATCTTAAACATTGAAGCGTGGCAGGCGCAGCCCTTGAGAACCCTGTACGGCCATCTTTCCTTGCATGGCCCCCACAAGGGCCAACCACAAACTGAACCCCTGCGACCCCATTGTCAATGTTGAGGGTGTGTTGATGCTATTGCAACTAAGAAGTGAATTCCAATTTGAGGATGTGACCTCAGGCAAAATTTCTTTTTGATGGCTATCAGTTCAAAAGGTGAAACTGCAACATTTAAGCCTCCGTCCAACATTGAAGATGGGGCGCGGGGATTTAAACATACGTCAAATCCTCATCTTGGATTTGCAACTGCAAGTCTGGAGTCTGGAAGCGCAAACATCCACGATTCCCCTTTGCAGGAATGCCGATGTCGGGATTCTCCACAGGAACTGTAAATCTGAACACCACAAGCCGCTTTTGAAGCATCTGTAAATCTCCGAGCGTCACACCGGCTTTCGGTGTGTGTGTGTGTAGATAGTCCAATCTTCCAGTGAAGAAAAAAGGGGAGCTACAGCAATCATAGCTGAGGGTCAAAGATCGCGTTTATCTTTCTTGGTGGAGGCTTCAGGTTGGGCTTGCCACTGTGATGGGCGCTGTCCTTCTGCTGCAAGAGCGCTGTTGATTTCCAACCACATTGATGAGAAAGAGTTCACTACTGCAATTTTTTCAGCTTTGTTCCATGGACGGGGCAAGCAACGAAATATAGCTTTGTTGGTTTCCTCTGCAAATGAGGGAAATCTTTCATCTGGGCCCCAATGAAGGAGATCTACCCACAGGGCAGTGTGTGCTTGGCACCATCGGCTTCCACCTTTCCACTGCTCCATGTGGAGGCGTCAAATAAAAGTATCCAGCCGCGCTTCAACCTTTCAGATGGCCGTACGGGGTTCTCAAGTGCTGCGCCCGTCACGCAAAAAAATGAATCTCTAAAATAATCGTGCAAACAAAGAGCCCAACTAAACCCACCGCGCTGTGGCGAGAACACAATTTTGGTGTTGCGGGCCAGACGGTTTAGTACCCTACTAAACGCTCCGCGCTGTGGCGTGAGATCCATTTTGGCCGGTCAGCTCACATTCTAAGAAAGATTTTTTTAGTAAGGTTTTTTATCGAATTGAACCAACTATACGCTATACGCTGGCCATGTTTTTCCGCAAATTTCCACGGTTTTCAGGGTATAGTAGTCCAAGTTCATCAACTATACGCTCCGCGCTGTGGGAAAACGCACATCCTAGCTTGGCGGCTGTTGGGGTGCTTTTAGCAACCGCTGGCGGCGCTTTGCTGCCGATTTCTGTTCTGTCTTGTTCTCCGCGATGGTCTCAAGAGGGCCAACATCAGAAAACAGTGACGAATTGCATCTGCAAGCCAAAGCAACACAGTTGAGATGCCTGTCGCAACGCTTTGCGCTGCTGCTTGAAGTGGTTCAGCTCGCGCACCAGAACCTGCAATAGATTTCTCCACCATAAAGGACTCGGAACCTGCTGCCGCCAAAACCTTCCCCCATGTAAGTAGCAAGAAGCGGCCGCAAGATTGAGCAAAATGAGGTTCCAAAACCAGGCCCCAAAACAGGCAGTTTTGCGGTGACGCATGGGCGTACCCCCATAGTATATAGATTCGAGTCCCCGTGAGCCTCGCTTTGTCCTCGTGCCTCGGGCAGGCCTCGGTAAGCCTTGGAGCGCCTCGAATGCCAACAAACCTGCTTCATCATGGCCCCTAAAACAGGGCCCAAAAAGTGGTCAAAACATGGCTGCGATAAAGGGACCTTGACAGTACTGTACTCATCATGTGGTCCTGGAAGAGCAACCCCAATGGGTGTCAAAAAGCGGCAGAGACTCGGACCAATGCATCTGTCAGTTTTGTCCTGCGTTCATTCATCATTCTTCGCACTGAAATATTGGGCTGGAGAATGCCCATTGTCCGTGGGAGTCGCGCTGGTTGGCCTGTGCAAACACGAGCAGTTCACATCGGCTTCGAGTGTCGCCAAGAAATGCCATTTCTTCCATTAATACAGAGAAGTTTGCTTTTTTTTTTCCTCCGGTGTGGCCGATTCGCACTAGGCACGGTCCTTACAATAGCGTAAGCGGTGAAAAGCATTTAGAAAAAGGACTCGTGTGGTCCAAAAACACGGGCAAATCATCACATCAACAAAAACAAAAAACCAAACAAAAAACGCAACCAAAACGACCCGCAAATCCCCCAGCCAGATTTGCGTTTCGCCATAAAGCAAACAGCGAAGCAACAAAGAACGGGGCCGGGCCCAAACAAGAACCAAACCAAACAACTTGAGATTTGCCTTGAATACAGTGACCTAAGCCACTGTATCGTCATCAAAAACATGCAAACTAATTAAGTGCGGCAGAGCGAAAAATATTGTACACGATCACCCAATTCCAATCATCCATACAACCGTGACTGTCACTCCAGCTCTCTGAAAGGTAGGCAAAGCAGGAATAGCTGACAGTACAGCTCGTATCAGTTGCCATTCTCATTGTCAAAGTTGGTCCTATGATGATGAGTGAAGTTGGAGTCCAATCTCTGTAGTAAGATACTGCCGCAGTGGTGATGTGACTCAATACCCCCCTCAAGGGGGGTAGGGATTGACAGCCTGTAGGTCATGCAGGACAATAGCTGTAATTCATCCCAGATGCTGTCATATCGTAGGAAGCCAATAGGACCTGAAACGGTACCAATGGTGAAAGATCTCCGCAGAAAAAAAGGATCCTCTCCGTAAGGTCATTGCAGATGAATAGAATACACTCGTGCAGAGGGGAGGCTTAAGCAAAGACAGATTGCTACTCAGCGACCTGTACACAATTGCGCCGCTCGCACATGGCAATCGAGCTCAAGCCACAAACTTGAAGAGGTGGCTAGGTTTGCTGTACCAGCACTAGATTGACTAGCAGGATTCACAAGGTGTCATCGTCCCAGCAAAAACTGCTGCAAGTCAGATGTTCCAGAGGTTCGCAGTGCATCTCACATAGGGCCACTCTCCCCTAGAGTGAGCCATGAGCAGAATCACAACGTCCCATCAGCGCACCGATCCATGTTGGCAGGCTTTGCTGCACTAGGGCGCTCCAGACTGAACAGCAGGAAGCACCACTGGACAGCGCCAGTAGTGCTCACTGCAGTGCAGCCTGGTCCATGGCTCTACCGGGGATCTACCGCCCCTCCCGGAGAAATCGCAGAAAAAAAACAGAGCGAGAAGGGCCCTCCCCAGACAGCCAACGAAAAAGCCACATGAATCAAACAGCCAAAAACCGCAAAAAGACATAAAAGAGGTAAAACGGAGAGGAGGGGACGGTGACAGGAATCTGCCCCACCGCGAACGAATTCAGAGTAACTAGAGATAAGACCAATGTAGTGAAGGTGAAATGACAGAGCAATGATGTAGAGCGGTAACCTCAGTATCCAGGCAACAGGTAAACCAGATGACACAACAACCACCAAAGAGAACCCTGCCATCATGGGGGAAAGCACATCACAAAAGGGGGGAGAGGCCAAAACAAAACACACACAACGACACCGGCCACACAGAAGGAGCGAGGAGAGGAGCCAGGAGGCAGCAGAGGACAGAGGGAGAGGGACACACCCGCACCAGAAGGGGTACAAACGTGCCTTAACGGAGTTCAAAAAAGGGGCCAAGGATCATACTATGATGAATACCTCAGTGAGGGTGCACACAGCACTCCAACAGCACCGGAAACATGGTGTAGAGGGAACGAGCCCCACACAGGGCCAAAGGCCTTTAGTGCCATGAGACACAATGAAGAGGGGAAATCAATGCACAACAATCACTCCAAGCACAGAGGCAAGGCAACCAGGCCGTCGCCGGAAGCAATGATACCCAGAGGGAGGGACCAGTAAAACCTGGACCAAGGCGCCAAGGAGGAACATCCGAGGGGGAGTGAGGGTCACGTCAGGCAGGGAACAGTAACCACAAACCGAAAGGGACAGAAAAAGGCACCAACCCCTAATGAAGCTCTGCGGATGGCAAAACCTATGGATGAGTCAGCGAATTCAAGTGCCTTGGTTGGTGGAAAGGGAGGGGGAGTGGGTGGCTAATCAAGACTACATCTGGGGACAACAACAGCAGCATCTTCACCCATCGATGATTGTCAGGCAAAGCCTGCGAGAAAGCGAGTGCGTGCACTAGGCTTCATGGCAGAGGCAACCTTAGTACAAGCTAAGCTCTCGACGGGACAGCACATTCGGAAAGCGGGTATTACCGAAGCCATGCGGCCCGATCTGTTATGCCTAAGCTGGCACTCGCACACAAAGCCAACTGTGGCTCCCAACTGATGGAGAGATCTGGGTTGGTTGGAGCCAGGCATGTGTCGCATGATGAGCCTAACAATTATAAATGGGGAAACTGTGTCTCCTGCTGCATACCAGTGCACCTGTCACGTCTTTGGACAGACACACTGCGTATGAGCAGTAAACTTAAGTAGATGTGACGATTGAACCAATTAGACACGTAAGTCATCTTCCACCACCGTGATTGACGAAACACAAGCCAACCAAAGGGTGAAAACCCAGAGTGAAACAGAAAAGAGATAAGGGGAGCGGGGAGAGGGGGTAGACACACGAAGGAAAGTGTGATACTGGGGGGTTGAGCTGGGGATCATGTCATACCTCTCGTGAAATGTTCCAGATGGTGTTTTTTGTCTGCTGTAATGGTGTCATACCATTCATTGGTGAGCCCAAATGAAACTGGGTTCACTGCTTGCTGGGCAGTAGCACGCTGATGAAGCGCTCTGAGCGCCCTTCGATGTTCATCCAGATCTTCCGGAGGGACCCTGCGGCGGACTCGCCTGTCTGGGAAGTTTCGTTCCCGCAGGTTGGTTTGCAAGGCATGTTCCGCTATATAGACTGCTGGTTGCTGGAATAAAACTCGCTCCGCAAACCTGTCGAGATGGACTGTCCACTCAGCAAACATGTGGCTGTGTGACAGTTGCTTCCTGAGTCGCGCCTCTGTTTGATGAAGGCTCCCATTCATGTGCCACAATAGTAAAAGACTGTAGTTGGAAGGCCAGTCAAGTGGGCACAGTGTGGCTGTTTCTTTCCATTTTTCAGGGGTAAGCCCTTCTGGAGAGGGAATAATCACGTCAAGAGTAGTACGATTCGATCCAAGGGGTTGGAGACCTCGCAGCATACATGGTTCAACGAGCCCTGTGGTGTAGCCATTGATGAGCTCCTGGAAGCTTCCAGCCATTTGAAAGTCTTCATCCAACCCCAGGTGAAAACCAGGCAAATTTTTAGCAACAAATTAACTGCTTGGAGCAGCTGCTTTTCTCCTTCCACGGGAGTCTCGTCATAGGAACGTTTCGGGCACGTGATGTTGATTTCTTGAGGTTTCTGTGCATTCTCAGGAGCATTCTCGAGGAGTTTGGGAGCAATTTTACTGGCCCAACTAGCCGGAAACCATGCCAAGAGGGCAGAGGCGCCACTCGTAAGGTCCACTAACCCCGTAGTGCGCCGATGCGGCCGATCTGTGACTAGGACTTTCACAGGGCCACTCAGCGCTCGACTCCGATTCACTTCGGAGCTCTCGAGGGCTGAGCCAATGAGTTCAGACAGGATGGGCCGAAACCAGTAAGTGGCATACAAAAGGCATTCAGTTTCTGGAGTCACCATGGATTCAGCCAATCTCATCAACGAGCTCATCGCCTGGGCGAGCTTCTCTGCCAATCGAATTGTGAGAGCCCTAGCTGTTTGCATGAGGACATCCTCCACCTTGGCACCTTGCCCGCGCAACCACAGTTCACCGGCCACACTCAGCAAGACGCGAGCAAACTTTTCTTGGATGGCAATCAAAGACAACGTCAGTCTCGCCTGGAGCCACAGCGGCGGGAGAATGCCAAGGTTTTCTGGTATGCAGAATGGGGTTCCGTCAGGTTGGATATTGTCAATTAACATTGCTAGCTTATCAGCTGCGCTCAAGATCTCGTCCTCAGAGGGATCTTCGGCTGCTTCAGGTATGGGTGGACACCATGAGATGGTAGGGTCGTCTGGATCACTTTCTCCATCGGTAGAGGCTGCTTCTTCATCCGAGGAGGGGTCACTCACTGTGTCTCTTGCACCCTCCGGGCTTGCAAGTTTCATAGTGCCTGGATCAAATTGGCGATCTAGTGTGGCCAAAAGCTCAGGTTGCAACCGATGGGCATCAAAGTAATGGATACCAGGGATTACCACGAGTTGTCGATCCTGTATACCAGCATGAAAGAAAACCTTGTGACCTCTGTGTCGATGAACGAGGGCTGGGGACCCATTGTAAGCTGCACACAGCCAGAGGGGAGATCTGTAACCATCCGCGGCGTAACCATATAGGTACTCACGATCAATTGAGCAGGGGAAAAATCCGCTGGTCGTCAGCACATGGTCACGTGTGCGGGACTCTAGCGCTGCGAGGACATTAGGGGGAAGCCGTAGCCTGTCTCTGCATGCCACTACCAGTCGATATCGTCTCCACGCTCGTGTGCCATTGGTGGTCACTATCATGGCAATAGCAAGGGGCGGTTTATCTTGGGGAGTAAAGGGCACCGATAATCCCCAGTCCAGTATGGCACATCTGTCGCTAGGGTAGTGTGTAGGGCCATGGTACTGAATGTCACGGGCTTTCAACGTGAAGTATCCGTAATGGTAAACCCCTATTGTCTGGGCCATTCCAATCATGCCTGCCATGTCAAGAGGCGAGACAATATAGGTATGGTCAATGGCTCTTGTCAGCGCTACAGTTGCCCTTCCATAGCAGTCCTCGCGCTCGTCTGCTGTTGAATCTCTCCGTCCTCCACTGAGAAAGCCTACCCCTGTTTGAACAATGACAGCAATGCGTGCTGTCGCTCCTGCAGCAGAGGAGGTGGTGGAAACTCGCAGCAAACCATACCACTCGGTTTGAAAGCCATGTTGGAGTAGCAAATTATGTACAGCCGTACGATTGCATAAGACAAGCAGCTGCGAGGTCGCTCCCTGTTGCAAGTTACGATAATAATTCTTCAGGTAGGTACAGAAGGCAACCACATCCTCAACTGCAGACCTGAGATCCGTAGGGGCTTTCCACAATACTGTGCGGAAGCCTCCAATGGCTACAGTGGACTCATGTGGCACGAAATGGCCAATGTAGATATGGTTGGACTCATGGAGGACTAACTCCGGATATCGAACTGCAACGATGGCTTGGTAGGTCAGCATTGAAACTCGTGAGCTGTTAGGGAGAATGATGCCCCATCGATGAGGACCACAGAGTCCAGCTGCTTCAAGGGTCGTGGTGCACGCAGGTACCCCAAACTCCTCTGGTGCTGTGGCAATCAGCAAGACTGCGAGCACCGCTGCAATGAGGCTGCTGTGTGCATCCAACTGGCACGAAATTCGGCAGTGGAACACCCGCCTTAGGGCGACAGGCAGCTCGTAATCTTGCGGAGTGGATGTCCATGGGCCACTGTGCGGCTTGTTTGCAAGTCTCAGCAGACTGAAGAGCTCTGACTCCGGATCTTGGCTCGCATCAGGCCACAGCTGAGCTACGAGGGCTGCCATTCGTGCTGGTGGAAAATAGTCGCCTGACTTATCAAGTGCTCGGAGCCCCAACGGCCGTTGCAACAGTTTACGTCGATTGACAGCCGCTGCTCGGCCTTTGGATAGCCCTCCTGGAGTTTGCCTGTGGTCTCCAATAAAGACAGTCAGCATTGGCTGTTGTATGGCAGCAAGAGCTGCAATCTCATGGTAATTGCCATACTGTTGACTTTCGTCCATAAAGGCAAGCCAGGTGCGAGAAATCCAATGGCCAAAAGTGGAGTAGCACATCGCCATTTCCGCCGTAGCTGAGCCACCTGTTGCGATGAGTATATTCTTATGTGAGATGATTCTATTACGGTCACTACATCGGACGTCAATTTTGGAGGCGTACGCCTCTCCTTTGCCCTCCTCCATGCGTCCAATTAGCCTGCCGAAGTTCTTGATTGTGGGGGGCGCAAGATCACTCACTTGATCCGCTAGTGCTTTGGCAGCTACATTCTCTTTAGTGTAGACGATTGCAACAAAGTCATTCAGTTCGCAGCTTAGGGCAATGAGCAGGACCGCAAGGGACCGCGTTTTGCCAGCACCAAAAACCCCTGCAATACATAAGTCAGATCTTCCAGTCATAATGGCCAGCAAGAGTGCAATTGAGACTGTCAGGACATGTCCATCACCGTGTGCTGCTAGAGGAAGGAGATGTTCCCGATAGTAACTGTCATGGGCCCCATCCATCAAGATCGCGGCTGGTGTCAAAAATCGGCTCAGAATTCTGACTAACGCATCAGTCAGTTGCGTTTTGCGCTCGCTAGCCATACGGCGAACAGGTATATGCGGCTGCACGATGCCCATTGCCAATGGTAGGCGCGACTGGTTAGCTTGTGCAAACACTAAGAGTTCATGGCGGCTGCGTGTGTCTCCCAGAAAGGCCAGCTCTTCCCAAACAACGGCCATGGACGGGTGGTCTTCAATGGGTTTCAGCCAATCCTGTGCAGGATCAAAGTAACTCATTGTTTTAAGATGCTGGTCCAAAAGTCGCCCACAAAAGGTCCGAGCAATAGGCAGAGAGACAATAACAAGCTCCAGCAGCTTTGGGGCAATGCGCTTGAGCGCTCTTTGAACAGGGGTTTTGCTAGTTCCGCTCGACATCACCTTCTCATGTACCAATGCTATGACACAACGCTGCTGATTGTCTGGCAACTGGAATATACCCAGTAGGGCTCTGCCTGCCATCACGTTCGCTTCCAAGTTGCCCAGGTTCCCAGCTTCACAGAGAGCACGCGGCGACAGCGCTGGAACATCGGAAGGTGCACTAAATAGCAGGAGTGGGGCACCATCAGTATGTAGGTGGATGACATGAAATCCGGCATACGCCTCATATTGATAGGTAACCTGTAACCGTGTTCCAGTCTGTCCTCGCTTCTTTTGCTGAGCAAGTTCTACACTGACCCAAGGCTGTAGATGTTGGAGCTGCCGTCCCGCATGATAGGCGTCTAATTGCGGAAGCACCATGTCCAGGAGGAAGATGAGGGTGCGTAGGGAAAAGCCACGCAGGAATTCCGCCAGTAAGTTGCGAACTAGCAATCCTCCCTCATCATGGGACCCTCCCGGTGTGGGAATCATCGCAATCAGGGCTGCTTGCAGTTCAGCTTCCGTTTCAGGCTGGCCATCCCGGATATCCCGTCCGTCAATGGGCACTGTGTGCAGTTCAGTGTTCCCTTCACCAGCTGCTACTAACAGAGAACTTAGAGTTGTCTTGAGGTGTTCCGGAAGGTCAAAGCTAACC